>JAJOZX010000549.1:1330000-1358926 GCA_023014485.1 Bathynomus jamesi | reverse complement strand
TTTTTAATTTATCTCGTACCTAATTTATCCATGAATAGGACCTTTACTAAATAATACGCTACAATGTGGGTATACAGGGTAGCCCAAAAGGCAGGCATCATGCATTCTCTCTCTCTCTCTCTCTAGGCCTGGCTTGGTGGAGGAGCGAGTTGCTCTCGCGCTCTCCACCGCACTTAGCCAGGTACACCCGGCTCATCTGGTATCGTCCTGAGCCAGGCATCTAGTCTTCTCTTAAAGATTTCAACTTTGACCCCTGTAACGTTTCTGAGGTCCTTTGGAAGCTGGTTGAAAATTCTTGGCCCCCTGACGACTAAGCTATTTTCCTTCAGAGTTGAGGAGGTCCCTTGTCGGGCCTTTAATTTGGGAACACTACACATTCTGCCTTTCCTATTTTCCAGCGTTGTTTGGATGGTAATTGGGTTTAGTTTGAGGTTTGGTACCAGTTTTTCGATCATTTTCCATATGTAGATGATAGTATACCTCTCTCTCCTTTCCAGGGAGTACAGATTTAGTTTACGTAGTCTGTCGCAGTATTTGAGTTCTTTGCAGCCATCAATGTTGGCTGTGAAATGTCTCTGCGTTTCTTCTAGTTTATTAATTTCTTCCTTTTTATATGGGGACGTCAAAACTGAACAGTATTCAAATTTTGGTATGATCAGTGTTCTCAGCAGGGGAATCATTACTGTCTTGTGCCTCCTTTTGAACGTTCTTAGTACTTGTCCCACGACTCTTTTTGCTTTGTTTATCGCTATCTGATTTTGTGTCTCAAATTTGGCATCATCGGTCATTATTACCCCCAAGTCGAATGCAAACCACAGGGAAAAAAATTATTCCAAGTCCTTTCCTGCGCTCTCCACCTCACATAGCCAGGTACGCCCGGCTCATCGGGGATTGTTCTGAGCCAGGCGTCTAGTCTTCTTTTGAAGATTTCCACTGCAACTCCCTTCGTGTTTCTTAGGTCTTTGGGCAACTGATTAAACAGTTTTGGTCCTCACACAACAAAACTATTTTCTTTCAGGGTTAGGATGTTCCCTGTCTCGCCTTCAATTTGGGAATACGACACAGTCTACCGCTTCTACTCTCCACCGTTGTTTGGGGAGTTATGGGATTCAGAGTAAGATTAGGGACTAGTTTCTCCATTATTTTCCAAGTGTAAATAATGGTGTATATCTCTCTCCTCCTTTCCAGTGAATATACTGTAGGTCTAGTTCGCGTAACCTTTCCCAGTAATTTAGTTCTTTGCACCCATTGATCTTGGCTGTGAAGCTTCTTTGGATCCCCTCCAGCTGTCTAATGTCTTCTTTTTTATATGTGGATGTTAGGACCGAGCAGTATTCCAATTTGGGTATTATCAGGGTTTTCAGTAAAGGAATCATTACATTCCTATCCCTTCGTTTAAAGGTTCTCAATATCTGACCCGTTATTCTCTTTGCTCTTTTTACTGCTATCTTATTTTGTGTTTCAAATTTCGCATCATCATTCATTACAACCCCTAAATCTTTTGCTCTGGAATTTCTCTGAATTTCCTGTCCATTTGGGGTATAATATTCCATGGACTTCAGGTCTTCTCTTTTCCATACCGTAATAGCTGAAATTTCTCGGTGTTAAACTTCATATTGTTGTCTTCGTCCACTTGTAGATTTTGTTTATGTCGGTTTGTAGAGATCCTATGTCTTCTGGGTTTCTTATTTTCTACTGATCTTTGTGTCATCCGCAAAGGATTTACTGTGCTGTCTCTGGTAACGTCCTCATCTATATATATATGTGTGTGTGTATATATATATATATATATATATATATATATATATATATATATATATATATATATATATATAAATGCATAGTCCCAGGGTGCCTGACCTCTGGGCCACCCTGTATATAAGTAAAATAATTTCTTTTTAACTGAATCGATGGATAAATTTAACTTTTTTCAAAGGTATGATTCATGTTTGTATATTTTAAACATCAACTACTGTTAATATTTAAACTGCAATTAACATATTTAATGAGAAGAATGTAATTTTTAACCCGCAAGTGCTGCTGACGACGAGTCACACGGACCCTGCGCCAATTTGCAAGTATGTAATTATGTATCTGTCGGTACTACGTAAGGGTTAACACCCTTCGTATATGAAAACCGTAAAAAATTGTATATTTATATCAAACGTATTGAGTATGTTGCGCTCAATTTTTTCTCAGTTTACAGAACTTTATTTCCTTAGCAGCGGTTCCCAACCTTTTTTCGGCTGCGTTACCCCTGGCTTAGGCAAGTATGACCCCCCCCCCCTCCTACTTTTGAAAGTACCTTTCCGTGTGAGTTAGTTCCAAAGCAGGATGCCGCGTAACCCCATTTGGGAACCCCTGCCTTAGACCACCGAATACTCGAGTTATTTTGGTCAGTGAACCAACGAGAATTCATCTAAGACCCCCATTTTATGTTTGTTTATAACGAAATTATATTGAGTAGAAAAACGATAAATGCAAACTGTGTAAGTTATTAGCACCACAAACAACTTCGGTTCGCGTAGCGAAAGGTATACTCTCTTCGTTGCGTGATAGTTATCAGATACAGGAAAAGCGGTTCGAATCCGGTAGGGGTATAAAAAATTTAAAATTTTTCTGTACGGGTAATTAATTAATGTTATAACAATGTTAGTGTAGTTAAAAAGTTGCTAGTACTCGTGGCTCAGCGGTATCACAGTTTCCCTATAAGCGAAGTAAAGACGGCGAGCTCGGGGTTCGACAACCAATGGCGTTCGCGCAACGGACCACATTCGTCTGACCCGAGCGCTATGCCAGTTTCTGATACTCCGACTAACTTATTATTATTATTAAGTCTAAAGAGTTAGAGACGCATCAAATTGTGATACGGGAATAAAGTTTCGGGAAATTAAACAAATTCGCATTGATTAACGAGAGAAGTAAATGTAATACGGACGACAAAGAAACTAAATTCTTAAATAGAATTGAAAAGCTCGAATAGGATTCGGGAAAAGAACTGTATAATCAAATAGTTTGGTTTATCTTACGTATATATTTTTATCTCCAAAAGTGCCAAAGGAAAATTTTGAATGACCAAAATGGTTTCAGTAAAAATAATAATAATAATAATAATAATCGTATCTTATTAAATATTTTCATCTGGATAAAACTAGATCTTCAAAGAACATATTAAGTGTTGTTAATGATGATGATAATAACAACAACATAATAACTAAACCATTTTTACCACATCTAAAATATGTAGATAACCTAACCGATGCTAATTCAATTTAAATAAATTTTACAACCCACTAATATATATATATATTATATATATATATATATATATATATATATATATATATATAGCTGTTACGGTACGGAAAAAGAGAGGACCTAAAATCCATGGAATATTATACCCCAAATGGACAGGAAATTCAGAGAAATTCTAAAGCAAAAGATTTAGGGGTTGTAATGACTGATGTTGCGAAATTTGAAACACAAAATAAGATAGCAGTAAACAGATCAAAGAGAGTAACTGGGCAGATACTGAGAACCTTTAAACGAAAGGATAGGAATATAATGATTCCTCTACTCTGATCATACCCAAATTGGAATACTGCTCGGTCCTAATATGCCCAGATTCAGAGAAGCTTCACAGCCAAGATCAATGGGTGCAAAGAACTAAACTACTGGGAAAGGTTAAACGAATTAAACCTATATTCACTGGAAAGGAGGAGAGAGAGATACACCATTATTTACTCTTGGAAAATAATGGGGAAACTAGTCCCTAATCTTAATCTGAACCCTGTAACTCCCCAAACAACAGTGGAAAGTAGAAAAGGAAGACTGTGTCGTGTTCCCAAATTAAAGGCTAGACAGGGAACATCCTTAACCCTGAAAGAAAACAGTTTTGTTGTGAGATGACCAAAACTGTTTAATCAGCCGCCGAAAAACCTAAGGAACACGACTAGTGCTGCGGTGGACATCTTCAAAAGAAGATTAGACGCGTGGCTCAGAACAATCCCGGATGAGCCGGGCGTACCTGGCTATGTGAGGGGGAGAGTACAAGAAACCAACTCACTACTTCAACAGGCCAACTCGAGAGGAGGGGCGACAAGCTTGACCTTTGTGAAATGAGGAATCATCGCACGGAACATTTGAAAGGTTGAAAGGAAAGGTGTGTATATATATATATTATATATTTTCGCCTGTTTGTTTGTCTGTCTGTCCGTTATGCAAGCGCAAACCGTTTGACCTAGAGCTACCAAATTTGGCACGGGAACCTCTTATGGGATGAAGAATGTTAATAAATTAAATAATTAAAATTACTGGGCCCGAAGGCCCCAGCACCGCGATTAAACTACAGAAAAGAACGCAGCCGTGAACATTTTGAGCTTCACATTTTTTAGGACGACTTCAAACCGTTTGACCTAGAGCTACCAAATTTGGCACGGGAACCTCTTATGGGATGAAGCATGTCAACACAGAGTCGGTCAGCCTGTCTGTTTGTCCGAATAGCTACAGGAAGTTAATGTGCTAATGTTTTTTTGCAGTTTTTGAAAATCTCAACAACTTTACCATGCCACCAAAGAAACGGGCAAGTTTGGGCAGATCTACATTAGCAGCCAGAAAAAATAAAGAAGCCCGGAAGCAGGAAAGCTCACAAGAAAGACAATCACGCCTTGAAGTTGACCGTGAACGACATGCAACAGCCAGAGCAAGAGAACCTCCAAGAAAGCCAATCACGTCTTGAAGCTGTCCGACAAAGTGTAGCAGCTACCAGAGCAAGAGAAAACCTCCAAGGAAGACAATCACGTCTTGAAACTGTCCGAGAACGACATGCAACAGCAATGTGAAATTTATCCCGTGCAACGCTATATATATATATATATATATATATATATATATATATATATATATATATATATATATATATATATATATATATATCGGGTGTCCCAAAAAAAAACTACTTGAGATTTGAACATCACTAACTTCAAAAATATGCAGTTCACACTTCAAAAATTTACGTGACTTTTACCTTAATCTATTGATAAGCCATCATAAAAATTTCAGACCTCTACAGAAAATACTTTTTCCACAGTTGAAGGAACAATGAGGTATAGTGAAAAAAACGAATATCCTAAATCCTAAATGTGTATAGCTGTACCTGGCAACTATTCTAAGACTTGTAGTAGTTTCCTTAACCTGTGGATAATCTGTTAGTCTTTGAAAAACGTCAGATGATATAGGCTATGCCCATCTTAAATACTGTTTTTTTAAACTTACCCTTCAAATTATGGTTCTAACTAACGGTGAAAAAGCGGTGATTGAAAAGTGCTTCTTGGGGAAAAAGATGGACTTGGGCAAGAATTTTAAGGGAATTTCCAGGGATTCTAACTTGTGTAATGTTACGTCTGTGAATAGAATAATTAAAAAACTTAAAGCAACCGGTTCGACGGCACGGAAGCGTGGAAGTGGTCGGCTAAAACAGTTTACACTCAAGACAATATAGCAGTGATCGAAATGATGAGCCTATCTCAAGAGGATCGACCTGGGTCACACTGCTCTCAGAGGAAAATTGCAAGAGATTTAGGTATCAGTCGAAGTTCCATACAAAGAATGCAGAGAACGGTAGGACTTAAATCATTTAAAAGGATCTGTTTCAAGACGTGACAACAATGCAAGAGCTAAAAAAAAAATTCGTTGTAGAAAATTGCTTGATAGATTTTCGTCCAATGATGTTAAAAAAAAGTTTTCACAGATGAAAAAGATTTCACCATCGAGATTGCTCGAAATTCCCGGAACGATGTTGTTTATGGTCGGCGTAAGAAAGACATTCTCCATCGAGACTTTACTACCAGACAAGTCGGTTTTCCAAAAAGATCATGGTATTAGCAGGTGTATCGTGGAATGGAAAGAGAAAATTAATTTCATTTCAGAAAATAAAAAAATTAATTCAGAAACCTATTTAAATCTCTTAGAGGAGAATCTTTTGCCTGATTGTCGGCGTCTGTATTATGGAAACGATTTCATACTCCAACAAGATGGTGCTACAGCTCTTACTAGCAAGTTCACATAGGATTATCTACAAGAGAATGTAGTCAACTTCATTGGAAAAAACGACTGGTCCCCGCAATCACCTGATTGTAATCCCATGGATTATTGCATATGGAACACTCTAGCAGAGAAGATTTATGAAGGCCAAACAGAAAAGTTTACAGAAATGTAATTAAAAAAAAATACTCGAATGTTGGGACAAAATAACATTAGCAGAAATCAGAAAACGTATCATATCGTGGAAGAAAAGGTTAAGATTAGTTTAACTAAGCAGGACGGCGGACATATTGATCATATTTGTTGATAAGATGTGAATAATAAAAAATTTTCAGTTTAAGATATTCGTTTTTTAAACACCATACTTCATTGTTCCCTCAGCTGTGGAAAAAGTTTATGTAGAGGACTGACATTTTTATGATGGCTTATCAATAGATTGAGGTAAAAGTTATGTAAATTTTTGAAGTGTGAACTGCATATTTTTGAAGTTATTGATGTTCAAATCTCAAGGCGTTTTTTTGGGTCCACCCGATATATAAGGGGTTCCAAAAAACCTTAGCCCCCCATTTGCAGCTTACATGTTTACTTATATCGAAATAGTTTTTAGTGATTATAAAAATATATAAAATTCTTTATTTATTGCAGGTATTAAAATTACTCTAGCTGATAAAGTGATAATATAATGACTTCTCAATTAATTGGTGATTCGGAGAGGCAACGTGTGATAGATCGCATACGAGGAATAACATTTCGGGAAGCTCGTGATGCTGGAGCCACCTTTATAACACGTTCATGGGTTGCCAAAAAGTTGCGAAGAAATGAGGACTTCGTCAAAAGAAATTGGAATAAAACTTTGGATGAATGTGAAATGGATACAACCAAATCTGGGCCCCCAAATTTGCCACTCTCTCAGGAAACAAAGGACATCATTGAAAGCGGTACGCGTAAGCGGAAAAACAGCTGTGCTAAACTTTCTAGAGAGATCGAAATGTTGAGAGGAAAGATCGTTAGTGGTGAGATCATTCGACTGTACCGTCATAGGCAAGGTTTAAAGCATTGGCATGAACTTCCAAAGCCAAGAAAAACTCAACTTAACATCGATGACAGAATGTGGTTTGGGATGTGGATGATTTCATGCATTTAGCTGTCTCCGATGAATTTTTTGTTTACGTAACACGTCGGCCTAACTACCAAAATGATCGAGTGTGGGCCACAACACCAGATGAAATCGATGACAATGAACATTATCGCGAATTATTAAAAAGTCCCGACTGTGTTGGTGTGTTTGTTTTGTTCACTGCAAAGAAGCTCATGTGGGTGCTGAAGCCAAATGGTCAGAGTTGGGATGGACAATATTTTCGTGATATTATTCTATCCCAGCATGTCATTCCTTTTCTAAGAAACCCAAACAACGTTATGGATGTCGATCAGGTCACACTTCTGCACGATAAGGCCCCCTGCTTTAAGGCATTAGCCACTCAACAGTTGTTGCAGAACCATGAGATCGATTTCTTTGGAAATGAAGAATGGCCAGGAAATTCTCCTGACCTGAACGTCTGTGAACACATTGGATCAGTTATAAAGGACAAGGTTGAATGTCTCTTGTTTCAAGAACCTGCAGCAAATCGATTTTCGAAGGATACAATGACGCAACACATTGAAACTGTTTTAGCAAATTTGCGTAACGATCAAGATCTATTCACGTCACTTTTGGCAAGCTACCCAAAGCGAATTCAGGCTGTCTTGGAAGCCAATGGCGGGAACACCAAGTTTTAATTGTTTCTCATTAAATACAGGATTAAATTCTCTTTTGTAAGGTATGTTTAGTTTTACTGTACCTCTAATGGTTTAGGCCATGGGCGGGGGGCTAAGGTTTATTGGAGCCCCGTATATAGTCCCAAAAGTCCTGCTCCATAATGTGCAATATATTAGCCTTTAGGGCAGGACTTCTGAGACACCCTGTATATATGCAGTTGTATGGTTGTCACCTGCGTTTCGAGCATCCATCAACGACTCGCCTTATCGCAGTTTCAGGTGTGTGTGTGTGTGTGTGTGTGTGTGTGTGTGTGGTGTGTGTGTGTGAGAGAGTTTCTAGGTGTCAGCCACTCTTCCATATTTTAAGCAAATGTTAAACGAGTCTCTCTCTCTCTCTCTCTCTCTCTCTCTCTCTCCTCTCTCTCTCTCTCTCATCCCCTAGCCCCTACCCCCCAAGTAATGCAGGTGTTCTCTCTTTCTAATGATGCTCAGAACATCTGTGGGACACGCTGTTTGAGGGTTCTGCCAATCTGTTATTTAAAAAAAAAAAAAAAAAAAAAATTATCTGTACACTTGAGTTGATCTGTCTCTTTTGAAGGTTTTGCCGATTTAGAAAAACAAATTTATACGTATCTGCGCAAAACACATACACGCATACACACACACGTGCGCATTTCCGCATTAGTTAGGTATCGACTTTTTAAAATTAATTTATCTAAAAACCTAATTTAACCAAACCTAATTTAACCAAACCTAACCTAACCTTAGTGCCATCGAATCGAGAAGGGCGTAAATAAGTGCTTTGAGCTGAAGTGAGGTCTCGTAGTGTGTGTTCTGTTAGTCACTTAATAGTAAGGTATTCGCTAATCTAACCTAAGTTAATTCAACCAAACCTTAATTAACTTAACCTAGCGTAACCAGTCTAACCTAATCAGGACCACCACTTTTTTTTTTCTTAATAAAAATTATTTTTAAATTTGTTTAAATACATTTTTTTAACGTTTTGTTATACGAAGAGTGTTACCTCACAAAAACATTACCCCAGTACATCCGTGAATTATCATACACCACTTTACTTATCCCCAATTACCCCTCCCCCGCATACACCGGCATAAACGAAATATAAACTTTTTAATTTCGTATTGTACTGAGAAAAAGTAACGGGTCGTTAATAATAACCTAACCCAACCATAATGTATGCCATTGAACCGAGAAGTATGTAATGTAATAAGTGGCCCAGACGCGAGTGAGGATTTGAACGATGTTTTCTATAAAGTGCAGAAATAGCGAGGTACAGATTAATATATTCCTACCTACGTACTCTTTATCCTTAATTTAACCTAATCATGATTATTGTATCCTTTTTCACGACATTAACATAACGACGTTTCTACATTTTTATAATACGTTTTTTAATGTGAGGTACAAAACGATTGTTACCTCGAAAAAAAAATTAACTCCTTATCCTTGATAGTTATCACAAATTCGACCTCTTATTCCCATGCGCGCATACACAGTATATATACATATACAGGGTGTCCCATAGTTCTGGTCTCATAGGAAAAATTATTTTAAATTAAATGTACAAAAGTAATACGTTCAAACTGAAACAAATGTTCAAATTGATGTCTTGTTTTGGGACTTTTTTTTTTTTTTTTTTTTTTTTGCAGGTAGAATTAAAGTTATACTAGCGAGGAAAAGGTCTTCACCTTTTGAATGATTTTGAAAGGCTTCCGCCTTTTCCTGAGGAGTGTAACTCACTTCCATATTAACCGTTGCGTGTTGTTCTACCTGGAACAAAAACAAAAGTTCCAAAACAAGACATCAACTCGAACATTTGTTTTAGTTCAAATGTATTACTTTTGTAAAATTAATATAAAATGAATTTTCCTATGAGAGCGGACTTATGGGACACCCTGTATATCTATGGTCACTGGTGAAGTTTTGTCGTATTCTAATAGCCTTCAGGAATAGATTTATTATAAGCGGTCATTTCTCTCATTTGGAATTATTAATATAAAAGAAAACTGTTGCTTCATCCAATTCATATTATATACTATATTGCATGGAAACTTATCATAATTTTTACTACGATGAAAGGCAAAGGACTTTTATGCGATTATAATCGTTATTATACGTGTACACATTGATTAAAATAGCTTGCCTATATATATATATATATATATATATATATATATATATATATATATATATATAATTATTTCACGAAAGTAACACGTGAATAATATTTATGAAAATAATCACGAAGGAAAAAGAAAACACAGAATGGTGCTCAAGCGCTTTCGTCTAATAATTCAGTGTTCCTGAGGATGTCATTAGACGAAAGCGCTTGAGCACCATTCTGTGTTTCCTTTTTCTTTTGTGGTTAATCTCATCATACATATATATATATATTGTTACAACTCAATGGTTACGCCCAATTTGTGAAGTAGCTCATTTCATGAACTGATCAAGACTAGTGCCTATTTCATGAAACGAGCAATAAAAAGCTTGCTCGGTTCATGAAATGGCCAAGAATTATGAATGAATTATAAAATTTCGTTTACGACACTTTATTATAAATGAAAAGTAAAATGTACACTAAAGATTATACATCAATAATAAAATTTATAAATTGACTGAAAGTCAGGCAATGTGTCAAATTGTGATACACACAAAACCTAACCTAATCTTGTTAGGGAAATTGGGAAATACCAGTGGGCATGCATATGCAGCATTTACCAAAAAAATTAGGTTTGGTTAAGTTTTGTGTGTATCGCAGTTTGACACATTGCCTAAAATTTCGGTCAATTTACAAATGCGCAGCACGAGGAATGGTTAATCGATGTATTCATTTATAATAGTTTGGAAAATTTCCGTATACAGAGTGATACAGAAATTATCTTTTTTGAATGCATTATTCAGGGACACGCGTACCATCCCCCCCCCCTCTTCCTATGGTATAACATGGAACGTCGTAGTCATAAGATGAGGCACAGAAGGTATGTTGGTGGGTATATGACGTTATAATTACGAGTGCTTAATACCTGCTATTTAAATTTTTTTTCCGGGTGAAATAATACGAAGGATTTGCAGTTTCATTTTTATAACATTTTGCAGTTTAGTCATTAACATTGAGCAAACTTTTTGGTCGTTGGTATTAGGGTTTCTCCTTATATGCAGCTTTCTTCATCCCGGGAAATCCAGGAAATGGTTGTATATTTAAGAGAATGGTAATTTTTTTTTTATTGTTCAGTGATAAAATACCCTTTTAGAATTGGGATAACCAATTACTTATGCCAAGATGACCACTTTTGCATTGTAATACTTGAATTGAGTTTACCAATCAGTGGTAGCTATTTATTACTTATTAAACATAATATTTATCATGCTATTCATCTGCAGGGGACAAATAAAAAGCTAAAATATTTATTCCTTTAATTATAATTAAGTGCATTTGCAAATAAAAAAAAAAATAAAAAAACTTCATTCAAAAAAAAATAATTTATACCTTTTATCTCAACATATTTTATCTTAAAATATTTAGCCAATACAAAATAAAAATAAAATAAACTTCATTATACAAAATAATTTCCTCCTTTTATCTTAAAATATTTATCTTAAAATATTTAAAGAGCCAATCAACATTTTTAAAATAGCTTCTTAAAAAACATAAACAATCGATACTTCTATCACTAAGACGAGTTCTCAACTTGGTGATAAATAAACCTGCTGCAGAAAAGGCTCTTTCTGATTCAACAGAGGTTGGCGGAATGGTTTTCAGTGCATCAAATAAATTCATGATGTTTGAAATTCTGTTCCCTATTGTCTCGAATAACTGCAGTTCTTGCTTCAAATGCTCGCTTAAACTCTGAGCAAGATGAGTTGCCTGCGATCGCTAGATAATATACTGAGACTCGGTTCCTCGTATTTATTATACGCAGCGCTAGCGACATTCCCTCGGCCAGTTTTTGGCATACGAGCCCTTTTAGATTGCTCTAAGTTGCTAATGCTAGTAGATGTTCATTTAAGAAAGCGGAAGAGTAGAATAAAATGTGGTAAATATTATGCAGTTTTCTTTAATTCTACCCAAGAGCCTTCTAATAACAAAAGAGAAAAACAAATAAATCAATAAAAAATAAATTAGGTCATTTTAAAATTCCGGGATTTCCCGGGATGTGTGTCCAATTCCCGGGATTTTCAAATCCAATAAAAACAGCCGGGATACTGGGAAAGAAACTCTACTTGGTATTCACCATTTAATTATTGACCACGCGTATACGTATAGCATTAAATTTTCAACTTGTGGCCTATTCACAGTGTTTAGTTTTTCACCATTAATTTGAAAGCATTAAGGATTAAATAATTTTGTGGAACAATTTTATTGTAAGAATGATTGAATGTATTCCACGAGTATATTTAACATTAATGCGCCTCGGTGGTGTAGAGTGGTTAGCGTCGCTGATTACGAATCCATCGGCCCGGGATCGAGACTCGGTGACGGCAGGCGACACGCAGCAAAACCCATCTGTATTTACACAATAAAAAGAAATTGGTTGATAGATAAATGGGTACCCTGGGTAGTCTAGTGGTGAAGACGCTCGGCTGCTGGTGGGGCGTGGTTCGGATTCCACGTTAAACTATAGGTCTAAGGTGGAGTGAAAAACTTGACCTGCGTCAGAATGAACAATTCGGGCGGAAGCAAAACCAAAGTTATATTAATATGCAATTTTTATTTACATGTGCATTTTATATATACAGGGTGGGCCGTAAGTTTCCATACATAGGAAAAATAAACATTTTTTTATGGACAACCATTTTTATTTATATAATATGCTCTACATGGTTGCCATTGTTTTGAAAACACATTTCAATAAGTGTTCCCCACTGTTGATGAACACGCATTAGCACAGTTGACGTTATGCTTGTAATGGCGTTGGTGATACGTTCCTTTAGATGATTTATGTCTCGTATCTTTTCCTGATACACCATGGCCTTCAAGTGCCCCCAAAGATAGAAATCAAGGGGGGTGAGATCTGGGGATCTGGGAGGCCACTCCACAGGACCACGCCGACCAATCCAAGCATCCGGAAACTGCTGATCCAAATACCGACGCACGTGAAGACCATAATGAGGTGGAGCTCCATCTTGCTGGAAGTAAACTGGGAAGTTACCTTCCTCGTTTAGCAGGGATGGGAAAATCTCTTCTTGCAACATGTTAAGATACCTTTCGGCATTAAGATTTCCACTGACAAAAATTGGTCCAATAATTCTGTCACCCCATATCCCGGCCCACACCATCACTTTACCGGCACCTTGCATCTTCGTCGGACTCAGCCAGTTAGGGTTAGCATTACTCCAATAACGTATGTTTTGCCGATTAACCTCTCCATTGACGTAAAAATTTGCTTCATCAGTAAACAAGATCTTACGTCAAACGCATATTCTTAGGGTATCTGAAACATAAAAACAAACGTTTAATTTTTCCTATGTATGGAAACTTACGGCCCACCCTGTATATATATAATATATATATATATATATATATATATATATATATATTTTTTATATATATATATATATAGTGTGTGTGAAGATACTAATTAGTAGCATCATTGTAAAAGGCTTTATGCAATTGTGTTGCATTGTATGAGGCACTTTGAATTGTATACCGGAGGGCTGTCATAAATGGAAGGTTTAATTAATTATTTTAGTTATTCATGAATTCTCTCTCTCTCTCTCTCTCTCTCTCTCTCTCTCTCTCTCTCTCTCTCTCTCTCTCTCTCTCTCTCTCTCTCTCAAATACCCCAACTATTTTGGGGCATTCATCTTTTTTTTTTTCTGCATGTGGATGAAACTGAAGTAAAGAGAGTGGAATGGAAACGTTGGTCGTCATTTATTTTTAGATGAAGGTTTGTCCGGTGGGTGTTGGTAGAATAGGTTTAGGTTTTCGAGAATCTTGAAGGTTTTTTTTTATTGGTTGGGAGGAAGTAGTATTTGTTTTAATAAGTATACAATTACTTGGTTTATCCGCATTCATACTGTGCGCGAACGTCAAAATGGGCGTAAGCGAGGGCGTGTGTAGGATAATTCTCGAGTATAGTTGGGTATTTTGTAGTGAGGTAACACGCACCTCGTACTTCGGAATCTGAAAAAATGTACTGGTATAAAAAACATATGCGGGGATGTGCACGAGTGTGTGTCAGTATGTTGGTGTTAGCTTATATGTACACTTGATAGTTAATTTTTATTATTTTTCTAAGTATGCACGTTAGGTTTTATAACCCAAATCACACCACACACACACACACACACACACACACACACACACACACACACCACACAGGGTTTTAGTCGCGTGTCTGTGAAGTGATGTTTCTGCATCATAAAAAGGAACAGTACCTATTATATTAAATGCATAGTTAAATTCATTATATTTGCAACATGCACTTCGTTGGAAGATAAAATAGGGTTACACATACATATATACGAGGTGCGATCCAAAAGTTTCCGGACTGTACTGACAAAAAAATGTAGGCTTGCCTTAGGTTCTAATTACTGCTGTCCCCTTCGAAGTAGTCCCCTTGGGAGTTGATATAGCGGACCCAGCGATTTTTCCACTGCTGGAAGCACCTCTGGAACTTAAGGGTTTTGAACAACCGTTCAGGATCGACCAGCGATCGACCCCTCTACAGCATCCCACCTCATTTGCGGGATTTAATGGAGGAGGGGATTGGTTTCCACTCTCCTTCTGCTCTTGTAGCCAGCCATGCATGGCTAATCAGGGACTTTGTACAAGAACCCGTCAGAGTGTTCTTGAAATTATTCAGGTTTGTGTGTTGGAGGTTCCTCAGCTCCTTTGGCAGGACATCAAAAAGTTTTTGGCCTCGTATTCCGGGGGTATTTTCCATCCTCGTTTTCATGGTCCTTTGTCCCACTGCAACTTGGACAGTACAGAATCTGTCTCTTCTCTCATTCCAGTCTATTTTTGTTTCATTTCTAAGGTTAGGGACACAACCCTCGAGTATTTTCCATATGTATATTGTGTAGCGCTCGCGTATTCTTTGCAGGTAGTAGAGTTTCAGGGATTGTTGTAGTCGAGACCAATAGTCTTCATCTTCCGTTTCCTCTATCTTAGATGTAAAAGTCCCTTGTATGGCTTCTATATGTGCAATGTCTCGTTTTCTGTATGGGTTTGTGAGTGCAGTAAACCCTCGTCCAACGCGTGTTTGTCCAGCCCGAATTTGCTTATACACGGAAAAATAAATGCGAACAATTATTTGCCGAAAGCGGAAAATTTGATTATACGCGGTCCGCCAAACACGCTCTAATACAGTAGTACTGTCCTCGTGCCAGTGCGCGCTCTAGTGTTTTCTCCTACACTCTCCAACACTCCCGCATCTCCCCTCCCTCTTGCGTCACCTATTTGTCTCAGTCCCGCTACCGCGTTAAGTTCAGTGAAGTCTTGTTGGGTTGTTTTTTCGTATTTTGCCGTTGTTTTGCTATTACCCTTAGACAGCAGTATGGCACCAAAACGTAAAGCATCTGCAAGTGATAGTGAAGAGAAGAAAAGTCGTAAGGTTATGACATTAACCGAAAAAATAAAGATTCTAGATAAGTTGCGTGGTGATATGAGCATAACATCACTTAGCCACGAGTATCACGTGAATGAGTCTACCATACACACCATCCGAATGAGTGAAGAAAAGATACGTGCCATTTTCATTTAATATATTTTTATTTATCATACGTAAATATCATTATGTTTATGATTTTATTATGTTCTTGTTTCATATACAATATAGGTAGGGAAATTCGTTTGTGTGAATAAAAAAATCTACATATCTAAGTATTAATGGGAGACTTTACGCGGCCGCGTTCACGTATCCCCATTTATCCCATAAGGTATTAAGTTTGTCCAACGCGGATTTACCTAACCCGCTGTTCTCGAGGAACCTAACCCCTGTGTTGAACGAGGGTTTATTGTACTGAGCAATAATCAATTAGTAGCACTAGACTCTTCCATAGTTTTAGCATGATGATTGCTTTTCTGCTGTGGAAGCTGCTGCTGATAATTTTCATTACTTTTGTAGTTGTTGTGATTTTAATGTTATAGTGCTCAATGAATTCTGCATCCAATAACGTTATTACTCCAGGACCTGTGGGTTTGGTGTTACCTGTTTGGCTTGCATTGTTTTGTACCCTTTATTCTTTAGCACCCTGTTGTTACCATATATTATGAGTTGGAATTTTCCTTCGTTGAACTTCATATTGTGGTCTCCCCCCACTTGAATAATGTTTCAGTGTCGTTTTGTAACTTTTCTATTTCACTTTCGTGTGATATTTCCTTCATATCTTTGTGTCATCCGCGTAACATGATACGATAATGCCATTAATATCTGCATCATCGTCTGCAGTCATTATTATAAACAGCAATGGAGCTAATACCATACCTTGTGGGACACAGCTGGCGACTTATGAGACTTCAGTTTTAACTCTGTCTACCACTCTGTGTTTTTTGGCCAGATAATGAAGTATCTGTCCCAGCTTTCCAGTAATTCCTGTATTATTATGTTTGTTTGGTATAATTCCATAATCACATTTATCGAAGTCTTTAGCAGAATCAGTATACAATATATTACATCTATGTTTTGAAGACCTCAACACAGTTTCCAGTATTTTCTCTTAATAGTCCAGTAGCTTTGATGGACCATCTTGGTTCGGATTGAATAATTACTTTTCTTGTAGGTAGCACGTTCGAAGCACTTTATTAGGTGCGACGTGAGAGCTACTCGCCGATAGTTCTTTGGCATTGCTCTGTTACCTCCGACGAATAAGAGGGCAATATTCGCGTTCTTTAACGAAAATGAAATTTGTTCTGTGTCGAGTGATTTTCACCGTAGTAAGTATAGCGGCTTGGCAATACTGCCTCTACATTTCTTCAGAAACATGGCACTCCATGTGTTTGGCCCTGATACTGAATTTTCACGTATATTTGTGACTGAGCCTTAATTATGTCTCCTTCCAAAAACTCTACAGCCATTAATAGATTCGTGTCCGAACTTGTTCTCGGCTGATTTGTAGTAATGTCAAAGAATTCATCTGGATTTTCTACTTTCTTGTCGGAATTAAAGGTGCTAAACACTGAGTTAAATTGTTCCTCAAGCAGTTCGCTCATTTTTTCTGGATCATTTGTGTATTCGGTCGCTCTATCTTTTACATTGCATTTTTCTTTTCGCAAACGTGTAAAAACATTTTGGGTTATTTTTTTTGTTTTCTGCTACCTTGTTTTCCTCTTTGTTTGTTTTGTGGATGAATGTTTGTTTTAGGTCCATTTCTATTTCACATAGTTTTTTCTCTAGTTTGAGTCTTCTTGCTCCAGTTCTGCCTCCGAGGAGATTGTATATATTTCGCTTCCATTGTCTAAAATTTAAATAATGTTTTGATTTTGTTTTATTTTTTTCTCTCTTCGGAACATGTTTCAGCAATATGGGTTTAGTTTCGTTTTTTAGAGATCGTATTTCTTTTGGAGTCTTCTCGCGAAGTAGCAATTCCCAATTTACTTTCTTTAACTCTTCATTCACACTTTCCCAATTTATTTTCTTTGAATTCATATTTAAGTCTTCAAACATTCCTTCAGACTCTCCGGAATGTGTTTTTGATCTTCTGGTTGCTAACTTTATTTGAATATCGATTAGGTTATGCTCAAAGAAATTTGTGTTCGTTACCTTTTTATGTATTATTTTACTGTTATTTGTTGAAAATTAAATCAAAAACGTTTACTTCTCTAGTTACTTCACAGATTTCTTTGGTAAGAAGGAGATTGTAGACACCAATCGACCAGGGAAGTACTCCAGGGGTGGGGACGTTAGACAGAAGAGAGGGATTGCTAGAACTCCCGTTTCTCCTGTCACTGTCCTCTTTAGTTGATCTTTTTCCATGTCTCCTCTACCCTGCGAGCAGTCCAGCATGCTCTCAAACACGCACTTCTCCCTCTATTCCTCACTACATATACATGCATCTTACATGCTAAATAATCTTTTCAAAATTTAAAAAAAAAGAATAGCATCAATTACGAGAGCCTCGCAGTCCCCTGGGGACGGGACCATAAATGTCCCCACTTCTGGCTCCCACGCTGCCGATACCAGGAATGCATACCCGGGTAGCGGGGCTGGATCTGCTACCGACCATTCGAAATGTTCTGGGCCTCTGCCTGATTCACTTTTCATTAATTTCTGCAACATTCGTGGCCTTTTCTCAAATTTTCAATCTGTTGAACACCACCTCTCCCCTTCTAAACCACCTCCTCTTTTCCTCACTGAAACTCAGATGTGTCGTGTACACTCCTTGTTAAACATTCGTTATTTACTTTATTTTATTACTTTCCCTTTATCATTTCTCTTTTTCTCTTTACACTCGCTTCACTGTACTTTATAAACACGTGCAGACGGGTAGCCGTGGCCGGCATTATGATTTCGAACAGCAAAGGAACCGGGATAAATTACACACTATTATTCACTAATTACTGACTTTTTATTTATGCCGAAACAATTGAACAAATGGGGTAAAGCGAGTGCAGAATTAGCGTTAACATTTAATCGCGGAGAGAGAGAGAAATAATTTAATATTTTAAATTTACAATAACATTAGGAATACGAAAAACCACCTAATCAGAGCAAACCTACCCCAAAGACTGGATTTGGGGCATTTCAGCCGCGGCACATTTCATGCAATTAGTATTTTATATTTTTTATTTCAAACAAAACATTATTAATTTTTTATTTACGTACACACCATAATTAAGTTTCTTATTAAACATTATTATCATCATTACTAAACAAAACATTATTAAATTCTTATTAGACATTATCATCTTTATTTAAAAAAAAAACATACACGACAGGTGTCTGGGACTACTGACAGCAACACCTTTTCTGTACACTCTTACTTTCTCTATACTCAGTTTCACTCAAAAGGTAGATGTTTAGCGTATATGTACGCAATGACCTAACTTGTTCTCGTACTCCCGAACTCAAATCTTCCGAATTCTATATCCTCTGGCTACGGCTTACATGCCATTCTCAAACTAAATACATCTGTGCTGTTTACCTTTTCTCCTAATTCTACTGACTTTCCAAAATTCCTTGACTATCTCGCTTTCAAAGTGGAACACATTCTATTTCACTCTCCCTTTGCTGAAACATCCATTTTAAGAGATTTCAATGTTCACCACCACGTTTGGCTTTCCTCCCATTTCACTGACATCCCAGGTGAACTAGCTTACAACGTTTCTGTCCTAAAAGACCTAGAGCAGATTGTATAGCACCCTACTCGTATCTCC
Organism: Bathynomus jamesi; assembly: GCA_023014485.1. NCBI lineage: Eukaryota > Metazoa > Arthropoda > Malacostraca > Isopoda > Cirolanidae > Bathynomus > Bathynomus jamesi. Next base: position 1,339,788 of record JAJOZX010000549.1, on the reverse strand, counting down.
GATCGCCTTGGAGATAGGCCCAACATTCTGGATTTATTTCTTACCTTTCGTCCTTCTTACTCTGTGAAACCTTTTTAACGTTGGGCTCCTCCGACCACAATATTATATCTTTTTCCTGTTATATCGTTCCAATCCAGCCTTTGGATCCTCCGAAGAGGAGGCGCCTTTGGTACTTTCGCGCCGCTGATTGGGAGGCCCTTAGGCAGTACTTTTGTGATTTCCCATGGAATGATTACTCCTTTCGTGGCCGAGGCCCTTCCGAGTGTGCCGAGTGCATCACGGAATTGATTCTCTCAGGTATGGAGGCGTACATTCCATATTCTATTCCAACTGCTAATGGAAAAAACCTTGGTTTAACTTAACTTGTTTTAATGCTATCCGCAACAGAGAGACGAGTCTTTCAGAAGAAGGTACCGTCGCTATCTAACTCCTGACTCTCACTCAGCTTATATTTCTGCCCGGAATCGTGCAACATCCACTCTTTAACTCGCCAAAAATTCCTTCATCCGACAAAAATAAAAACCTATCTAATTCTAATTCTTCTCGCTCTTTCTGGCATCTAGCTAAGAACCTCCTCTTTTCCATTCCGACGGCTCAGTTGCTGTCTCTTCTCCTGACAAAGCTAAACTCTTCGCTCAAACTTTCGCTTACAACTCAACATGGATGATTCTGGTGCTGTTCCTCTGTCTCCTCTTCCCTCTGACTTTATTATGTCTGAAATTCGAATCTCTTCCAAAGAGCTCAACTCTAGGAAGGCGTACGGTCCTGATGGTGTTCCCTTTGTTCTTAAGAATTGTGCTTCGGTGCTGACATCCTGTCTAGGCAAACTCTTTCGTCTTTGTCTCTTGTCTGGTACTTTTCCTTCTTCTGGAAGTTCGCTTTCATTCAGTCCGTCCCAAAGCAGGGTGACCGCCCTCAACTCTCCAACTATCTTCTAATTGCTTTGATTTCTTGCCTTTCTAAAGTTTTTGAATCTATCCTTAATAGGAAGATTCTTAAACACTTTCTTCTCACAATCTTCTTTCAGATCGTCAGTATGGGTTATGCAAGGGATGCTCTACTGGCGATCTTGCATATTTCTGACTCTTGGTCATCCTCCTCCTTTCGGGATTTCGGCGAAACTTTTGCTATTGCGGTAGACATATCGAAAACTTTTGATAGTCTGGCACAAATCTTTAATTTTGAAACTGCCTTCCTTCGGTTTCTATCCTTCTATCTGTGCCTTCATCTCTAACTTCCTTTCTGGCCGATCTATAGCTGCAGTTGTAGATGGCCACTGTTCTCCTAAAGCTATTAACAGTGGTGTTCCTCAGAGTTCTGTCCTGTCACCCACTCTCTTCCTTTTAGTTATTAATGATCTTTTAATTTGCACTTCCTGTCCTATTCACTCCTATGCCGATGATTCCACCCTTCACTTCTCCATCCGCTTCACAAAAATTCCTCTCAACAGTCACTCCATGACTCGTGTAGGACGACTATGGAGCACCTGACCTCCGATCTTTCTGCTATCTCTGATTGGGGCAGGGAAAACTTTGTGGCTTTCAATGCCTCAAAAACTCAGTTCCTCCATCTATCTACTCGTCACAATCTTCCACCCAACTATCCCCTTACCTTCAACAATACACAACTCAATCCTTCCTCTTTTCTTAACATTCTTGGCGTGTCTTTTTCTCGTGATCTTTCCTGGAAAGATCACATATACTCTCTTTCTAAAACAGCTTCTAAGAGGTTAGGTGTGCTATACCGTCTCCGCAGTTTCTTAACCTCCGCTCAGTTGCTCTCCCTGCACAGTGGTCTTGTCCGTCCCTGTATGGAGTGTTCTTCTCATGTATGGGGTGGCTCAACCCACATGCCGTACTTGACCAGGTGGAATCAAAGGTATTTCATCTCATCAATTCCTCGCCTCTTACTCACTATCTTCAATCCCTCTCTCTTCGCCGCAGTGTTGCCTCACTCTCTTTACTATCGCTATCATAACGGACATTGCTCCTCTGAACTCTCTAACTGCATGCCTCCTCCTTTAAGGAAAGCGCACAGTACCAGACTTTCTACACTTTCTTATTCATTTTCTGTCCAACTCTATAACACAAGGGTTAATTGGTATTTTCAGTCTTTCAGCTACTCAACCGGTCAACTCTGGAACAATCTTCTTCAATCCATCTTTCCCCTGGTTTATGACCTCCATCCAATCTTTCAAACGCAGTGTCTAGGCATCTCGAAAACCCCGGACCTTGATTTTAGCTCCCTTCACTTTCTATAGGGGGGGGTGCGCTTTTGTGGGCGTTCGCCCTTGGTCCCTCCTTGCTACATAAAAAAGAAGTGCATAATGTTTCATACTATCTAATAGCATTGTTGCTCGGGTTCTATGGTCTTTTGTAATATTACCATGAAACTTCTCAACATACGAAGGTTGTTAAAAAAGTAAGTTTACAAGGTTAATTACAGGTGCATTGTGCATAGTACAATAATGTTAATAGTAAATATTTTGTTAGGTATGAGTAGCAACAACACTCTAAAGTGGCAACATTCGGGTTTACCACGAACCAAACAGTTTAAGATTGCACCATTAGCTGGTAAGGTGATGGCAACGATTTTTTGGGACCATCAAGGCGTTTTTTATGTTGAATTCATGCAAAAACGGCAATAAATGCCACCTCTTATTGTGAAACTTTACAGCTACTCCGCACGGCTATCAGAAGAAAACGTCCCGGGTTGCTTACTGCAGGTGTGGTGTTCTTGCGTGACACAATGCACGCCCTCACACTGCAAATCAAACACGCCAACTTTTAGAATCGTTCCACTGGAAAGTCATGGATTATTCCCCCCATCAAAACTGGTTAAAAACTAAGGTCCCCAGAATTTTACTCGACCGGCGTCGGAAAGCTTGTCTCACGATACGACAAATGTTTGAATCTGTTTGTTGATTATGTAGAAAGTAGTAATAAGTTGTTAAAATACTTGCCTTATAATAAAACAGTTTCTTCAAACACCTTGTAAACTTCGTTTTTGAACAACCCTCGTATATACGTTTGTCATTTTTCTTCCAAGTTATGAATGGAGTGTTAAAATCAGGGTTGACCCGATTGAACACGACCCAGTTGCCCCCGTCTCTCTCCAGAAAAAAAACCCTGAAAAAACATTAAAAAAAAAGGATAAAACCCACGCAACTGGGTTTTTTCGGGTTTTTAAAAAACAAATCAAAGTCATTAATAAAATAATGTAATATATTAATTCTTGCACAGTACTCATTACTGAAATACACTGAAATATAAAATATGGATCAATAAATTCACACAACTTGACTGAGATATTACAATTTTACAAACATTAATTATATTATTTGAGCATTTTATTTTCAAGCAAAACGTATACCTAATTGTCCAGTGAAAATACAACTCGTGGTAAATAGTTATTTTTGTAATAAGCTCTCAGTTATTTACCCGTATTCTTATACTATTTTGGCCATTGAAAATATGAAAAAGCCCGAAAAAAGTCTGAAAAAACTCAGGTGAGTTGTTTGTTCTATTTCATTCGTAACTGGAATTCATCTTTTGTGATGTTTAGTGGTTTGTACACGTTCATAATGATTAGGTTCAATTCTCTTACTTCAAAAATAAGAATTTCGACCGTGCTGTTTCATTTGCTTACTTTCACTTCACATGTTTGTGTTTTTCATGCAAATGCAACAGCCTCCTCCTTTTCTAGCAAATACAAGGTGCTTCAAAAGAATGTTACAAATTGTATGGCGCTAATATGTCATTGCTTACCACTTACAGTTTGCACGTTTTTTTTGTTTATGCAAGTATTTGCGTGTTTATTTGTTTGTTTTTTAATGTCTTTTCTTCAGAGATTGAGTGAACCCCATTCAATAGAAATGATGACTACAAGGTTTAGATTAGAACAACGTAAACCTTATAGCCATTTCCATTGAATGGGGTTCACTCATTAATCACCCGCACAGTCCTCGGAAAAAAAGACATTATTATTAGAAAACATGCAAATACTTGCAGAAACCAAAAAAAAAAAAAACTATAAGTGGTAAGCAATGACATATTAGCGCCATATAAGTGGGAAAAAGTTTTGAAGCACTGTATATCCTCTCTATATATGCTGTAGTACTTTGTTGTTATTTCGGTGTCTTTGATGCAATTTTCACCGACTTTTTCGCATTTGTGCGAGTGTTTTCGTTAAGCATATGAAATCCGTGCTGGTGGTTTCCAGAGCCAAATTTTGCGGGTATTATAATTTGCAGTCTGCGTGGCCAGTGTACAGTCTTTGTATATTTTTTGTATAATAAATTTACAAGGTTAATAATCATCTTGGTGCTGGGTTGTCTCGGATAGTGGTAGTTTTCTGGTCGATTTTGGCGGTTCTTGTTCGGGTGTTTATTGGGTAGGCGCACTTAAGAATACTGAGACTGCGGGCCTTGGTACTATTATGGTTACTGAATTAACGGTGGGTATGTTGGATGGGAGGGTGATGTACGTACCGCTGGAGACGTATGTGATTTTTTTTTATTAAAAGGGATAACTGTTCTTTTATCATTTATTCTAGAAAATGTACTTTTTTGGGCACTGTTGTTACTTCTTTTGTTTAGGGTTTGGGCTGTTCTTTCTCGTTCTCTTCTTTGAGTACCCTTAATGTGAAAGTACGATCACTCCATATTTACATACTTTTTCTCCCTAATTGAATGTCTGCACATAGAAGGATGGAAATAGTAGCAGTTGTTCCGTATTGCGATTTCCATTCCTCATGTAGAAACATTTTTAGGATGATTATATATGCATCTGGAACCATATTTACACGAACCTCTCTTGTAATATTCGAATATGGTTCTTCAACGGTTTCAGTTATTTTTCTGAAACTTGTGCGATTCTATCTTTATTGTTCTTGAACTCCTTCTTTCCCTACTCAGTGAGGTGTGTGTGTGTGTGATGAATTTCACACTTAAACACGTGAAATGAATGAATGATGCACCCACAAAGGAAAAGAAAAAAATTTCCAAGGCTTTTCGTGTATTCAGCATACACCTCCCTGACGAAAGGCTTTGGAATATTTTTTCTTTACCTTGTGGGTTTGCTATATATATATATATATATATTATATATATATATATATATATATATATATATATATATATATTTATTATGCATGAACACGCACGATTTTTCATGATAAAAATAGCGCCTCCACCGTCGTGGTGTAATAGCTAGTGCCCTCACCTTCTACTCAAGAAGTTCATGGGTTTTAAACCCTGGTGGTTGAATACTTATATTACATGGTGTTTTTTTTTTTTTTAATTAGCGCAATCCATTAAACATGTCATAAAGTTCTTTACAACGAACTTAACCATGGTGAAGATTTTCTTCAAAATTTTCCAACCGTGCATGACTCATTGTCGAAATCTCAGAAAAATGTGCAGTATTATTTTTAATAATTCTCTATAAAGTGAGGATGACATGGTAGGCGAACTTCCTGCTGTAAGTTACAGTAAGCATGTTCTCTCTCCGGGAATGCATTTTTATCGTGAACTGTTACGGGAAGTATGTTTTACGAGGAGTACCAAAAGTCATTCGGGAAAGAATTTTGGTACCTACACAGTGCCAAAACGTATGACATCTGCTGAGAGAAAACCAAGCCTTTTTCGTTACATTGATCTCGTATTAAACGAGCTAATAATGCGTATTGTTCCGGGATTTCGAGATGATTTGTGCGTGGTTTGAGCTCCATTCAAAGTTGCACCATGATACGTTCGTTATGCGGAATGTTATGGCACGTTTAATAGGTGGCGTTAATAAATAACACCGTATAAATGTATAGCTTATATGATCTCGAATTAGGGTAATCCTAAAATATACTCGTACTCGTAAAACAGGAAACACGCGTCTGAAATGGAATGATATTTTAGATCGAATAAATGATGTTGGATTCTCTCTTATGCGGGTACCATCATAGTATATTATTGATTTTGTGTGGGTGGGAATAGCAGGAGAGATGAATACAGGGTATGTTGTAAGGGCTTCAGGTGTGACAGGAAAACTTCAGGTGTGACACGAAAATTTCAGGTATGCACGTGTGTGTATATACATATGTTGTATATAGGTAAATATGGAAGACATGTGCCCCCATGTAGATTTCTCTCTCTCGTATATATATATATATATATATATATACACCATTAAAGTGAAACTTTTATAATGATGAATAAAAGCGAATATTTAAATTTTATGATTGTGGGCGTGGTCTTTCCTCTTTGTCTCCGCCCTCCAATACTAAACTTCACCCCCCCCCCATTCTCCCACTCCCTCCTATCTTGAAACTGTATTGAAGGTATGGGGTCAATAATTACACACACACACACACACGTTTATTAATATTTTAAGTTATATATCTGTGTGTGCAAATTAGGATCACTTGTGTATAATGATTCTGAATATTCTGTATATTGATCCCGAAGTATAGATTGAAGAGGAAGTATTATATATATAATATATATTATATATATATATATTTATTTATTATGCCATAGAGGTTATTAGAGTTATTTGTTAAGGAAAATAATGACAACGACTCATTATAATAATAATAATAATAATGAAAGATAAGACGAAAAGTAAAAACAAATTGGGGGAGTGATGCAGTGGGACATCGAGAAAGGTGTGTATGTGTGTGTGTATAGAGAGAGAGAGGGGGAGGGGAGGGGACAAAGGGGAGTTAATATGGGGGTAGCGGCCCCCTTGGTCGTAACAGCTGAAGAGAGCCATGGTGGTTGGTTAGACGGAGGAGGCAGGCCCGGTAGCGCAACAGTTGGAGAGGAGACGCCGTAAGGTTCGGACCTAATTGAAGACGGGTCTCGCGAGAAGTCACAGAACGGAACGCGTCGTCGTCAAATATACGGATAAAGAGCCATAGGGGAAAAGATAGTTTGAAATTTCTTTATCAAATCGGTTCCCCTCGCATTGAGTTGACTGTAAAATGTATTTCTTTGTTAGTGTTTTACCTTGGCGTTCGTTTGCAAGGACGCCACTAATTACTAGCCCCAGAGAGACCTTACGTACGATGAGGCCTTTTTCCTAACAGTCTCCTGACGAAGGAAGGTTTTCACTACATATTACGTGAGTTATTTTGTTTTAAAGTTCTTAGTAAGTTATTATGTAATTCTGTTGCCTTATTATTATTGTTACTGGTTGGTTGGTTAGATCTTTATTGATTTTAGTTTCTGTTAATAGTGCTGACGACGGTGTAATTGGTTTAAATAATGAACATGCTGATAAGCACTTCCACCGGCAACCATGCACTAGTTATGGAGAGAGTGCTTAATTTTACACTACTACACACACACACACACACATATATATATATATTTTATTTTTTTCAGTAAATTATATAATAGAGTATGAGAAAGCCCCTTTTATAACTTAATTAATTTACAAAAAGGTGAAAATGAACATTAATTACTCTATGTTTATAGTTGCTTCTTTTCAGAAATACGTTCCTTTGTTACGTTACTTCTCTCATCCTTTACCTTTTCACCCTCTTGCGTAGTTACTTATATACACGTTACTTTCCCTTTGTTGCTGGAACGGTTTCTTTGTTTGTGGAGTTAGTTTAATAACTAGTACGCCAACCGTTGCAGTTGGATGAGAAATAAATCTTTGAAGACAGGAAGTCGTTAGATTCCATTGATTAGGGTTTTGAGACCCTTTATATACCCCGTGTATACGCCACTCGTAATGCCAAGTGCCACATTTTGGCCCTCCTTTGCACGATTTCATTATGGCGAACCATTTTCTCATATTTGAAGAACGGGTTATTTTTTTGTTTTTGGTTTTTCGTCTTGCTATGAACCGATTTGGTCTTAAATATTTCGTTAGAGTTTGAATGGTAGAAAACCGTTCTCGTTTTTATTAATTTACAAATATAAGACCGTTTTGCGTTAGAGAACCTCCCTCATGAGAAAATATTTTACGTTACGACTATGTTTTCAGCATTTAAAAAATTTGTATAGAACAGATTTGCTTCAGAGAGCATTTTTTTTTTGTACGTACCGTAGTCGAATTTTTTTTTTTACACTAAAGAACGCTTTCCGTTCTACATGAACGTTTTACGTTTGAGAACCGTTTTCTTAACAATAAACGCTAAGCCAGAGAACAGTTTTCTAAAATAGTCGGGCTTCCTTGTTGTTATAACTGGTTTTTTTTCTTTATTTATATTATGGAGGAGGCTGTTCTTTATAATCTGTTGCTCGAGAACGGGTGAAAACCGAGTGAGAACAGTTTCTATACATAGGAAATTAAAATTAATAAGGTTAGTGCTTCACCAGTCACGTTTCTACATTCTCCCTGAATAAGTTTACTTTGTTTTCGTTGATACAAAAATTCATATACTGTATATATATATATATATATATATATATATATATATATATATATATATATCGTAGGCTAGGTGTATATATCTTTATATCTTTAGTTGTTGTTTAGAAGTGTATTTGTGTGTTCTTGTGCAATACACAAAAGGTTTTATCCTTTCTCTATTCTTCAATCTCTCCTTCCACGAGTTTCAAGAACACGCCTAAGTCCTGCATTGTTCAAACCTCCCTTCCTTCATTAGCAGAGCGAAACCTTGTATATATACATGTATATATATATATATATTTTAGGAACGAGAACCCACGCCCCCCATCTCTTTCCATCCACTCCCATAACTATAACCCCCGAACCCCAGTTTGATATATATATATATATATATTTTTTTTAAGTTCGGGAAGAACCGATTCGCCTCTATTTAAAAGGGCATATCTCGGCGGAAAAACAAAGAAAAGGTGAGAGGAAAGACAGAGGAAAAAGAAAGGGTGGAGGGGACAGTCGAAGTGGAAAAAGACCAAAGGATGACAAGGACTGCAGGGTCGAGCCCCATCATCCTTGGGTGCTAGGGCCGGGAGGGCGCACGTGAAACCTCCAGGAACAAGCACGTACAAACGAGCACAAAGAGCACTCAAGAGCACGAGCTTAGAACCCCCTTGCGGGGATATATATATATATATATATATATATATATATATATATATATATATATATATATATATATATATGAGTGTAACAAAAGTCCTTATTCGCAAGATATTTACTTCATTGAATTAAATGTTCGAATTGCACAGCAGAAAGCTGTTTGTACGTGTGATTCTGGTAAGTGTGCTGGATCCAACATTACAGAACACATTCTCACTAATTTTGTATTTCTCGTGAATTTAGTAAAGTAAATATCCTATGGATACAGACTTTTGCAACGTTACATGCAAACAAATTTCTGGTATGCAGTTTGAACATTTAATTCAATAAAATAAATGTCTTAGAAGTAAGGACTTTTGTTACTGTATATATATATTATATATATATATATATATATATATATATATATACACATTACATTACATTTGGAAAACTTGAAGCCACTTGGGCCAATCGAGATTATCCAAGTTATAAATGATTTAAAGCTATAGAAGTATTTTTAATGACATTATCAATATATATATATATATTATATATATATATATATATATATATTGATATATGGGTATTTCCAAGTTATATTTATGCATAACCCTTTTTCTTTAGGCAGCGATAGTAGTTAAAAGTTTTTCTGTTGTTGGTGATTAATAAATAGGTTTTGAGGGAGGTTAAGGTTGGAGAGATTGTGCTGGGGTTGTTGTTGTTGTTGTTAGAATTTCGTTGGATCGTTTTAAGTTTTTCGCTGACGATGATGCACTAGTGGATTTTAATGTCTGT
>JAJOZX010000549.1:1125000-1325000 GCA_023014485.1 Bathynomus jamesi | reverse complement strand
TGTCTATGAAAATCGGTTGGTTAGTTAAAAGAGCTGTAATTTGTAAGATGAGCTATTATTGTTAATGGAAGGTTTGTTTCTATAGAAATACAAAGATTCTAAAATTCGGAGTTCTGTAAGATTATTGGATCTGGTTAGAATTTCGAACTGAGTTTTGTGAAGGGGATGGTTATTTTCATTACTATGGTTTCTAATTGCGGATTGTGGTGGGCTACTGAGGGAACGGTTAGTACGGACTGATAAGCCTAAATGTTGAGAAAGGCGTACCTCCAGTTAGAGTTGAGTACTGCCAATATACGCAGCCTTACAGCTGTCGCACGTGTATTTATAAACAACATTAGGGCATACAGTTTTGGGGAATTTGTCTTTGAACTTTAACAAACCCACTTAAATTATCAAATTTGTTAAAGTTCAAAGACAAATTCCCCAAAACTGTATGCCCTAATGTTGTTTATAAATACACGTGCGACAGCTGTAAGGCTGCGTATATTGGCAGTACTCAACTCCAACTGGAGGTACGCCTTTCTCAACATTTAGGCTTGTCAGTCCGTACTAACCGTCCCCTCAGTAGCCCACCACAATCCGCAATTAGAAACCATAGTAATGAAAATAACCATCCCCTTCACAAAACTCAGTTCGAAATTCTAACCAGATCCAATAACCTTACAGAACTCCGAATTTTAGAATCTCTGTATTTCTATAGAAACAAACCTTCCATTAACAATAATAGCTTATCTTACAAATTACATCTCTTTTAACTAACCAACCGATTTTCATAGACATTTTCATACTTCTAATTTACTGACCATACAGTTTTCTGTTTCTGCCAAGTTACCAGTTGAGGTAATTTTAATTTAATTTCAGTGATTTTAATTTTTTGTAGTGATGTAATTTTAATGATTTTAATTGTGTATTGATGTAATTTTCATTATTCTCAATTTTTTTTTTAAAGGTTTTAAGACATAATTCACTGGTGATGACAAAAGATTTGTCAAAACGTCTGAAGTATAAAAAATAAACGGAAATGTTTGCTGTTGTATTGGCCCTTCTTTTCATCTGTAAGCTCCGTTTCCCTAAGGAGAAGTCAATAGTTATATATATATATATATATATATATTATATAATATATACACTGTATATATATATATATATACACTATATATATATATATATATATATATATAATATATATATATATATATATATACTGTATATATATATGTGTGTGTATATATATATATGTGTATATATATATATGTGTATATAATATATGTGTGTGTATATATATATATATATATATATATATATATATATATATATATATTGTGTGTAAAAAACTCCTTTCATTTGGAGCATGCGCTCTGCAAAGTATGGCATCATGAGTCCCATAAAACTTTAGTTTTTGACCTAATTCGTGAATTATTTCTGTGGTGAACAAAATTGTTTGAAGTTTACACACACACACACACACTCATATATATATATATATATATATATATCACTTACTCCTCTTCATTTTGAGTTCAATTTTGATCAGTAATTGCCCTCAAGTATGAATTTTGCGGAGCTTCATTCAGAACATCAATGACTTTTATACTCCGCATTCACCTTTCACGTTTAAAAACAAAGTACATTCAAATAACTGAGCAAAGACAATTTAGACGATTTTGATTCCCATTTATACTGTTTATTTGTTACAAGGAAAATGGTTTTTTCAGTTTCACGTTTGATTCACGCACAGTGAATACGACGACCCCAGTTTTAGAACAGGACAAAGCAATATTTCAAAATTTTCAAGAAATAAAAGATTAATCCGTAAAAATATCACAAATTTCTTTGCATAAATTCAAAGAAAAAAATTGCCATTCAACACAAGCTTAGTCAAAATTTCGAAAATACACGATAAAATACAACTTATTCAAGCGAGTATAACTAAGTTACACACAGGTTGAGAACCATGTACTAGAAGGAGCGTGTTAGCCGATGAAATTTTATAAGATTTTGCCCGTCAAATCAAACGGTGTTTGAACTCTTATATCCAAAAAATATTTTGGGTAGAGTCATCAACCAAACCTGACTCCTTTAAAGGTGGCGTTTACTCTCACATAACCACTCGCAAACCAATCGGACACGCAAATTTACAGCGATTGGTTTTCCTTGAAGGGGGCTGCTTCTTTATGTAAACACTGAAGATGTGAAAAATAGTTCATATTTAATAATTATAAGATTTTCAACAATGGGGAATTTGGTTTCTCTTCTCGTTTAACATTCGAGGACACTGCTCTGATTATACGTTGAATATTGACTTCGAAAATGACTGAGGAAAATACTTTGAGCGTGTATTGGGGTATCAGAATGTACTTTGTTCCATTGTTATAGCCCTTATCCATGTTCAGTTAGTCGTAATCCCCCGAGAATTTTGTCATTCTCGTTTAACTCAACTCACGGTTTACAATTAGTTTAAAAGTCCCGTAGGGAAACTGCGTACTACTTAGGATGATTATGGGTAAGAAAAGAATGGAATTTGGTGATTCTTTTTTTAATCGACTGCGTGTAGGCCTCGTATCTGAAAACTCCGTCGTTCTAATCAAACCCAAAAAACAACCAACAATGTTACTCAGATATTAGTGAATTCGTTAACTTTTTCGCAAACCTTATTTCCAAGCTATAACAACCCACTGACAACTTTCTCATTCACCAGACGTCTTTACCCGAAATCAGTTAATTCGTGCATGCAACTAGTCAATTTGGTTATATTGCAAACTAACCAGTAAACTTCTCAGTCTAAATGCTCGGCTCGGCTACAAACTCTCTTATAAACTACAAAAGGACACTTTAACGACACTGACATATAGGATAAATAGGAAGACATTTCAAGAAAAGGACATTTACTGTAATTTTAAAATGTCATTGTTGACATACATATAACATATACAGTTATACACTATATATATATATATATATATATATATAAATCGATGCACTCATAGTTTAAGTGGAATTATGAAGTTAAACATCTTTTCACATAGAGCATCATTCCGCCGATACACCCATTTCAGGGTACGAGCAGCTCGCAGCAGCATTAGCAAGCAATAGGAGATCAAAGTACCGATGAGGCTTTCGTACGTGGTTCATTATATATATTTGCCTCGGTGGTGTGGTTAGCGTCGCTCACTACGAATCCATCGGCCCAGGGATCGAGGCCCGTGACGGCAGGCGGCGCTCAGCAAAATCCAACTGTTCATCCTTCCACACATAAAGAAATTGGTTGGTAGATAAATGGGTACCCTGAGTAGCCTAGTGGTCAAAATGCTGGCTGCTGGTGGGACGTGGTTCGGAATCCACGTTAAACTGTAGGTCTGAGGTGGAGTGACAAGCTTGACCTTCGTCAGAATGAACAATTCGGGCGGAAGCAAAACCAAGGTTTATATATATATATATATATATATATATATAATCTATATATATAATATATATATAGTATGTATGTATTTTATTATTTATTTGTTATTTAGTTACTATTATTACCTAACCTTACCTAGCAAGTGTGGCGAATCCTCACGGGGGTTCAGGCTCGAATTGCTCTCCTGTGTTTCTCTATTTCACATCGCCAGGTGTCTAGTCTTTTTCTGAAGTCTTCCACTCCTACACCACTAGTGTTTCAGTTATTTGGGCAGCTAGTTGAATAATCTTGGCGCTCTGACACCCAAACTTTTTTCCTTCGGAGGTTGAGGCTACTCCTTTTCCAGCCTTTAGTTTGGGAACGCGACACTTTCCTTTCCTATTTTTCATTGTTGTTTGTATGATTTTAGAGTTCAATTTGAAGTTAGGAACTAGTTTCTCTATTTTCCACGTGTAAATTAAGGTGTACTTCTCTCTTCTTCTCCATCAAATATAGATATAATTTACGTAATTTTTCCTAATAATTCAGTTATTTGCAAATTACTTCGTTTATTAATATCTTTTTCATATGGGGACGTTAAGCCTGTGGAATACTTCAGCTTCGTATGATCATTGCTTTCAACAGAAGAATCAATATATGACTTTCCCTTTTAAAGGTTCTCAGTATGTGTCCGATTCTTTTGCGTTGTTTACTGTTCTCTTATTTTGTGTTTCAAATTTTGCGTCGACGCTCATTATTTATAAGGTTTTTATAAATTCCGTTCCGGAGTTTGTGTGAATTTTCTGCCCATTTGTGGCGCAGTATTCCATTGAAATTTGGTCCTCGTTTCTTCGTTATCGGGCTACGTCGCAGCCGATGTCGTAACGCCGCTTCCCGTTGATCGGCGAAGTTACGCGACGTCGGGTTGGATGGGAGACTGTTCTCCGCGTCCAGACTAAGCAGCGACCCGTGGTGCGGATCCCACGTAAAACCGTAGGTACCTTCCGTCATACGTCTTTAGATGTTGTGAAGGAGTTAAACAACCCCGTAAATACATTTTATATCTTCCTTATCTCAATAATTGAAATTTCCCGTTGTTAAATTTAATATTGTTGCCTTTTGCTCATCCGTAAAATTGCGTTCGTATCCTTTTTGTAGAGATTCTGTATCGTCCGCATTTCTTATTTGACTACTAATTTTTTGCGTTATCGCAAGGGATGTTAATGTTTTATCAGTGGCAACTACATCGTCATATCATTAGCACGATTATGGTCAGCGTCCTTAGCTCAGTGGATAACCCGTTTCTCTTTAAGCGAAATGAAGGTACTTTTTTAATTGAATTGAATAACCTTTATTAATAATAAAATAAATACAATCGTTTCAATTTACAAAATGACATGAATAATTGTGAAGCTCGACTGTTTATTTTATTTAATTTGGCCCTTAGGGCGGGGCTGTGAACCCCGATGATGCTGGTAATAATACGCGAGTTAGAGCATGAACCGCATTAATTGGCCTGAGCGCAGTGCCAGTTTCTGGCCCTCCTGAATGGTTATAATTAGAAAGATTGAATACAGTAGTAATGGAGCTAATACTGTTCCTTGTGGTACTAAGCTATGTACCTCCGACTCTGATGATTACTGTATATCCCTTTTACTGTAACAACTTGCCACCTCTTACTAAGGAAGTTCTCTCTCTATTGTCCTACTATTCCCATACTTTTCAACTTACGCTAAATACTGAAAATACCATAACACTTACTCACACACACTATATATATATATATAATATATATATATATATATATATATATATATATATATATATATATATATAATATATATATATATATATATATATATATATAATACGCAAAATACTGAAATATTAATATAATTTTGTAAAAAATAAATATAATAAAATAATCAATGCATGAAATAGATGCAAGGAAGGTATTTAGTGAACACTTGTTTTGCAGGTGTAAACTTCATGCTCAGGTGTTCCCAGGTGTGAATCATAATCGTGTTTCTTTTTCATCCTGGTTTTGGGAAACTGAAATATATATATATATATATATATATATATATATAATATATTATATATATATATATATATATAGATATATATATTATATATATATATATATATATATATATATATATATATTATATATATATAGGCACGTACTTAGCATTTTGCGCCCCTAGGCAGGGGCAAAGTTGTCACCACAGCAGTTTGTAAGTTATAGTTGTGCTATTTCATATCGCTAGTTTGCTGTTAGAGGCTGCTCTTGTTTTTAATTTTAAAACTTGTTTGTGAATGCATTTAATTTGTTAGTACTTAAATTATTTATTTCTATTTTTGTTTTCTTTGCCATATTTACGTTGAAATATGACAAAATTTGTCGTCCAAGGAAGGTGTCTACTCAGCCTATAGTAAATCCACCTATATGTATATCAGGTCATCCCATAAGTAATGTCGTTTTTTAAGATAGATTAAGTTTAAACTAGTCCTACTCGGTTTAAGCATAAATTTTCAGGAGGTTATATCTAAGAGGAGATCTGTCGTGTTTCGCTACATACTTTACAGACCTTGACCAGTGAAGACGTGTGTTTTGCTTTATATGAACCCCTCATAAACATGGCGGTATCAGAAGAGCATATCAGGCATATAATGCTTTACGAGTTCAAAAAGGGAACAGTGCTACTGAAGCAACGCGAAACATTCAGGAAGTTTATGACAACGATATTCTGCATGTGAGGAAATGTCAAAGATGGTTTCAAAAGTTTAGGAATAGTGACTGCTGTTTGACAGATGCAGCACGTTCTGGACGCCCTGCTGAGTTTGATGATGACCCGCTGTAAGCCGCACTTGAAGAAGACTGTTCAACAACTGTCGAAGAATTGGCCCAGAAACTCAATTCATCCCCGTCCACCATCCATCGACATTTGCAACAACTCGGGAATGTGCCTAAGTTAGGAAATGGGTGCCACATGAATTGTCGGTCGACAATCTGTGGGTGCGGGTAAACATTAGCACAGCTCTTCATTCCCGTGAACTCCAAGATCCGTTTTTTGCACCGTTTAGTGACTGGTGATGAAAAGTGGATACTGTACCAGAATGTTAAGCGCCGTCGACAGTGGGTTTGTGCCGGAGAACCAGCGACACCAACAGCCAAAACCAAATCTTCACCCTCGAAGGTGTTGCTTAGTGTTTGGTGGGATAAAGGTGGTGTAATACACTTTGAAACCTTACCACACAACCAAACAATCACCGCTCAAATCTACTGTCAACAACTGGATCGATTGAACACTGAACTAAAAGAAAAGAGACCTTCTTTGGTTAATCGGAAAGGAATCGTGTTCCACCAAGACAACGCACGTCCTCATACTGCTCGGATCATTTCTGCAAAAATTGAGGAGCTTGGGTGGGAGAAACTTCCACATCCTCCATATTCTCCAGACCTTGCGCCTTCAGATTATCATCTCTTCAGGAGTCTGCAAAACTATCTTGACGAGAAACAGTATACTTCTTTAGATGACCTGCACACCAGTCTTTGTACGTTTTTTGCCTCAAAACCGCCTGAATTTTATAAACATGGCATTGAAAAGCTTGTAGGACGTTGGCAGTGTGTCATTGATTCCGATGGAAAATATATACTAGATTAAAAAGTTTGTTGTTTTTTTGTCCTTCAAATTCCGATCTAAAAAACGACATTACTTATAGGATGACCTGATATATATATATATAATATATGGAAATGAACTCAGAATGGTCCCCTGAGGTGTTTCATGATACACACAGACCGTGCATGGAACAAGGAACTCTTCTGGGATAATTAAATCCACTATAGTCCGAATAAGTAATGGTAAATGACAAATACCATAGTTTTTCTTTTTCATGGTGCTAGCCCGGCGTGGGCACAGGTCACTCGCAAAGAGGTTCCATAAATATAGCTTCCCTCACCAGCTATCTGCAAAGCAGACAGGATCCAGCTTTGGGACATGGATCTAGGGTTTAAAGCAGCCTAGCCCTGCTACATTTAGAACCCCATGTATGATGTATTCAATCTGACGTGAAGGCAGCGAGTCTTTTGCTTATATTGGGGTTCTAAATGTAGCAGGGCTAGGCTGCTTTAAACCTTAGATCCATGTCCCAAAGCTGGATCCTGTCTGCTTTGCAGATAGCTGGTGAGGGAAGCTATATTTATGGAACCTCTTTGCGAGTGACCCGTTGCCCACGTCAGGCTAGCATCATGAAAAAGAAAAACTATGGTATTTGTCATTTACCATTACTTATTCGGACTATAGTGGATTTAATTATCCCAGAAGAGTTCCTTGTTCCATGTACGGTCTGTATATATATTAGTGATGTAGGTCACATCCGCATCCGCATCCGCGGAACATCCGCACATTTTCTCGCACCCGCATCCGCACTTTGGACTGCGGATGTCGTGCGGATGTGGACCGTTGAGATAAAATGTCATTAATAAGCGGAAATTATCAAATTCTACTATATTAATAGAACTAGTTCATTGTGCGCAAAAGTGATGCAAGCGACAAGACGAGAGGCTGTTCTTGTATGAAGTTACTCTCTTGCAACCTACTTAGATCCACGTTACAAAGCTAAGTTATTTTCACCTAGTACATTAGAACGAGTTAAATCATCACTTGGCAAAGCAGTTGAAGAGCTTCAATCTCTTGAATCTGTCGCTTCGCCACCCACCAAAAGAATAAAAGTTTCAGTGACAGAACCAACACCTTCAACAAGCAATCTATCACAGAACTCTCTCTCAGTTTCTTGAGTCAAGCAGCAATGACGAGACCTACGCGATGTCAAAAGATGTAAAAATGATCGAGAGCTATCACCAAGAAAACGCCTGGCTGCATGTGACAATCCTATTAGTTGGTGGAAAAATACGCAGAATATCTATCCATACTTGAGTAAACTTGCAAGGAAACATTTAGCCTGTCCTCCAACAAACGTACCAAGCGAGAGATTATTTAGCAGTGCTGGATTAATATATGATGAAAAGAGAAACAGACTGGCAGCAGAAAAGGCAGAAAAATTAATGTTCCTAAGCATAACCTTCCTATATTAAGTTTGAACATTAAACGATGAACATCTTAGTTTACTTTATTTTAATTACTCATTTATAAATATGCCTAATAAACTTTAAACTTAATATAAATAGTTATCAAGCTAATTAAAGATCTCTTTCTATAAGGGTGGAGGAGGTTGGGGAAAGAGGTCGGTGGGGTGCATTTGAGTTGGGTTCACGTCCCGCATCCTGGTAACACAATTATGGTTCTAATTGTGGCTGAAACTCAACAAAATATAACGAATTTATTTGCAGACGAATTCACTAATTGATTTCTATATTAGTTAGATGCTTGATATTATTTTATATGTTCAGAGAAAAGTACAGCAATTATTGTACAATTAATCAATTATACTACATTATAGCTACAGCTCTCTCTATATATAACTTATTATATACGTTAAACAACAAATCTCGAATATATCCTAAAAATAACGAAATGTAGACATCCGCATCCGCGGATGTTGAAATCAAACATCCGCATCCGCGGATGTGAAAAAAATGACATCCGCTACATCACTAATATATATATATATATAATATAATATATATATACACGCACGCACGGAAGCACGATTTTGATGACGTGTGTGTGTGTGTGTCCCCTTTTTTATGGAAAAAGCAGCTTGGAGGAACCGTTGTATTGAGGGTGTGCGAAAGTTCGGGGAAACGCTCTATAATGACGGTGATAAGCGTTATCTTTGCCTTCTGAGGATGATACGAAAGAGGTGGTTTTATTCATTTTGAGCCGTCCTGCTTTTTGCACTTTTATTCAATATACTCTTTTATTCGTAGTCATTAGTGATTCTCTCTCTCTCTCTCTCTCTCCTCTCCTCTCTTCTCTCTCTCTCTCTCTCTCTCTCTCTCTCTCTCCTCTCTACCCCCCCCCCCCCCCTATCCCATCTTGGGTCGATCCTCCTGTGTTTGTGAACCCAGTTCGATAGTCGTGTTTATCCAGCCCTGGACTTTGGCCGCCATTACTTACTCGAACAAACAAAGCTGGCTGTGTCCTCTAATTTAAACTTGCGTGTGTGTATGTGTATATATATATATATTATATATATATATATATATATATATATATAATATATATATATATATATATATATATATATATATCATCATCATCATCAGTATATTAAATAGCTTTTATTGTTTTAATGTGGAAATCATTTTGGGAAGGATACCATTTTTGTTTTTTACAGTTTAAAAAAAAAAAAGCTAATTTTTTAGGGGGGGGGGGGGAGAATGTAAGGGGGTGTCTTTTATTGATGAATATCGAAAAAGGTGTCACTATGTGATAAAAGTGTGAGAATGCGTGTTGTTTCAACACTACACCTATACAGAATAGTTCACTTTCGACACCTGCGGAATGATCGAATGGGTTGATTGTTTAACTTGCATGGAATGGATTGCGAGATGAAATTTTTTTTTTTTAATTTATTTTTTTGAAAGTTGTTTCTGAAGTTAAAGTAATTTTGCCTTTATTTCATTTAATTCTGGACTCTTTTAGTCATTAGATTTGATTAGTTTTCGGCAGATGTTGCGATTTCATACACTGCTAATTTTATTTATTATTTTTTATTTGCGAAAAAATCTTAGCTGTAATGGAATTAGGAATTAACAGAATTACTCAAATTTGATTTTATGACCTAAGTACTATATATATATATATATATATATATATATATATATATATATAAATAATTGTGTGTATGTGCGTGCGTGTGCGCGTGTCCGTCATTAATGGCCTTTCGGTTAAGATGCGTTCATGCATTTCCTGAAAAAAGCGTGACTGATATACGACCTATTTGGTTGGTTGGTTGGTTGGTTGGACCTATCTCATTATCTTATTTGTTTTGTAAGTGTTTCCAACACTTTTATCTTCGATGGAGTGAAAGGGGAGACACTTATCAGCTTTCCCTAATTGTTTCACTATGTAAATAACATTCTCTCTTGCTTATATATATATATACAGGGTGGTCCACAAGTCGCTTTACCGAGGTGTACCGCACGAGTTTATTTTCCGGTAAAGCGATTTATGGTTCACCCTATATATATATATATTATTTCTAAAAGTAATAGGAAATTACTAATTAGTAATATTGTAATTTTTCTTTGGATATTTTATCTTTGGTAACAATAATAAAATTTAAAAAACAAAACTGTCATAACTAATTAGTAATTTTGTTATGCTTTTTTGGAATTGTTTCTAGGCGAACTTGTTTCTGAAACTGTACCTTGAGTTAGGTCTTCTTTAGCGTTTTACATCTCGAGGTTCTTTCCACGAAAGGGAGTATGTATGAAAGAGTTTTTAAGCCTTGTTGTTTCCGTCAAAAGAAGACCGCATTCGAGGACTAAACTCCTTTGTTTCTTGTCCTCGTTTGTTATCTTTTCGGGATTTGCGATACGCGAATATTATCGCAGTTATGTAGATAATATATTTTGGAATCTAAGACTAGACTAGGTGCCGTAGAGCTCTATAATAGAGCCTTTGATCCGTTTGTTATAACGAAACATCTCTCGTCGTTCTAGGAGAGATGAGACAAGTAGAGTTTTGTTTAAAATGCGATTTATTTTTTGGAGTGAATTCAGCGTTTAGTAAAAATTGTTTTTGATTCAGACGCCGGGATGCTAACCTTAAAATTAAGAGTTAAATTTTCGGTTCAGTCTTTGTAACTTTCAGTTCAACATTGGAGGTGTTTTCTCTGTACGATTTTCTTTGATAAAAGGGAAGAGAGGGTTGTCGTGGTTCAGATTTCACGTTAAATTTAGGTTATGCAAAATAGCGAACAAGAAGTTTGACCTTCGTGCGAATGAACGATTTGGGCGGAACTAATGTTGGAAGGTGACAAAAGTTCATTCGGTTGAAGGAAGTTATCCCGACGTTTTCCGACTTCAGTGACACATTTTGTAGCTTAGGTTTCAGTTTTCCTCACTGGAATCTCCAAATTTAGGCTAGGGCTCACGGTTACTGCCTAAGGCAGTGAACGCACGATTCCACGGTTATTCATTCGAGTGTCTGGCACTAATACTTCATTTTTCGTCTCCTCCAGGTTGAGAAAGTCTCGTTCCTGAAGAAACAGTTAGATGAAGAGAGGCGGAGACACGAAGAAGAGGTTTTGGCTATCCAGGACGCCCACTTGGAAGACATTCGTCGACTCAAAGGTCAGTTTCTTGACCTCATGGACGATCGCGTGATTGGCCGTTGATTGATACGACTTTAGGAGGCACCGAAGTTGAAATGGGGAAAGTGAAAAAGGAGTAGTCTGGTTTTGAAAGATGTAGTTCTAGGTTTCTCCCGAAATGCCACTTTGGGGCACTCATTATTTTTTCCACGCATAGAAGGTGGCACTAACAGTGGTATAGCATATATGAAGTATAGTCTATACGAGAGGCGCAAATAGCGGTGTATCCTAGTAACATTGTTACAAGAAAGAAATTTAGCTGGCAGAAAGAAATTGGGACAAAGGATTAAAAGAAAGAAAAGAAGAGAGAGAAAATGGACTAAAAAAACATTTATAAAAAAAAATCGTATTTAAAAGTATGGAATTTTAAAAATGTCACAATGTTTGCCTTCAAAAGGGGAGTATTCTGGCAGAAAGGATTTCCTACTCTGAGGTTACAAAAAAGAAAAAATTTATTTACGCGTATACTCTATAGTCATTAGCCAGTGGTTCCCAAACTGTGTTACGCGGAACCCTGGGTTCCACGGAAGCTTAAAAAAGGTTCCGTGACACGTTTTCTAATCAGTCTAATCAGGTCTTAATATTAAGGTCTAATTAAGGTCCTAATATTTATACATAATTTTACCTTGTGGCTTTTTGTTAAATAATATTTTATATTCTTATTCCGACTTGAAATGGCACCATCGTGGATTTGGGATCACTGAATATTTTTCGCTAAAATTAAAATCTGCTAAGTATATGTAAATAAATTTTCGCTACTTGGCTACTGCAAAAGTGTAATTTGGCAGATTTTAATTTTAACGATTTTATAAAAGACTGGTTCTATTAGTACTGTTTTAAAATAAATATATAAATTCTGTCATAGTATTTAAAATTTGTCATATTATTTATGACAAATTTTAATATATATATTTTACTCGTGAGAATTTAACTGTAATTAATTTTGAGCAATATGTTTTCGCTAAAATAAAAATTTTCTAAGTTGCCACTTGATTTGATGTGCACTTGTTTCGTAATTAATTGTGAACCAATCAGTATAACTATAGCCGTTGGCGTGGTGCACTGTCAAGTTAATTTTTGATAGGCTTTATTTACTTAAGTGTTTTCAGTGTAAAAATTTGTATTGTGTTCATCACTAAAATCTGTAAGTTTTGTGTATATATATATATTTTTTTTTTTTAATTGGGGTTGTTTAACCTCCTTCGCAACATTTAAGGTCATATGACGGAGGGGACCTACAGCTTTACGTGGGATCCGAACCACGGGTCGCTACATAATCTGGACGCAGAGGACGGTCTCCCATCCAACTACTATCCAGACCCAATGTAGCTTAACTTCGCTGATCTCCGAGAAGCGGTGTTACGACATCGGCCACTACGTAGCCCTATATATATATATATAGGGTGTCCCATAAGTCCGGCATCATAGGAGAAATTCATATTTTTCTCTTTCTACAAACCATAATTCATATGCTCGGGATGCCAATTTCCCGTCCACCATTCTAGAATGTTCAGTGACGAGGCTGTTTTTTATGGAAATGGTGAGGTAAATCGACAGAACACCCGCTACTGGTCTCAAAACAACCCTCACTGGTATACCTCTTCAAAGGAACAAGGTGCATCTCGGGTGATGGTATGGTGTGGCATTTGGAAGAATCGCATCATAGGCCCCCCTCTTTTTCGATGAACATGTTACTGGAGGCACCTACCTACGTACGCTCAAGGAAGAAGCATTTCCCAGTGTCTTGAACGAAGAAGGAAATTTCCCAACATGGTTCTAGCAAGACGGCGCTCCTGCACATTACAGCACCCAAGTAAGGGAATACCCGTACCAACAATTCCCTGGTCATTGGATAGGACGTCGAGGGCCTGTGGAATGGCCAGCTAGAAGCCCGGATCTCACGCCACTAGATTTTTATCTCTGGGGCCACTTGAAAGCGCTGGTATACGCAGAGAAAATTAGGAGTGTTGAACATTTGCGGCAGCGCATTATTAGGGCATGTAACACCATTACTTCCGACATCATTCACCGTGTGCTTACTGACTGGGTATCACGTCTGAATTTGTGTATTGAAAACAATGGTGGACATATTGAGCACGTTCTGTAAATAAAAGCTTTTGTTTTGCCTTTTTTTTTATTATTTTTCCTATGATGCTGGACTTATAGGACACCCTATATATATATATATATATATATATATATATATATATATATATATATATATATATATAATATAAAGTTAGGGTTCCGCGAAATAAAAACAAGTCTGTAAGGGTTCCGACAGTTAGTAAAGTTTGGGAACCACTGGTCTATACCATTGTTTTCATCGCCCTGGAACGGACTGTGTTCCGTACAAAAACTGCGTGTGCGCAAAGGCAACTGGGCATTAGTGAGGTAGAGCGTGTGATAATTGACAGATGTAGTGGGGTAATTTTTTTCCGAGCATACACTGCTGGTACCTCCGGAACTCCAAAAAATGTGTATAAAAATCTAGAAACATTTTTGTTATTCGAGAAAAAGATGTTAGTCGTGATTAGGTTACATTGCACTAGATTAGACTAGTTAAGGCTTGGTTAGGTTAGTTTAGACAAGGCTAGATTAAGAGTACTTCATTATTTAATGATTTAACAGAAACCACCACCCGAGCCCATAACTGCGTCCGAAACACTTATCACGCTCTTTCCTGTTCGATGGCTGTAAGGTTAGGTTAAATTAGGTTTGGTTATTTAGTCTTTTAGATGTATGTATTCAAAAGAGTTGGTACTACTTATGCGGAAATGCGCACTGTGTGTGTGTGTGTGTGTGTGTGTGTGTGTGTGTGTGTGTGTTTTAAAAGTTTGATCCTATTATAACAGCCATTTTCTTTTTCAGCTAAAGAAGGAAAATGGAAGTATTTCCTCATCAAAAGATGTTGCAAACGTAAGTACTCATTTTTTGATTTTCTCTTCTCGTGTGTGTACACACACAACACACACACACACACACACACACACGTGCATGGAACAAGGAACTCTTCTGGGATAATTAAATCCACTATAGTCCGAATAAGTAATGGTAAATGACAAATACCATAGTTTTTCTTCATGATGTTAGCCCGACGTGGGCAACGGGTCACTCGCAAAGAGGTCCCATAAATATAGCTTCCCTCACCAGCTATCTGCAAAGCAGACAGGATCCAGCTTTGGGACATGGATCTAGGGTTTAAGCAGCCTAGCCTGCTACATTTAGAACCTCAATATAAGTAAAAACTCGCTGCCTCTACGTCAGATTGAATACATCAAAGAAAAAGGGGTAACTATTATATTTTTAGCCAAAAACCAAAACTTAACCTCAACTGGCAGAATTGAGCGTCCACTTTTCAAAGCACATAACATGTCCGTTTCAAGATGGGAATGAACTCAGAATGGTCCCCTGAGATTTTTTATGATACACACAGACTGTGCATGGAACAAGGAACTCTTCTGGGATAATTAAATCCACTATAGTCCGAATAAGTAAGTTGAGGTTTAAGTTTTGGTTTTTGGCTAAAAAATATAATTTACCCCTTTTTCTTTGATGTATTCAATCTGACGTAGAGGCAGCGAATCTTTTGCTTATATTGAGGTTCTAAATGTAGCAGGGCTAGGCTGCTTTAAACCCTAGATCCATGTCCCAAAGCTGGATCCTGTCTGCTTTGCAGATAGCTGGTCAGGGAAGCTATATTTATGGGACCTCTTTGCGAGTGACCCGTTGCCCACGTTGGGCTAACATCGTGAAAAAAAAAACTATGGTATTTGTCATTTACCATTACTTATTCGGACTATAGTGGATTTAATTATCCCAGAAGAGTTCCTTGTTCCATGCACGGTCTGTGTATCATAAAAAATCTCAGGGGACCATTCTGAGTTCATTCCATATATATATATATATATATATATATCTATTTTGGGGTTGTTTAACCTCCTCCTCAACATCTAAGGTCATATGACGGAGGGGACTACAGCTTTACGTGGGATCCGAACCACTGGTCGCTACATAATCTGAGCGCAGAGGACGGTCTCCCATCCAACTACTACCCAGACCCAATGTCGCTTAACTTCGCTGATCTCCGAGAAGCGGTGTTACGACATCGGCCACTACGTAGCCCAGCCCATATATATATATATATATGGTGGCACGAGAGTCGCGCACTGACTATATTATTTTTTTCTTTTTTGGTAGGGAATGGCTGCGAAATTAACAATAGACGAGAGGGTGAGCTTGGTTTTTAATGTATGGAATACCAGTTACTACAAATCGATTTAAATTCTATAGCGATCGATCGATTTGTAGTACCTGGTATTCCATACATTAAAACCAAGCTCACCATCTCGTCAATTGTAATTCCGCAGCCATCCCCTACCTAAAAGAAAAAAATATAGTCACACTGAAAATTCCTATGATGCGCTACTTTTGCGCCACCCTATATATATATATATATCGTAAAGAAACGACGCTTGTTAGGAGATATTCCGCGCAAGACGAGAGAGAGAGAACGGAACAAATGAAAAAATGAGGTAACCACCTGGAATCGAACCCGGGATCTTCCGATTGCCGTCAGACGCGATACCATTACACCATGGACCTCACTCTTCCAAATGCCGTAATTCTTCTACATACTCGCAGAAACCAATGCCCCAAGGGGGCACCTCCCGCATGCCGTAACATTATATACATTCAACTGCAAAGAACACGCAGTATAAATAACGTAAAGAAACGACGCTTGTATAGGAGATATTCCGCGCAAGACGAGAGAGAGAGAACGGAACAAATGAAAAAATGAGGTAACCACCTGGGAATCGAACCCGGGATCTTCGATTGCCGGTCAGACGCGATACCATTACACCATGGACCTCACTCTTCCAAATGCCGTAATTCTTCTACATACTCGCAGAAACCAATGCCCCAAGGGGGCACCTCCCGCATGCCGTAACATTATATACATTCAACTGCAAAGAACACGCAATCGGAAGATCCCGGGTTCGATTCCCAGGTGGTTACCTCATTTTTCCATTTGTTCCGTTCTCTCTCTCGTCTTGCGCGGAATATCTCCTATACAAGCGTCGTTTCTTTACGTTATTTATACTGCGTGTTCTTTGCAGTTGAATGTATATAATGTTCGGCATGCGGGAGGTGCCCCCTTGGGGCATTGGTTTCTGCGAGTATGTAGAAGAATTACGGCATTTGGAAGAGTGAGGTCCATGGTGTAATGGTATCGCGTCTGACCGGCAATCGGAAGATCCCGGGTTCGATTCCCAGGTGGTTACCTCATTTTTTCATTTGTTCCGTTCTCTCTCTCTCGTCTTGCGCGGAATATCTCCTATACAAGCGTCGTTTCTTTACTTTATTTATACTGCGTGTTCTTTGCAGTTGAATGTGTGTATATATATATATATATATATATATATAGATGAATAAACCACGAAGGAAAAGAAACACAAAGTGGTGCTCAAGCGCTTTCGTCTAATGACATCCTCAGGAAAACACATATATATATATATATATATACACACAAAGTGGGCACCCGGGCCTCATAAAGGACCGACGGTCCCCTGGTCCCCGACGGTCACGTTTCCTGAAGATAGGACCTAGGAACGACTCGGTCCTCGGTCCTTATATATAATATAAGTGAAAAATTTGATTAAAATGAAATTAAAGACACCGGAAATCTTTAATTTTATTACGTAAATTATAATTAATACAATACATAAATGATGAAAAAAAGTTAAGTTAAATGCTTGAGTTTCCCTTCAAGAAGACTAGCATTTCAAAATGGCTGTCACTGAGCCCTGACCTTTTCGGCTTGAGGACGTCCTTCCCCAAAGAGAAGAGCCAGGTGTTGAAACAAGTTTCAGTTCAGTCTCATCTCTTTCCGAGTCTTCTGGAGGAAACGATCCATCTTCTTTAGAACTTCAAATAATCACTAAACCCGCTAAAATCACTAAAAAGACCGTCCGGAATTGCTTAAAATGGACCGTCGCTCCTCATTTCGGTCCTCTGAGAAAAGGACCGACTTTCCCGCTCACGGTCCTTAAAAAGGACCGAGTTCCTGGAGTTCGATCCTTTTGGAACTCGGTCCTGCCCACCTTTGTATATATATATATATATATATATATATGTAAGGAGGGAGGGGGCTAAGGGCGAGAGCCCGCAAGAGTGACCACTTCACAGAAAATGGAGAGCGCCAAAAGCAAGGTCTCCAAACTCATTTATGAAAAGGTTGTGTAGTGCGTAAGATGCATGCATGTGTAGTGAGGAATAGAAGGAGAAGTGTGTGTTTGAGAGCATTCTGGACTGCTCACAGGGTAGATAAGACACGGAAGATCAGCTGAGAAAGTCAGTGGCAGGAGAAACGGGAATTCCAGCACCCCCTATCTCCTGTCTAACATCCACCCCGGAGTACTTCCCTGGTATATATATGAATCCATCGGCCCTGGGATCGAGACCCGGTGACGGCAGGGAGCGCGCAGCAAAACCCAGCTGTTCATCCTTCCACGCAATAAAGAAAGTGGTTGGTAGATAAATGGGTACCCTGGGTAGCCTAGTGGTTAAACGCCTGGCTGCTGGTGGGGCGTGGTTCGAATTCCATGTTAAACTGCGGGTCTGAGGTGGAGTGAAAAGCTTGACCTTCGTCAGAATGAACAATTCGTGCGGAAGCAAACCAAAGGTTACCAAAGTGTATATATATCATAATAATAAAAAGACGTGTGTGTGTGTTTTCCAGCCATAGGTGGAATATGGAAGCAGTTACAAACATGAAACTTCACACATATTGATTAGGTCTCGAGGTTGTACACCTGGGTGTTGAATGCCCAGTTAGGTTAATTGAATGCCCGGTTAGGTCAACTGTACGCCTTGACGATTGGTTAAGTCGTGATATTTTCGTTAGCTTTAACGAAAATATCACGACTTAACCTAACCAATCGTCAAGGGCGTACAATTAACCTAACCGGGCCTTCAAATAATGTAATTGGGCATTCAGTTGACCTAACTGGGCATTATATAACATCCACCCGGCAACGCCGGGTTGCTGCGCTAGTATAGAATAATGAGGATGGACTATACGAGTTACTTATCTCATGCTGTACAGAATATAATTAGAACACGGCTTTTTTATCGCTCTAATAAACTTTATTTTAAAAAAGTTAAATCTTTAAGGAAAAGACAAAACTTCTAGTTAGGCCTACAATTTAATCTTCTCAACCAATCGATTTGACTAGTTTAGATCTCACGCAGGTCTCTCTCTCTCTCTCTCTCTCTCTCTCTCTCTCTCTCTCTCTCTCGCGCGCGCGCTTTACTTTCGAGAAACGTGTCTGGTTGCATTGTGCCCCACATAGCATGATCAGCCATCGAGCAACTTATTTTTTGATTACTTGCTTCATAATCACCCCCGAGTGAGAGACTCTTGAATTCGACGTAACACCCTCTTTATGAGGGATAAGTACACGGGGATAGATACCAGGGAGGGACCTTCCCAAAATATTTCTCGCCCGTGCTATGCAGTGTACGATTTCTGTGTGCGTAACGTAATTGTAGAGCTAGCTTATATATTCTCCTCTTTTCTGTAACATTTCCTTCGCTACTTTTCCAGGGTCAAGGTATTTTCTTCAACCTTTTTCCGTACCTGCCTCTGGCAGGTAGGGAGCGGAGGGTCGGGAGAGAGCCTTATGCTTTTCTATCTAGTTTTCTATAATTAAAAAATTACCTAGTTTAATAAGAGGAACCTCCCCAAATGGACCGAAAGGTCTTTGAGGTCTCTCTCTCTCTCTCTCTCTCTCTCTCTCTCTCTCTCTCTCTCTCTCTCTCTCCTCTCTCTCTCTCCTGATAGTATCAAAAGAATTTAAGTTTGAGAGATATATTTACTTTAAAATGTGAAGTTTAATATCTTGTTTGGGAGAGAAAGAGAGAGAGAATTTCTTTTCATATATTTTTATATCCCTACTCATCATAGCTGTATACTCCATACCCATTATGGGGTATGGTTATCATGCATCTCAACAATCAATACCACATTGAAATCACTTTATTCATTCAGTGATATATATATATATATATATATATATATATATATATATATATATATATATATATATATATATAATCTCTTCATATCGGAAGTCTTAATTTTTCACTCTGTCAATAATCAATAATCGGATTAATTATTGAGTTTTATATACCGTATACAATATACGATATATATTTTGTATACTGTGTTATATTATATATATATATATATATATATATATATATATATAATATTGTAAGTATATACTATATAAGGTTGCAGCCCCACCAGTATATGTTCATATAGCTTGATGTAAGCATCATCTAATTTGATCAATTTTATTGAAATTATCGTACCTATTAGTTATTTGAAACGTACACACACACATACATACATATATTTTTGCGATGAATTATGGATACGTAGGCCTCTTTAAAACTTTTTGTAACCCTGTCATTGAAAATTGTTATATTGGATATGAATTTTGTATATGATAGGTTTCCAGTATAGATTAAAAAGAACTTATTCGTGAGACTAAACTACTGCATATTGCATATTTTCTCTCCTGTTTTTGTAGTTAAACTGTTTTTTTTTTTGTTAATGTTAATTTTCATATTAATAATCATTGATTGTGCAGCGATCGATCTAGTATTCGTTACGTCAGAAAGAGAGTAGAATCACGTGGGCCAATGTTGAAAACCCAATTGTTATGAATGGACGAATTTTCAATGTTATGTTGTAATTATGATTGTACCACATTTTAATAAAGACGATATAGGAACATGGCTCCGTTTTGGTCACCTAAAAATACCTAAAAATGGTTGTGGGTAACGTTTTCCTATGGGCGAAGTAGTAATTGGGCTGGAAATAGTAACTGGAGAGGTAGTTCGATTGGCGTTCGACTGGCCTGAATGCTGCGCCAATTTTTCACCCTATT
Source organism: Bathynomus jamesi (assembly GCA_023014485.1). Taxonomy (NCBI): domain Eukaryota; kingdom Metazoa; phylum Arthropoda; class Malacostraca; order Isopoda; family Cirolanidae; genus Bathynomus; species Bathynomus jamesi. The sequence goes on along the minus strand of JAJOZX010000549.1, from coordinate 1,304,369 downwards.
CACTGATTATAATTATTATTATTATAAATATGGACAATTACAGTCGTCATTTACTACTAAATATTAAATTCACCTCAAAAAAGCTGTTACTTAAACCAATTTTGCATTGTCACTTTTTTTTTTACTGCTCACTAATTATACTTAATTTTTTGCGGACTCTTTGTCTCTAAGCAAACTGAAGTTTAGAGATTTGCTTCTGTGTAATGAATATGAAGTAGCATTATTAATGCATGGAACAACAGTTCACATGAGGGTTCTAGAATCTAGATCAATAGGAAGTGTGTGTGTGTGTGTGTGTGTGTGTGTGTGTGTGTGTGTGTGTGTGTGACATAATGGATTTGTATAAAGAAAATTTAAATTGGAGGCAAGCTAATTTCTTTGTTTATGAAAGTGCGTGTGTGAGTAAGTAACTGGGCATAAGTGACGTCGAGTGTGATAATTCATAGATGTAGCGGAGTAATTTTTTATGAGGTAACTCTTTTGGTACCTCCGAATATTAAAAAAATTATATAATAAATCTAGAAAATTTTTTGTTGTAAAAAAAAAAATGTTGGTCCTGATTAAGTTGGGTTAGTTAAATTTGATTAGGTTAATTTAGGCTAGATTATCGAGTACCTCACTATTTAATGACTTGACAGAAAACACCATTGGAGCTTGGATTCAGGCTAGAGAAGGGGTCGTCGGGCTATATATAGCGTTTGCGTTGAAATTTAACTCGTGAGCCAAAATGGGTTTGTTTTATATGGTTTCGTTTGGGCCAAATAAAAGAAATCTCCTTTTACTCATACATTAGAAAAGGTTAGGTTAGGTTATACTAGTTGAACTCTCCGGTAGACTCGTAGAGCCTAAAATACCTATCTACCACAATCGAAAGGTACTTTTTGGCCCAAACGAAACTATGTGAAATGAACACATCTTGGCGTAAACGCTACAACGCTACCCCGACTTATGAGCGCCGACAATTAAGCGCGAGACAATAGAGCGCAAAACAATAACCTAACCTAACTACATTATTTTTAACATCCTTAATAAATATTTCAAGCTTATTTGTTCTTTTATCCAGTTTTTATTTGCTTGCTCTCGCTCAATTGTTTTGCGCTCATTTGTCCTGCGCCCAATTGTCGTGTCACGCGCTACAACACAGTTTCCGTAACTACCAAGTCCTGCTACCCACATTGTTTTCAACTTCCCTCATATAATGTTTTCGTAAGATGGGCAGCATTATTTTACAAAATAAAATTACTATCAATTTTCCGAATAAAAAACTAAATTTAAAATTTACAAAGGCATTAAACAAAGTTCGATTTTGATTTTTCTTCATGTCAAAAATTTGCCAATATTTTAAAGTAAATTCCAGTACCTATGGGTTTATTCCCGGTGGTTCATATAAGATCCGTCAGCGGTCCCCTTTTCAACTTTATTGTACAGGGTGTTCCATCTAAATGGAACCATAGGGAGTAATTAAGTGGTTTTTTTCCCATGTTTGTGAGGGTAAAGGTAATGAAGGTACCAATATACTTTTCAGTCTTCATTACTCCTATTTAAATGGAACCATAGTGAGTAATAAAGATTGGAAAATATATTGGTACCTTTATCACCTTACCTTACCTTTACCACCTTAATACCTTTATTACGTTTACCCTCGCAAATCTGGAAAAAACAATTATTAATTACTCCCTTAGGTTCCATTTAAATGGAACACCCTGTACATTTTTAAGACAGAAGCAGTGAAAGATGGGGAAGTATGCGATATTGAAGACCTCAACCATCCATGATAGGGTATATTTAAAATACTTACTTACGTAATTATTAACGTTATAAATTAAGCCAATAATTTTACTCTTAAGTGAACTTGAATTAATTTGTTCTTGGGATATGGTTAAAGATGGTTTTTCTCCATTATTTGGATCACCTGAAGATCAGGGCCCCCCAGCCTTCGTTAGTTAGCCATATAAGGCTAACCAACGAAAATATCACGACTTAACCTAACCAGTCGTCAAGGGCGTACGATTGACCTAACGATTGGTTAGGTTAAGTCGTAATATTTTCGTTAGTTAGCTTATAAGGCTAACTAACGAAGGCTGGGTGCCCTTATCTTCGGGTGATCCCATTATTTGATCCCTTTCAAGTTGGTGTTCTATGTTTTAATATAATTTTAAAGTTTTTCATAACTTATATTAAAATTTAATCATAATAGTTACTTTTAATATTCAACAGTAAGATTTGATACGTGACAAAAGGAGGTTTTTGCATTATTTCATCGGTTTTAAATAAAATTACTTCAGAGTAACCAACATTTAAAAAAAAACAAAAAAAAAAACCGGGTGTTTGAGGTGTCGATGTTCCTTCCTTCCTCCCCCCAAAAATTACTAACCAGAAAAACACGTCGCATCACTTAGGTATGTAATTATATAATGATGTGAGGGTGAACAAGTTTAAAAAGAGAAAGTATGATGAATCTTGATTTTCTTTTATCAGTGTTGCATATCTCGCTTAGATATTGTACAGATCGAATTAAAAAAACATTTATTCGCTTTTCACGTTAATCGAACTCGTTGTCAGCTTAGAGAGAACAAACATTTACCCGCTGAACCTCTTCGGAGAATGAAGTAGTCGGAAGTACACGATGTATCACCGTGATTGTTGTTCGGCTTCCCAAATGCTTGCCACTCATAAATGTCTCGTACTCGTAAATCCCAAAGTATTAGACGAGCTCACTGCGGGTCACTGCAAAGAATTCAACGCTCGACTATTATGTATGTTTCGGTCGCCAGCGCCCGTAGCTAGGTAACGCCGTTTCCCTATGCATGAAATGGAGACACTGAGGTCGGGGGTTAATTCCCGATGATGCTGGCTAATAATAATCAGGGGGTTATCGCAATGGACTTCGTTCGTCTGGCTTGAGTGCTGGTCCAATTTCTGGCCTTCTCTCTCCTGATTACTGTTTCAATTCAAGCTGTCGTTTAGTCTCGTCATCCGTCGTCCAAAGTGTGAAATACATGGCTTTAGAACATTTTCAGTTGAACAGTGAAGTGGTTGGAACTAGAAGGGCGAACTCGCCAAAAGTACTTTTGAAGAGTTTGCCGACCGCCTCAACTGTTATTTGTGTTCAATTAAAGCCGAATATTTTAAATTGATGAAGCAAGTTGGGTCAGTGTATTGCAATTTAATTTATATCCGCCTTTTACAGTTATTTGAGTGTTTTACCATTTACTGTACGATACACGGTATCATATTGTAGCATTGTGGTGGTGTATCTTTGTGAATACTCCTCCCTTTTGTATACAGGGTGTCTCATAAGTCCGGTCTCGTAGGAAAATGATTTGAAATTAAATTTACCAAAGTAATACATTAGAACTAAAATGTTCCTCACGAGCGCAACTCGTTTCCATATTAGCCATTGCGTGTTATTCTACCCGCAACCAAAAAAAAGATTCCCAAAACAAGACATCAGTTTGAACATTTGTTTTAGTTCTAATGTATTACTTTTTGTAAATTTAATTTAAAATACATTTTCCTACGTGACCGGACTTACGGGACACCCTGTATAACTGGATTCGCAGATTATCCTGTTAAGTGTAGAATTTGAAATGCCGTTAAAGTTGTTTAAAATATTAACCTGTTCTATGTTTTTTTGAGTTACTCTCTTAAATTATTAGGAAATTAACTCGTGATTGTGATACGACGCAGTTGTTTTTTATACACAGTAAAATGCTCTTCAAATTCTTTGTATTCGTCCCGAACTCCGTAGAAATGCATGTTGGAACGTTTTGTTCCGAAAAAGCGCTACGTTGTCATTGCGTCGTTTGCTATGTCGTGGCTACGTCGTTGCCACGTCATAGCCACGTTAGACCAGCGAAGTTAAGCCACGTTGCGTCTAACGAATTGTAGTAGTAAGGTGGGTGATCACCATCCTCCGCGTTCAAACGATGTCGCGACCCGTAGTTCGGATTCCACGTTACTAAGCCGTAGTTCCCGTTTGTCATATGATAGCCTATATCGGCTGTTATTAGAACGAGGGCAGAAATGGCGTAAAGAACTAAAACACGTTCCAAGAACCCGATGAAATTTAATGAATTTCCGAATGAAGTAGTAATAAAATAATGGTCGCATCGGAGAGATGTTTCAATTTCGCTTTTGGAAAGCGACGGATGTCGTTCTTATCGGAAGGAAATGATGAAGGGGGGGGTGGCGGGTGGAATGATAAGGAATCAAGTATGTCCGGGTTGTAGGTCTTTGCTCCGTTTAACCGCGTGTAATGAATAACGCACGCGGTGTTACGCTGCATCTATAAATAAATACCATATGTTTTCGATTGAAATAATTGTGTGTGTGTGTATATATGTATATATAATATATATACACACACACACACACACACACACACACACAAACTCAGAATGGTCCCCTGAGAAACTTATATGTTAAACACAGACCGTGCATGGAACAAGGAACTCTTCTGGGAAATTACAGCTCTCTGTAAAGCAGATAGGATTTAGCTTTGGGACAGGATCTAGGGTTTACAGCTTACACCTAGCCTACTGTGAGGGAAGTTGTATTTTGGGGCCTCTCTGCGAGTAACCCGGTGCCCACGTTGGGCTTTCCATCATGAAAAAGAAAAACTATAGTATTTGTCATTTACATTTATTACTTATTCGAACTATAGTGGATGTAATTTCCCAGAAGAGTTCCTTGTTCCATACACGGTCTGTGTTTAACATATATATATATATATACAGGGCGTCCCCAAAAAATGTATACACACTTTAAATAATTATAAAGGCAGTGTTTATTAAAATACATTTCATTTTCAAAATGTAATAGAATCTACAGACATTATTTAATTGTTTTGTCAACGCCTGTTTTCAAACTGACGTCCGTTCTGGTCCATGCACTGCTGATAACGCGAAGCAATGGAATCGCAAACATCACGAAACATTTCGTTTGGTATTTGTGTGCATTCTCGTTCAATGGCTGCTCTCAATTCAGCGACTGTTGCAGGTTTTATAGCGTAGACTTTGTCTTTTAAGTATCCCCATAAAAAAAAGTCTAGTGGTGTGAGGTCTGGTGAACGCGGAGGGTATTCTACGAAACCCCTTCGTCCAATCCACATCCACATCGTGCCAAGTACCACTCGCAATACTCCACTCTTCGGTCCGGATCATCTTCATTAATAGCATGGACTAATCTTGGAATGTAACTTTTCCATTGACAGCGCTTCAAAATGCGTTGGACAGACGATTCTGAAATTCCTACCTCACGACTCGCTTGCCGCACAGATTTTCTTGGACTTTGGTGATACGTTTCCAGTACTCTTTCTTGCTTTATGGGGCTTGTCGATGTCCGTGGTCTTCCGGAACGCTTCTTGTGGACATTCTGAACAGTTCCATCGGCTTCAAACTGATCTCTAATTCGAGTGATGGTAAGTCGCGTTGGTGGATCTGTTTGAAACTCCCTCCTAAACTGTCTTTGCACTTCAACTGCGTTTTCACACTTCCAGTAGCATTTTAGAATGAATTTCCTTTGTTCAAAGCTTAGTCTGACTGCCATTATTAATTCTAATGGGTTTAACTTGGAAAGAAAGAAACATCAATTGAGCTATCAGCTGTTAAAGTGTGTATACATTTTTTTGGGACGCCTGTGTATATATATATAGTTGGTCTTCGAGAGAAGACTAGATGCCTGGCTCAGGACGGTACCAGATGAGCCGGGTGTACCTGGCTATGTACGATGGAGAGCTCAAGAAAGCAACTCGCTCCTCCACCAAGCCAGACCTAGAGGCGGGGCCACCAGCTTGACCTTCGTGTGAATAGAACAAACGCAGGAACAGCAACGAGGTGTGGGTATATATATATATATATATAATATAGCACTGTTTTAATAATTGTACGAACCGTGACAATGTTCCTTCCTTTTGTTCCGTTGCACGTTTATCAAACGTTGGAGGGAGGGGGATACAATTTGCCGGTCTAGTTTAGGTTTCGCCTTCCTTATCTGCGCTTATCTGAACCGCCTGTTTGATCCCTTCACCTGATTAGGAGATGCAATCAAGCCGTTGAAACGTCGCAAATTGCATATTATATAAGCGATACTAACGATCTGTAGCACTGGTTTTTAAGGTTTTTTTTTTTTTTTTTTTGTTATAGCTGTTGTAATAATTTAGGGATGCCGGTTTTTTTTTGGGGGGGGGAAAGGGGGCGGGGAAGGTGAGAGTGGTTTTGAAGCTTTTGTACCGAAAAATTGGGGGTTTGGGTTTTTTTTCCTTTTTTTTTTTATATAATACCCGTTTTCTTAAATTGTCTGATGTTAAAAAAAAATGTACCGACAGTTTCGGAAAAAAATTCGCCTATTAACAAAGTTCTTAGAAGTATTAGAAAAATTACTAATTGGGTTGTATTCTGTTTTTCTTCGTATGTTTTATTTTTTCTTTCTTGGTAACGGTAATAAAATTTAAAAAAAATAAAACTCAATATCATTATAAATTAGCAATTTTTAAGCGAACTTTTTTCAAAAATTGTACATTGAAAATGTGGGTATTTTTCAGTAATGCAAACTTTTTCTCTCTCTCTCATATTACAGTCGTGCGCTTAATTAAGTTAGCACATTTTTGGATGTCTGCATACTTTAATTAACAAAGATACCTTCTAAAACTTAAAAACAAACACTGAAGTTTTAAAGTTTTAAGCAAACAGTGAAGTTTTTCTTTTTTTTTCTACTTTCACCAAATACAAAATTTAATTTTCAAAATAGGAAAGTTAGACTTTTATGTCGTGTAGTCAGGTTAAAAAATGAAATAATTCTCAGCTTAAAACGTAATTCATTTTATATATATATATATATATATATATATATATATATATATATATATATTATATATATATTTATTATTATTTATTCGAATCGGGAGAGAAGATTCGATTTGATTCGTTAGCTTGGGCTCCGATTCGATATTTTCGAATCTCTATTAAGTCTGGTAAACAACATCAGTGATATTGTTTTGAAGAACACTTTCGTAAATAAACACTTTTTCTTTTTACTTAGATTATAATTAATCTGTATACTGAGACCAATCTCTCGCGCAATAACACTTTTATCATACTTTAATACCATTGTTCCTCCTCATCATCAAATACTTAATACATTTTTTTAGAAGGATTTACTTTGTCCTTCGTTCTCAAAAATATTTAATTAATTTTATGCTTATTACTAAGTGTGTGTAGAAACACACTAATCTATATGTGTAAAGTTGATTCGATTCGATTTGAATTGTTTGGGATGATTTGATTCGAGATTCGATTCGAAAAAAAATTGATTCTTCAAGCTCAAAATGAATAAAATAACGAGGAAAGAGAGAAACTTACATTTCAACATTTTTTCTCTATTCATTTTGCGAACGTTTCGAGATAACAAATCTCATCATCAGTACTAAAACTATTAAAATAAATTAAAATACAATTTTATAACTTAAAAACGATTCATCACACAATATTCACTCTACAGAAGAAAAATTATCCTTTAATGTAGGTTTCGAACTGTTAATGTAAAGAAATTAAAGAGTATTACGAGTCGGATACATTACTCGCCGTTTTCAGGATCTCAAAATTTGTATATAAACTGCAAACTGCAAAATCCATGATGCGGTCGAAAATCGGAGAAGGCTCACGTAAACTTTTCCTTAATAATTTAAATTTTAAACATCCAAATGTTAAATTCACAGTAGAACTTGAAAAGTATACCTGTATTTTACGCCTCATAAGACACTACAAGTGGTAAGACGCACCTTATATTTAGGAAAAAAATATTTCGAAGATTTATCAGCCTGACAAAAAATATATTCCCATAACTTTATTAAAAGAACATTAAACAAAATAATAACATATGAGCCCTGAAGTAATTTTTGGAGGCGTTTTTCAGGAAAAAAGTAGCGTCTTATGAGGCGTAAAATACTGTAAGTCTATTTCCTTTCCAGATGTTAAGTCATCTAAGAGAGATTGTAGTTTTGCGCTTTGTTTTTTGCAAACCAACATTCTCCTGGATGGGCTTCAAGTTTGCGTTTTTTTTTTTGTCACCACGTTTAAGATCAATGCTATTCACACACTCATTCATAGAACATATAAATTATGTTCATTTAAGACTTTTCACGTGGAATTAGAATTTTTAATATCTTTTTTTATATAAATAATGGTATACCCATAACTTTGATTCAAAATCAAATTAAAAAGGTTAAAATAAGAAATATACTAGGGGCACTCAATATATTTTGCCCCTCCCTTTTTTCTTAGCTAAATAATAGGCCATGGGGCTGAAATGTCTTTTGGGCTGTAAGTTTGAACTTTCTGCGCTTCGCATAACCGGATTTTTCTAGTTTGAACCTCCCCTCCTTGTATAAAACCGCTTTTAAACGCCCTTGTATAAAACCGATGGTTAACGCAGTTTCGAAAATGGCGTCTGACAGTGATGTGTTTCGTAAGTAGAGAGCTGTTATAGAGTTCTTAACCGCAGAGAAGGAAATAGTTGGAAATATTCACAAACGTCTACAAAACGCTTACGGAGATGCTGCTGTTGATCGAAGCACAGTTGGATGCTGGTCTAAACGTGTGAGATCATCGGAGAGAGGGAGAGTCAGCCTCGATGATGAGCCACGCAGTGGTCGCCCGGCATCGGCTGTGACATCTCACACTGTGTAACGTGCTAACAGCACCATTCGATCAAATCGGCGCGTCACATACAAGGAGCTATCACTGGAGTTAGGAATTAGTGAAGGAAGTGTGAATACGATAATTCAGCATCTGGGATACTCAAAAGTGTGTTCACGGTTTGTTCCTCGCGAACTGACTGAAGATCACAAAGCCCAAAGAAAAGAAATTGCTTCCGAGTCGTTGGTTCGATCTCTTGCGCAATAACACTTTTATCATACTTTAATACCATTGTTCCTCCTCATGATCAAATACTTATGAAGAAAGGACAAACAATCAACTCAGAGGCCCCCCATACAACCCGGATCTGGCACCTTCAGACTTCCATTTGTTTGGACCAATGAAGGATGCTATTCGTGGAAGAAAGTTTCGGAGTGACGATGAGGTTGTTGAGGAGGTTAAGAGGTGGCTCCAGCGGAAGCCAGCGGACTTTTACCAGCAAGGAATAAAGGCCCTCGTTTCGAGGCGGAGGAAAGCAGTAGAAAAGGATGGAGACTCTGTGGAAAAATAAAAACTTGTAAAAAAGGTATGTAACTACTTGTGTACAAAATTTCTGGAATTTACAAGGAAACTTGAAAGAAGAAAAAAAGGTGGGGCAAAATATATCGAGTGGCCTTCGTAGATGAATAGTGTCTGTTACCACCGTTTCGAAAGATGATAGGCTATATTCTGGACTTTATTTCGGTTTACAGTCCGTAAAACTTTTAAAAGAAGAAGAGTTGATGTCACGAGTATAATTTTATTATCGTTAAATTGATTTCCATATTGTTTTAAACAACCAACCTAAACTTGGGTCATTGTTGAAATTCAAAAACCAACTAACCGCCGATACGCGCTGATGAGAAATCATCGCGCGGAACCTTTGTAAGGTAAGGTATGTATATATATATATAATATATATATATAGGGTGTTTGAAAACTTTTTGTACAAATTGTAATGGGGGGATAGGCAACACCAAGACAAACCCTTTTCGTCTATAAGTGTATGTCCGCTGACGTCACCATTCGGCGCGAGAGGGCGCTGCTGCAATTGGCTAAAAGGTGAAGTGAGCTAGACTCGCGCTTGCCGTGGGCATTCTTAAATCGGACGTAGTACGCGTAACATGTTTATTTAAAGAAGGCATGTTTATTTAAAGAAGGTGCTGAAAGTTGCGACCGGTAGCATCAATGCATGCCCGACAGCGTCGAAGCATTGACCGACGTACACGTCGAAAGATTCCCGGCATTTCGGGAACAGTTCCAGCGGCGACAGCGATTCTTGCTACGAGGTCTTCTTCTGAGTAAATGGGAGTCTCGTACACGAGGTTCTTCATGTGTCCCCACAGGAAGAAATCGAGGCATGTTAAATCGGGCGATCTCGGTGGCCAGGCTACGGGCCCACCCCGGCCTATCCATCGGTCCCCAAAAGTGGCGTTCAGATAATCCCGCACATCGTTGCTGGAGTGTGCTGGGGCCCCGTCGTGTTGAAACCACATTCGTCTACGAATAGCCACGGGAACATCTTCCAGCAGTTCCGGCAACGTTTCTTCAAGAAATATCCGATAAACCCGCCCGTCGAGTCGGGCAGGCAGCAGGTACGGCCCAATCAACTTGCCATGGACGATACCCGCCCAAACATTGACGGCGAACCGTTCTTGATGAGCATGCACCGTGTAGCATGTGGATTTGCGTGCGCCCACACGTGAGAATTGTGCATGTTAAACACACCCTCACGTGTGAAACAGGCCTCATCTGAGAACAGCACATAAGCCGGAAAATTAGGCTGCACCGCTGTCTGCTGCAGAAACCAGCGTGCGAATTCCACACGAAGAGGGTAATCCCGAGGTTGTAATGCCTGGACTCTCTGACGATGAAACGGATGTAACTGCTGCTCGTGCAACTCTCTCCAGACGAGGTCGTGGTTCACACCGAGGACACGTGCAACACCTCGCGTGCTTGCGCTTGGATTGTCCTCAAATCGCCGTAGGATTTCTTCTTCCATGTCAGGAGTGCGCATGTTTCTCTCCCGACCAGTGTCATGCATGTTTGCATGGAATGTTCCAGTTTCTCGCCGATGCAAATGCGCAAACGTTTGGTGGTTTGGCACACGTCTGTACAGAAAGTTTTCAAACACCCTATATATATATATATATATAATACACACAGACCGTGCATGGAACAAGGAACTCTTCTAGGAAAATTAAATCCACTGTAGTCCGAATAAGTAATGGTAAATGACAAACACTATAGTTTTTTCTTTTTCATGATGTTAGCCCGACGTGGGCAACGGGTCACTCGCAAAGAGGTCCCAAAAATATAGTTTCCCTCACCAGCCATCTGCAAAGCAGACAGGATCCAGCTCTGGGACAGGATCTAGGGTTTAAAGCAGCCTAGCCCTGCTACATTTAGAACCTCAGTATAAGCAAAAGACTCTGCCTTCACGTCAGATTGAATACATCAAAGAAAAAGGGGCAACTATTATATTTTTAGCCAAAAACCAAAACTTAAACCTCAACTGGCAGAATTGAGCGTCCACTTTTCAAGGCACATAACATGTCCGTTTCATGATGGAAACGATGGAAATATAATAGTTGCCCCTTTTTCTTTGATGTATTCAATCTGACGTGAAGGCAGCGAATCTTTTGCTTATATTGAGGTTCTAAATGTAGCGGGGCTAGGCTGCTTTAAACCCTAGATCCTGTCCCAGAGCTGGATCCTGTCTGCTTTGCAGATGGCTAGTGAGGGAAACTATATTTTTGGGACCTCTTTGCGAGTGACCCGTTGCCCACGTCGGGCTAACATCATGAAAAAGAAAAAAATTATAGTGTTTGTCATTTACCATTACTTATTCGGACTACAGTGGATTTAATTTTCCTAGAAATGTTCCTTGTTCCATGCACGGTCTGTGTGTATCATAAAAAAAACTCAGGGAACCATTCCGAGTTCATTTCCATTATACAGGGTGTCCCATAAGTCCGGCATCATAGGAAAAATAATAAAAAAAGGCAAAACAAAAGCTTTATTTGCAGAACGTGCTCAATATGTCCACATTGTTTTCAATACACAAATTCAGACGTGATACCCAGTCAGCAAGCACACGGTGAATGATGTCAGGAGTAATGGTGTTACATGCCCCAATAATGCGCTGCCGCAAATGTTCAGTGCCTCCAGTGACATGTTCATCGAAAAAGAGGGGGGCCTATGATGCGATCCTTCCAAATGCCACACCATACAATGACCCGAGATGCACCTTGTTCCTTTGAAGAGGTATACCAGTGAGAGTTGTTTTGAGACCAGTAGCGGGTGTTCTGTCGATTTACCTCACCATTACCATAAAAAAACAGCCTCGTCACTGAACAGAATGGTGGACGGGAAATTGGCATCCCGAGCATAAGAAAAATATAAATTATGGTTTGTAGAAATAGAAAAATATGAATTTCTCCTATGATGCCGGATTTATGGGACACCCTGTATATATATATATATATATATATATATATATATATATATATATTAGTGATGGGACGATGCATCGCAATCGCAATCGCAATCGCGATACAATCGCACATTTTTACAATCGCAATCGCAATTGCAATCGCATTTAATGAGTGCGATGTGAACAAAAGATTTAAATCTCTACAAAAGTTGCTATGAAAGTTGCTCTTTCATGCGTACTTAAAGGAAAGTTTAGCTAACAACAATACGGAATAATAAATAAATTAATAAATAAGTCAAAAACAGAAATGAAAACGGGTTGCGAATTAGTTGAAAACAGAATAAAAAATTGGTTTAATAATAACAATAAGTACACCTCTTTATTTGCTCTATGTAAAATTGGAATGTTAAAAAATCAAGCTAACCCTATGGTAGGTAACGCGTTTAGGTATATTTAAAGCATAAATGAGCGTTATGTGAGGCTAAAGCTAAAACATCGCAATCGCGCGATTTTCAAATTCTGACAATCGCAACAGCGATTGTATGAAATATGACAATCGTCCCATCACTAATATATATATATATATATATATATATATATATATATATATATATATATATATATATATATATATTCTCGATATGGGTATGTGAAGTGAAAATATTTAATCTTTTTAAAACGTGTTCAGATGTCTGATGAAAAACTCATTTTTTTAGGATTAACCAAAAACTGTGTATAAATTTCTTTATTAATTTTAGTGGTGGGTATGTAGTTCGAGGGCAATACAGGAATTAATTGGATTCGCTCTACGGTTACGCCTCAAGAAATTTCCCCGCGTGGCCCAGTGTCGTTTCACCACTTCTCGCCGATCAGCGAAATTTGAATCGTAGTTGGATGGGAGACCGTCCTCCGCGTCCAGATTATGCGGTGACCCGTGGTTCGGATCCCGCCTAAAACTGTAGGTCCGCTCCGTCGTATGACCTTAGATGTGCGAAGGAAGTTAAACAACCCATCGACCAACCAAAATATTACCAAGATTTTTGGCCAAAAGCGAAGGATTTTTCTTTAAAACATCCGCGCTTGCGTTCCGAATTTTGCGGCTTCTTACGAGTTTCGCAACAGGACTTTAGGAATCGATTGTACGCATTCATTTTCTATCAATGTTTGTGGTATAGGATAATTTTAGTCAGAGTATATATACAGAATATTGGTTGTGTTTAATATTGGGAGGAACGGAGGTCGTCGTATATATACAGAGTGACCCAAAAGTCTGTTACCCGACGCATTCTAAATTTTTTTCGGGGCAACAGACTTTTGGGCCACCCTGTACATTGGGTGTACGTCATTTTGTTGACGGGCGTTCGTTGGACGGTGGGGTAGATTAGGTCAGCATATCATGGTAGAAAGGTAATTATCAGCGTGCTGATAAAGTGTCTTGTCGATAAAATCGAGCATTAGTAGTTCCATTCGTCTAGTAAAAACTAGGATATTATTATAATTCTTGCTCGTAAACGGATGCATATGTACGGGGCTTAGCCCTATGAACTGAATTAAAATTAGTTGCTGCAGACGTAGAAACCTCCCCCAACAAACACCCCGACTTTCGAAATATAATTCCCATTGTATAAATATTTGAAGGTGTGCGGGTTTATTTTTTTTTTTTTCAACTTTAAAAAAGTAACATAACATTTTCTTTGCTCTTTGTCTAAAAATATTAGAATACTTAAAATACCGAAACAAAAGTATTTATTTTTTTTTCTTTTCTACTGTTCATATTCGTCATTGACGTGAAGTTTTCTAAAAAAATTTCAATGAAAATTTCCTGACGTTTAATTAAGAAGCATTTTTCTGGGGAATTTAAAGTCGACAGGACTTCACAGACGAGACTATACAGGGTGTCCCATAGTCCGGAGGCCTTTTCATCACGAGTATAACTCGCTTCCATCTTAGCCATTGCTCATTATTCTACCCGCAACGGAAAAAAGGTCCCAAACCAACGCGTCAATTTGAACATTTGTTTTAGTTCTAATGTATTACTTTTGTAAATTTAATTTAAAATAAATTTTCCTATGAGACCAGACTTATGGAACACCCTGTATATTTCAACACTGAATCTACAAAATAGTGTTTAAAAGAATGTTATACATTTGTTCTATTTCCGTGTGTGTGTGTGTGTGTGTGTGTGTGTGTGTGTGCGTGCGTGCGTGTGTGTGTGTGCACTAATATTTGAAGTTGTTAAAAGGTAAGATAGTGGTTATTTGCTGATGGAAAAACACGTACATTTTTCTACCTATACGAGCAATCGGTTTGTTTATCCGGAGCGGTAAGTGAAGCTGAAAATTTTTTTCTGTTTGTAAATGATATTCTCCGTTGTATTGTTACGTTATACAACGGTTTTGAATTGTGTATATAAAACGTAGTTTCGTGTACCATCAAGAAAATGTTTATAATTTCAGTATGTGTGTGTATATATATATATATATATATATATCTATATATATATATATATATATATATATATATATATATATAACCTGGTAAAAGTTCCGTGCGTCGCTCTTCACACGAATATCAAGCTGGTGGGCCCCACCTCCAGGCCTCCATCAGGCCAGGAGGCCTGATGGAGGAGTGAATTGCTTTCTTACAATCTCCGCACATCGCCAAGCACATCCGGTTCATCTGGTACCGTCCTGAGCCAGGCATCTAGTCTTCTTTTGAAGATTTTAACTTTAATCCCCGTGACGTTCCTGAGGTTCTTTGGAAGCTGGTTAAAAAATCTTGGGCCCCCTGACAACCAAACTATTTTCCTTCAGTGTTGAGGGTGTCCCTTGTCGGGGCTTTAGTTTGGGAACCTGCACATTCTACCTTTCCTATTTTCCATTATTGTTTGGATGTTAATTGGGTTTAGTTTGAGGTTAGGTACCACTTTTTCGATCATTTTCCATATGTAAATTACAGTATCTCTCTTTTCTTCTTTCCAATGAATACAGATTTAATTTACGTAATATTTCTCAGTTTTTGAGTTCATTGCAGCCATCAGTTTTGGCTGTGAAATTTCTCTGGACTTGTAGTTTATTAATTTCTTTTTTTTTGCATGGGGACGTCCTGACTGAGCAGTATTCAAGTTTTGGTATGATCAGTGTTTTCAGCAGGGGAATCATTACCTTCTTTTGAACGTTTTTCGTACCTGCCCCGCGACTCTTTTTGCTTTGTTTAGAGCTATCTGATTTTGTGTATCGAATTTCTCATCATCGGTCATTGTAACCCCCAAATCTGTTGCTTTCGTGCTTCTCTGAATTTCCTGTCTATCTGGAGCATAATATGCGGTCTAAGTTCTTCATTTCTACCATATCTCAAGAGCTGGAATTTCTGTTAAATGTCATGTTGTTGTCTTCTGACTATTTGTATATTTTGTTCATGTTCCTCTGCAAAGCCTCCACCTCTTTTGCTTCGTCGGTCATTATTACCCCTGAATCTTTCATTTTCGTGTTTCTCTGAATTTCCTGTCTATCTTGGCCATAGTGTGCTGTCTAAATTCTTCATTTCTTCCATATCTCAAGACAGAGGCCGATCTAGGAATGTGTCTTCGGATAGGTGATTGGGGGGAGGGGGCGGCAGAAGTAGAAGGGGATGCTATAATGAAGATAAAATGCGTGGCAAAGTTGCGTGACGATTTTTTTGACAACTTTATTTTGGCAACTACAACGTATTATTGTGGAACTACAAAGTATATTACTATAATTTGTAAGTTTTATTACTAGGACAATGAACTTGACAGTAAGTGAACATTATATCACATCAATAATTTCAGGTTGAATGGCATAATCACGTGCTCTGTGTGTGTGTGTGTGTGTGTGTGTGTGTGTGTGTGTGTGATAAAATATATCTCATGACTTGGACAACCTCAATCGGCCCGAGTAGCTTCATATTTCCCAAATGAAATGTAATGTAGGCCCGAGTGGCTTCATGTTTGCTGAATGTAACGAGTTAATTTATATACAGCATGTCTCCTATGTGGATATTTGACAAATATCTTGCTAAAATTCAAATGAAATGTACATCATGTCTGTCATTTACTTGATCAGCTACAAACTCTAAAAAGTCATTATTTATGGCAGATTTAATATTTTTAACTCTAAAAATGATAAACTATGGGCTATATCACTATTAAAAATACATGGTGTTTCAGGTCGACCCTAGAAATACCAAAATATCAAATACCAAATATTATATACCAAATACAAACTACAAATTCCGCCTGTATATTTCATGTCATACTTGTCAAAATTCCCAGCTCAGGACTCAAATTGTAGGGTTCATCAAAGAGCGCATTTCAGGGCCTCAGCAAACCTTTCTCCCCCTCCCTCTCCCTCTCAATTCTTATTGTTCCAAAACGAAAAAGGATATGAAAAAATTTCTTTAACTGAAATGAAGCTTATTTAAATTACTGTTTACTTTATTACAAAATTGAAAAGCTTTAATACAAAGTTAAAGTTCAACGTAGGCGCCAGCATTATCCACACACTTTTGTAATCTGAGTGGGAAAATGCTGGAGAAGTGCTCTTCATGAAAGATGGGGCTCCACGACATTTTGTATTAACTTCGTGCCTGGTTAGATGACCACTTCTCCGGACGGTGGTTAGGTCGTCGAAGGCCAACTGAATGGCCTGCTTGAAGTCCAAATTTAACGCCATGCTAGTTCTTTCTGTAGGACTGGACCAAAGAAGTAGTAAAGTCAAAACCAAGGACCATTGATGAACTTGAAAACAAAATTCGTGATGGTCTTGGAGTCTTGGTAATGTACCACGTGACTTGAGAAAATCTGTTGAAAATGTACTGGTAAGGTTACAGAAGTGTGTGGGCAATGCTGGAGCCTACGTTGAACTTTAACTTTGTATTAAAGCTTTTCAATTTTGTAATAAAATAAACGGTAATAAATAAGCTTCATTTCAGTTAAAGAAATATTTTCATATCCCTTTTCGTTTAGGAGCAATAAGAATTTAAAAACAGGGAGTGACTTTACAGACACCCTGCAGTTTAATTGCAGTACTCTTATCTGAAATGCCGTTGGGAAGCATGACAGCTTTTCAGGCAAAAATCTTTGCGATTTATTTCGTTTCCTTTTTTAATTTATTAATCGTTCGGTACAACGATATTGAGTCTTTTTCACTTTTTCCGAGAGGGCGCCAACAGAGCTCGTGGGGGGGAGCCATGGCCGACGTGAACCCCCCTTACATCTGCCTATGTCTCAAGACTGAAATTTCTCGGTGTTAAAATTCATGTTACTGTCTTCTGACCATTTGTATATTATTTTCGTCTCTCTCTGCAGGACTTCCACCCCTTCTGCATTGCCGATTTTTCTGCTGATCTTTGTATCGTCAACAAAGGATGTTACTATACTGTTGTCGTCTACTTCATTGTCTTTATCTGTCAGCATGATAATGAATAGGAGTGGGGCTGATACTGTTCCTTGTGAAACTGAGCTGCGTACTTCGATTCTGATCATGATATACCTTGGATTTTTATGGCTTGCTGCCGCTCCATGAGGAAGTTCAGATCTACAGAAGCTAAGGCTAACAAAGTCCCTAAGATCCACTCTAAAGTTAGCCCGAGAGAAAAAAGAGAGTAGGGGGTTAAAAGAAGAGAGTAGGGGGTTAAGTAAGTAGCAAAACTTATCATTCGTGGGTTAACATTCATTCAGAAAAAGAGAGAGACTCGCCATCATCATCCGCCGGCCACTGCCGACAAGTCGGAAAAATAGTCGAAGAGGAATAGGAAAGGGGTGAAAGATGAAAAGAAGTAAAATAAGAACGCTTACAAACCATGCAAAAACAGTCTTAACTCAAAGAAACACTGTCATACCATGGAAACTACAGACATGCAAGTAAAGAGAGGATGAGAAGAGTATAACAAAAGGTGGTTAGTTTACGCTACGAGCTACATCTAAATTCGTGTTAGTCTAATTTTTTTTTTAATATAAATTTAACGCTGGCATGTCACAAGCTGGCATCAATCGTCAACAGACTCAAACCGACTATCACCCCCGGAGCTCCTGTTGCTAATTGTTTAATTATTTTAAACGACGTTAATATTTTTAAAATGCCTATCTAAACGGTTCTTAAACATATTAACGCTGGTAGAGTTCACGACGGGCGTGGAAAGATTATTCCATTTATCACTTACTTTAAACGTAAAAAAGTTTTTAGCGATGTTAGTAATGAAACGTCTACCACATAATTTAAATCCGTTATTACGAGTATTGCTATTATCGGAAATGAACATTTTGTCAAAATTTACGTTATCGATTTTATTAACGATTTTAAAAACTTCAATAAGCTCCTCCCTTAATCTCCTAGTCTCGAGTGAATGCGAGTCTAACTCCCTAATCCTATCTCCGTAAGACTTGTTGCGTAGGGAATTAGTTTCGTGACGCGTCGCTGAACCCTTTCCAACCTATCAATATCCTCGCGCAAATACGGGCACCAAAACTGAACGGCATATTCTAAGTGAGGCATGACTAGGGACTTGTAAAAGGGCGATATAATATTCTTATATTTAAATTCGAAATTACGCGCTATGAAGCCTAACATTCTATTAGCTTTTGCGCAATACTCCAGACACTGGTTCCTAACTTTTAAATCCTTAGATACACGTACGCCTAAATCTACTTCCTCGTCAACGCTCGCTAACTGTCTATCGTGTACGTGTAATTATTGTTACGAGAACCTATATGCAAAACTTATTTGTCTACGTTAAATTGCATCTGCCACTTATCCGTCTACTCCATAATCCTATTTACATCATCTTGCAGCCTATTTCTATCGTTCACGTTAAAAGCTTTACCGCCTATTTTAGTATCGTCCGTGAATTTTGACACGTTACTGGCCAAGCCTACATCTATGTCGTTAATGTAGATTACGAATAGCAATGGACCTAACACTGAACCCTGAGGGACAACGCTACCTACATCCAACCCCCCTCCCCCCCGATTCCCTACCATTAACAACGACCCTCTGTTTCCTGGCACGAAGCCATTCGCTACTTGACCGCGTATACCGTACGCTTTAACCTTCGCAATTAATCTTCTTTGCGAAACTGTATCGAACGTTATTTTAAAGTCTAAATAAATAACGTCAACCGCTCTATGCCTATCGTATTCGCGCACTATTTCGTTATAAAACTCTAACAAATTAGTTAAACAAGATTTGTGGCGTCGAAACCCATGCTGACTACTACTAATCAAATTGCGACTTTTAAGTAATCGACGATACGATCCCTAACTACAGATTCCAAAAGTTTACCGATAATTGATGTTAAGCTAATAGGCCTATAATTTAGCTACTGTGCGGTCGCCTTTTTCAAAAATAGGCGTAACACTAGCTAGTGACTTATTAAAAATTTTTGTTGAGGGGCCTACGATAACGTCTTTCAAATCTTTCAAATGTCTAGGATAAAGCGCGTCAGGGCCTGGAGCCTTGCTCACTTTTAGCTTATCGATATAATGCGCAATCTCACTCTTGTAAACAGTTATTCCATTCAAAATAGTCTCGCTACTAAATGGAACGATATCGTCCACGTCGGGGACATTATTTACGTCTTCTACGGTAAAAACTATCGCAAAAAAGTTGTTAAAAATACCCGTCATCGCCAGAGCGTCGGAAGCCAAAGCGCCGTTAGCGTCAACTAGAGGGCTTGTTATCTTTTATCGGCTTACAGTTATTGACGTAGTCAAAAAACTTTTTCGGATTATGTTTACTATCCGCAGCTACAAGTATCTCAAAATTACGCTTAGCATTCCTAACATCTTTTAACCTGACGTCTAAGCTCGATATATCTATTAAAGTTAGCTACTGTGCCATTGCGCTTATTAAGTCTATACGCTCTGTTACGCTCGTTTATGAACTCACCTATTTCCCTAGTCTACCACTTGGGCCTACCCGGAATAAACTCCCTTTCGATATTCAAAAAACTTTCTTTAAACGCCTCCCAATGAAAATTTGCATCATTACCCATAAATAAATTATCCCAGTCCACTACTCTCATCCTGTCCGCAAAACTATCAAAATTAGCCCTACGAAAATCAGGGACTTCTATTACATTACTATCCTTACTCTTTTCTATCAATAGCTTAAACTCTCACCTACTTCCAAACCTTCGATTATATTTTTGTCGTTCGTCACCATGTCTAAAATATTGTCACCACGCATTGGTTCGGTAACCATCTGTCGTAAAAAATTATCTTCCATGAACTCAGTCTCAAACCCTCATCATTACCAGTAAAAGTCTCGTAATTAACGCTAGGGCAGTTAAACTCCGACAATTATACTCTCCTAATTATTAATAAAGTTACCAAGAAGTGTAAAATCTAGTATCGGTATCGAGGGGCTGAACGGGAGGTCTATAAACATCAACGAAATTAAAGCTAATACTACACCCCGAACTTCAACGCATATCGCATTAATTGCTGCCGGAAAATATATCTTAACCTCGATAGTCCTAAGGGAATTAAGAATGTACAACAGAACGCCGCCAGCAATCCTATGTAACCTATCATTAGTAAAAAGTTTAAAACCCGCTGTATCAAGTTGCCCCAACAAGTCCCGAGTTACGGTATTAACCACGTTTCGGTTATAGCAACTATATCGTAGTTCCCTGAATAAATTATCGCCTTAAATTCGTTCAATTTATTCTAACACTACCCCGTTTCAATAAAAGACGTTTAAATTATTTTTTTACCACGGATCGGCGTTTTAAACTATTTTTCACGTCGGGCCGGTGTTTCCCGGACCAACATCGTTTAAAGAGGGCTTCGACCTGTACAGCTTTCGAACGTTCTCATCGATTAACCTACCTAGCCTAGCATTCCCTATTTCATTGAAATGCACCCTATCTTTTATAAAAAGGCTAGGATCACTAAATTCTGACCACAGCTTTACGAAGGGTATCTTTTCCTGAGCACAAATCTCTTCTAGCATAGTGTTCAAAAATATTGTTTTTGACATAATCCTAAGCCCTAAACCGTCTAATTCTGTCAACTCTGGCCCCGGTAGACAGACCCTCCTACTCTTGGTTGGATTCCGTTCAACGAACTCCTTATCCATATGACGAACTAAGGAGTCCCAAATTAAAATTGTGTTCCCCTCGTTCACATCCCTATCCAACTGGGCGAAAGGGTTCGAAACCTCGATAGGGGGGGGATTCCTATCATCTAACGTATGTGGCCTAGCTCCACCCTTAACTACTATAAATCCCTCCCCGTCTACTAATCTCGGGCCTACCTTAACCTCTTCCTCAACCCATTTCTCAACGTTATCTAACCTTCCCAATAAGCTACCTCTACTAGAAACTAGGTTCCTAACCTCACCCTTCAAACTATTAACGTCTTCAGCCTTCGTCAACTGTAAGCCTACCCCTACCCTCATCAAGCGTTGCAAGTCTTCCCGTCACCTCGCATAAACTACGTTTTAAATCCATTATCTCTCCACTCAACTCGTAAAAGAAACAAGCCGATCTCTCGGTAATCGCCATAGGACCGCCGTTGTAATCTTTAAAATCAATATACCACCGATTAACTCCACACCTAGCACTCTACGCTTTGTGCGACGGCATCGCGCAAGTTAAAGTAGTTAACGTTTATAACCGTCACAAGTTTAAATTAAATTAAGCCAGCACGCTTTGAAAACTTCTAAATCACTAAAAACCACTAATATTCAGTTACTCAACTATAACAATGTGAATATAAACGCAAGTATATACAATTCAGAACTTTCCAACAGTAAATTTATCGGCAATATCCAAAAGTATGCTTTAGCAAAATCTGTATAGTACATCGTAGTTATCATTGCTCTCAAGTGCGTCTATGATACTGTTTTAGTGCTCTATTAGTTGTGATAGGCACGATCTTCCTGATCGGAATCCATGCTGGTCCTCAGTGAATCTCTCCTGTCTCTCCAAAAGGTCATATTTTTTCTCCCTGACTATTCTTTCAAATATTTTGGCGAGATGTAACGTCAGTGACACCACTCTAAAGTTCTTTGCCTGAGACCTAAACCCCCGCCCCTCTATAACATGAATTGTTTTCACCGCATATTCCTCTTCTCTCTCTGAATGGCCCTTTAATTATGATTTGCATTTCCTTGTCTATACCTTCCAGTTTTACTTGTATCACGTTTTTGGTGTTATCTGTGCAGTTAATTAACTCCGTGGCTACTCTCCTTCTCTTGCGGAATAGTGTTGGCCTTTGCTTCTTGAAATAGTTCTTTTTCCCTTTGGATGTACTTTCGGAACATATTTTTCTAAGGTTTCCAGCGTTTTTTTCCCCAAGGTTATTAGCATTTTTTTCTTCAGTTGTTATATCCTCTAAGACTGCTTTCCACTCTGTTTGTGCCATATGGTATCCAATTTATAGTCTTAGAGTTTAGATTAAATATCTCTAATTTACTTCTTTCTTCAGTATGAGTATTTTCTTTGTGTCCTCCCCATATAAGTGGATACCTCGATAATGTTTGTGGTCTGAGATGTTTGTTGGTTATTTTTATATCATTGTTTAAGATGGTGTTATTCGTGAATACCAGATCCAAACGGTTATTTTTTCTGGTGTTATCTATTATCTCGTGTGTTAACAAATTCATTTCTTAGAGCTATCAACATTTTGCTTGCTCCTGGTCTTCTCTTGTGCCCCCCTTGTCCTGCTGTATATGTACATTTCTTCCCATTCTTTTGTATTTTATAAATGGTAAATTAAAATCACCAGAGAGTATTATATTTGAGGATGGGATGCTCAAGGACTTTATTAGGTTTCTGATGTTGGCAATGGCTTCAGAGAATTTGCAGATGGAGTGTTTGGAGGTCTATAAATGACTGTTAGTATCATGTTAGTTTTTCAATTTTTACTACCAAGATCTCCACGTATCTGTTTGATTTACTTATTATTGTCTGACATATCGCTCTCACCTATGTATATAGCACAACCACCTTTTCGTCTTTCTGTTCTGTCAACTCGTAGTATGTTGTAACCTCGTAGCAGTTCCGTGTGTTGGTCTCTCTTCACACGAAGGTCAAGCTGGTAATCATCGGTTTTTATTTCTTTTTTTTATCTATGCAACATTCACAATCTTCTTGGCAGTCTTTAAGATGTGCTTCTGTGAGACATGCCGATGTCAGTTCTCGTTTCTTCCATAAATCCTTGCAGGTATGAAACTTCGTTTATCGTGTGGTTCGGTCTTAGTCCTTTAATATGTGCCAGGACTATTTATGTTTCATGTTTTGCGTTTTGCGAGTATTTCAATTTCAATTCCCTTCATTGTCGTGTCTTGTATTCCTATGGTCCTCCAAGAAAGCTCCTTTTCCGGTTACCTGTTCAGGTAATTTCTTGCTTGATAACGGATCGGCTCGGAGGTTCTCAGATGTGTCGACTGTATGTGCCTAATGAGGCTTAGTAACCGTATTGTATCTGCGATGTGGAGAAAATTTTCTCCTTAATTTGTATTCATAGGTTTCCTGCCGTCTTTCCTAGTGCACCTTCAGTTTGTTGAGAGGTGATGACCGTAGCATTTCTTACCATATTTTCGGACCCCCTGCCTTGCATAGTACTTGCAAATGGTTGAGTGGAAAAATTTATAGCTGTTGCCACATTTACAGTGACCATTATTATAGTAGAAACTGTATATGATGGGGTAACCGTATTGTATACTGTCCTTCCTTATATCTGCAAAAGCCATTTGCTAAGTATATGAATACAGTTCTTTCCACATTGTCATTCGGGGCTTTTGTTTTTGTTGTTTGTTTTATTTCCTTTTTCGGAGATAACCTCAGTCTATTATTGTGATTTCCCACTTGTTTTTAACTATTTACTCTTCACTTTGGTGTTCCACTTTTTCTCTTAGTGCTTTTGTTACAATAATTTTTTCGCCCTCTTTTGTGTGTCGGTATTCTGATATGTGACACGTGGCGCTAGGACAGTTTGCCTACGGACAGTTTGCCTACTGGACAGTTTGCCTACTGGACAGTTTGCCTACTGGACAGTTTGCCTACTGGACAGTTTGCCTACTGGACAGTTTGCCTACTGGACAGTTTGCCTATGTGGTATATTTATCCTTACCTTATTTACCTTATTTACCTTCAGATTCATGCAAAAGAATTAATTCAAAATTAAAATGTGTTGTTGCCCTTAATAGCATAAATGTCTGAAAATATATCAAGTAAGAAAGGGAAACAGAAGTTTTCACATAATGGATATTTGTGTGTGTTTGATAAATGTAGCAAGCGCGACCCTTCGTTACTTTTTTGGCGGTGCGAGCAAAAGAGTCAGTGTATTATAAGGTGTGTGTATATAATATGGGTACTTTTCCGTTATCTGCCCCCTTGACGATTGGTTAGGTTAAGTCGTGATATTTTCGTTAAAACTAACGAAAATATCACGACTTAACCTAACCAATCGTCAAGGGCGTACAGTTGACCTAACCGGGCAGTGACGATTGGTTAGGTTAAGTTGTGATATTTTTGATAGTTTTAATGAAAATATCATGACTGAACCTAACCAATCGTCAATGGGGCAGATAACGGAAAAGTACCCATATTATATATACACCTTATAATACACTGACTCTTTTGCTCGCACCGCCAAAAAAGTAACGAAGGGTCGCGCTTGCTACATTTATCAAACACACACAAATATCCATTATGTGAAAACTTCTGTTTCCCTTTCTTACTTGATATATTTTCAGACATTTATGCTATTAAGGGCAACAACACATTTTAATTTTGAATTAATTCTTTTGCATGAATCTGAAGTTAAATAAGTTAAATAAGGTAAGGATAAATATACCACATAGGCATGGTGTCCATAGGCATGGTGTCCATAGGCAAACTGTCCAGTAGGCAAACTGTCCGTAGGCAAACTGTCCGGCCACGGTGACACGTTTGTATATGTTTCACTTCGTCTCCTTTCCTGTTTCTGCTCATCATTTATATTCCCTTCTTTCGCTGCTTCCTTAGTATCTCTCTGTTTTATAAACCATAAACAAACTTACTACAGTTATACATCTTTCACAGGAATATTTTACTCTACTTAGTTGTTTGGCACTTGCTATAGAGTGATGTCTTCATCTTTCCAATTCCGGCAGTTAAAATCAGAGAAATTAAAAAAGATCACATCTGATTGCCCTCGATTCATCGGTTGCATTGTTGCAAACCTTGCAAAACTGTATAGATTGGTCACCCATTTTCGTGCTCTACATAACCAATATTATATAAAGATTGGTGAGCGAAAAATTTGCTGAAGAAGGCGAGGGTAAACTGCGGAGGTTTTGACTACAGTGGTGAGGGTAAAGGAGAGTGGTCTCCGTTACTCTGGGGGATGGGGGATGTCACGCTGGTGTACGTCCACCGATTGGTGCTCGTGAGAGCGGCCGCGGGGGATATTGGGGGATGGCTATAGGAATTTTTGGGGGGAAACAAAATGCCTTGTTTCAAGCGTATGGATGGGCATCTAATTTTTTTTTTTAGATGGAACTAATCGATTGAGAGTAATTTGCTTTGGTTTACTTTTTATGGTATATGTCGTATTTTCACCACTTAAGAAAATATCTTTTTTCGTGCACTAGATATTTACAAAGCTACTGGCATTTATCGAATGCTGTACAAGTAGCAAATTAATGTTGACGTAAGAATTGTACTCAGAACGTTTTTTAGAAATATTTTTTCTTTTAAATGCATTATTATTATTTAATTCCAATTCCAATAAACTTGTATTGTACTGCTGATTTGAGTCCACTGTTACAGTGAGCCTACACGCAGTGAAACTGTTGTATACAAACTATCTTGCTTTTCGATTGACATTCATATAACACAGACAGAAGTAATGTATGGATTTAGCTACAGTCAACAAGGTATATTTTTGTTTATTTTCTGATATCCAGAAAATATACTCGTCCTTGAAGAGATCTACATCAAGGTGTGTCCTTAGAACCTCTCCTTTTACTTCTTTCTCCTTTTTTTTTCCATCCCCATTTACTCGCTTCTTTTCCCCTCCGTTTAGAGGGACAGTGACGCAAACTATGGACGTGAAGGGGTATAATGAATCATGTTTTAATTTCGCGCCTTGGCATTTCCGATGCCCAGTTTCGTTATTAGAAACTTCGTGCGTGCACCAGACACAATAACATTAATAATTATTGTATCTAATGGTAATAATAATTAGTAATGTGAGGCGTATCATCAAACAGTATTTTCATCATATCGTACAAGCGTGTGCGTGCTTTTTTGTACATATACTGTTGGTATAGAGTATAGACCAGTGATGCACAAACCCTGGCCCGCGGGCCAAATGTGTCCCCCACGGGTCTTTTCAGTGGCCCCACGGGTCTTTTCAATTCAATGAAAAAGTTAGAATATAAAAGTGACCCAATTTATGACTTAGATGGAAAGTAAGTAGGCTAATACATTTAGTTATTTTTTTCGCTTGGCCCTCACATCAAAAAAGTTTGTGCACCACTGGTATAGACCCTAAATTTAGGGAAGTAAAGCTCAAAACTGCAATATTAGCGAAGTATTTGTTGTCAGTTGTTGCATACAGGACGCTGTAAATCGTATATCATTTTTACATAGCAGTTGAAATTAACATCCTTTATACAATATATATATATATATATATATATATATATATATATATATATATATATATATATTATATATATATATAATGATATTTTCCATTGTATAGACAATTTTTATTTTGTGCAATTAGAGTATATATTCAAAACCCATAATTGTGACACCATTTATCTTTGTATAAATGATGCTTGTTATTTATTATTATATATAAAGAAGTACTGCAATGGACATCGTTCATTGTGGGTTTCAGTAAAGCGTTTTTTAACTACGACATAATGAAGAGCATGTGTTAGAATTAATTAGCCCATTTCAGGCTTCCAAATAATGGAGGGTGGACAGTTGTCATGAGACAAAAATTGGATTTCATTGTCCGCTGTAATTTATTCATGGATCATATTCTCTCAGAGAGAGAGGGGGGGGGGCTGTTGTTAGTCGTGTTGCGCTCGTGAAAGGAAAAGAGAAAGCGTAATTTGCCATTTCCTATTGTTTACATTTTTCTTTGAATTTGCTTGTGTGTATGTGTGTGTGTGTGTATGTGAAATCAAGAACCGATGAATTGCTGTCTTCATTAATGCAAACTAATCGCATTTGTTTGCCTTTCACTAGACAATTGGTCAATTATTTATTAATTTTCTATTACCTTTATTCGTGAGAAGATATTGACTGACGCAAATGAATGACGGACATTCCACCCAAACCGTTATCTCAGACCAACGTTGACGTCTTTGTCGAAATTTAAGTTATCTCTGTTCGTCGTACATCGGAGACGAAACGTGCATAACGTAGCACCGTCGTTTTCATTTTCAGTTTTCCATCTACGTGTCGAGTCTCCCGCTTCCACACTCCGTTTTTTGTCTTCGTTGTCGCGTTCGTTTCGTCGTGTGAATATGTCTTGCTGCCGTGACGTGACTATTGAGTATGTCGACGGCGGTCTTTCTCTGACGCCGATTTGATTAGTACTCATTAATGTTTCAATTCCGTTCATCAAAAGCTTCTCATCCCTTGATTACCGTTTCTGAAGCGTATAAACGAACGTTTATCGCAATTCGTATACGTTTACGATTCTCGCTTAATATTTATTTATAGAGTGCCTACAACCCAATTCCTTGGCACTCATTTCGTGTGGTCGATTCGATCGTTTATTAACATTTGTTAACATGAGCACACATGGCTCGAGCAAGCGATGCATCTTTGACGTGAAATTAAACGTACGTTCCAATGCACTGATTGTCGTTTGGTTTTAACGTTTTATCGTGGTTGTGTTGACCAAGTATTTGTTTTTGGCATTTAGATTTATTATTAATTTGAACATGTTTTTTTAAGGTTACAATATATATAATATATATATAAATTTGAACGATCGCTTCAGGCAGCTTTCATGATACATTTCAGACTTTCTCCGCCAAACTCGCGGACCCCCGTCACCAAATGACAAAATTTTGATTCATCTGGAAAAAAAAAAAAAAAAAAAAAAAATTGGGCTTCGTTTGCAGTTCATGCAACTCTTTCTTTGCACCAGGATAGTAGTCGGCTTAATTTTCGATTTTTGTCACCGAAATCCCATTTTATAAAGGCGGCGAATGTGTTCGTGTGGGGTTTCATGAATGCAAATTGTATGGGGTCACTCGCGTTTGTAAATAGAAGTGTCAATAGTCATGTTTATCAAGAAATTTTAGAATACTTCATGCTCGAGTCTGCAGAACAACTGTATGGAGACGAACCACCATATATTTTTCAACATAACCTGACTCCAGCTCATGCGGCTCGTGCAACATCTACGTGATTTGATCCTCATGAAAGTGAAGTACTATCACGGCCAGCTAATTCTTCCATCTTAATCCGATAGAAAATCTTTGGAATATTGCTAAGCAGAAGGTCCAAAAGCGTAAACCAGGCACACTTAGTGAACTGAAGAGGCGTTTGATGACAACCTGGCAATCGATAACTACAGAAGAATGCAAGAGGCTTGTCGACTCGATGCCACGTCGATTGGAGGCGAGGCTGTAATCAGGGCTAAGGGTGGACCAACTAATTACTAAGACGCGGAGTTAAAAAGAATTTTTGATAAAGGTTTAATATATTGGCAGTACTCGATAAACAGAGTGAATTTTTTATTTTTTACTTTTTTTTGTAACCTAACAAGATATTCTAATATTTCGGTATGTTGCTTTGCATTAACTTTTCACTCTTTTAATAAGGTTTTTACTGTATTTTAATTTTTTTTTTTTAAACTGGCACACGGCTGTCTTTTATATCAATGACGCCACAGATACGCGATATTCATGAAGGTGTATAACTTAAGGTTATGAGCGCATTTGAGATAGTGTTCTATTTTTTGTTCTGGAGAGAAATAAATATATATATATATATATATATATAATATATATATATATATATATATATATATATATATATATATATATATATATATATATATATATATATATATATGGGAATGAACTCAGAATGGTCCCCTGAGTTTTTTATGATACACACAGACAGTGCATGGAACAAGGAACTCTTCTGGGATAATTAAATCCACTATAGTCCGAATAAGTAATGGTAAATGACAAATACCATAGTTTTTCTTTTTCATGATGCTAGCCCGACGTGGGCAACGGGTCACTCGCAGAGAGGTCCGATAAATATAGCTTCCCTCACCAGCTATCTGCAAAGCAGACAGGATCCAGCTTTGGGACATGGATCTAGGGTTTAAAGCACCTAGCCATGCTACATTTAGAACCTCAATATAAGCAAAAGACTCGCTGCCTTCGCGTCAGATTGAATGCATCAAAGAAAAAGAAAAAGGGGTAACTATTATATTTTTAGCCAAAAACCAAAACTTAAACCTCAACTGGCAGAATTGAGCGTCCACTTTTCAAGGCACATAACATGTCCGTTTCAAGATGGCAGCGAGTCTTTTGCTTATATTGAGGTTCTAAATGTAGCATGGCTAGGTGCTTTAAACCCTAGATCCATGTCCCAAAGCTGGATCCTGTCTGCTTTGCAGATAGCTGGTGAGGGAAGCTATATTTATGGGACCTCTCTGCGAGTGACCCGTTGCCCACGTCGGGCTAGCATCATGAAAAAGAAAAACTATGGTATTTGTCATTTACCATTACTTATTCGGACTATAGTGGATTTAATTATCCCAGAAGAGTTCCTTGTTCCATGCACTGTCTGTGTGTATCATATATATATATATTATATATTATATATATATATATATTATATATATTATAGTTTTCATACCTCCGATATTGTTTCCTGAAATGGGCAGATATACAAACGAGTTATTAAATAGCCATCACCTGCTGAACTGTTAATATACGTTTAAAATTACATATTCTAACTGCTATTTACGATCGTATCATTTGAACGTTGCAAAATGTGGACAATACGTTTTATATACAATTTGAATTTTGACATTAACATTCCATTGTCGGAATAATACGCGTCATACACTTTGCACCGTACACAAGAATTAAACACACACACACATATATATACCTATATTATATATATATATATATATATATATATATATATATATATATATATATATATATATATTGTGTGTTTAATTCTTGTGTGTACGGTGCAAAGTGTATGACGCGTTAAAGTGTATAATACGCGTCATACACTTTGCACCGTACACATAAGAATTAAACACACACACACACACACACATATATATATATATATAGTGTGTTTAATTCTTGTGTACGGTGCAAAGTGTATGACGCGTATTATTCCGACAATGGAATGTTAATGTCAAAATTCAAATTGTATATAAAACGTATTGTCCACATTTTGCAACGTTCAAATGATACGATCGTAAATAGCAGTTAGAATATGTAATTTTAAACGTATATTAACAGTTCAGCAGGTGATGGCTATTTAATAACTCGTTTGTATATCTGCCCATTTCAGGAAACAATATCGGATGTATGAAAACTATATATATAATATATATATATGTGTGTGTGTGTGTGTGACACCCCCCCCCCCCACACACACACACACCACGTTTGTCCTGCAGCGTATAAACGAAGCTTTTGTAAACGCTTTGTTAAGCGTTTTGTTAACCTCTCGTTGTTACAAAAGAATCGCGGAAAACAGGATATACGAAGCAGGAAGGTAGATTAAAATCTGGCCTCATTTGCATCGCTTGCAATAATCCTGCAGTACCTCAATCCCCCGCAGACGTTTGCATGAAGCGGGTTGCTTTTAAGTCCACCTATCATTCCGTTTCGGAAAAGCTCATATATTTTTTGGTGGGTTATGACTCTTATGAGTACGGTACTAGTTGGTGTGCGCGTTGTATGTGTTTGCAACTGGGCTTAAGTGAGGTTGAGTGCGTGATAATTCACGGATTAGCGGGGTGATTTTTTTGGTGAGGTTACACTTTTGGTACCTCGGAACATTATATGAGAAAATTCTACTGTCGTAGAATTTTAAGTAGAAAAAATTCTACTTAAAACAATTTTACCGTCGAAAGGAATAATATATCGCGATACTACGAGTAATACCATAATTGCCTAAGTTACATTTCGGCGACATTGGGATGAAACATTATTTTTCTTCAAACATTAAATATTGACTAAGGCAATTATGATATTATTCTGACGATATTTTGATCCCGATTAGATTAATTTGGTTAACCCTTTAAGGACGAAAGGTACAAATTGGTAACGTTTCAAATACACGCATTCATAACTTAACCCTACAAAAAATTCAGGGCTTAAAGGGTTAAGGTTTGGTTAGGTTAGATTAGCGAGTATCTCGCTATTCAATGACAACAGAAAACGACCATCGATCCCTCACTTATGCCCGAAACATTTTTCACGTTCTCGGTTCGATGGAACCTAGGTTACGTTTCGTTTTGGTTTGGTTTGGTTTGGTTTGGTTTGGTTTGGTTAATTAGTGTTTTAGATAATGTATTTGGGAAAGTTGGTACCGCACTTATGCAGGGTTGCCAGATTGGGCGACTTTTCGCAAATGGGGCTACTTCTGAGGACCTGTGCTATCAACATTTATGATTTTGCGAATTTTGTGCTACTTCCCCCACAACTTGAAGATTTCACACTTTCCATGCTAAGAAGAATTATTTATCCACAAAATGTTAATATTGCAGTTGACATGACATATACATCTATTTTCCTACCGATTGAAAAAGTTTTTGGTCATGTCTTTTTAACTCAGCTGGCAAATAAATATAAATGTAAAGAAAT
The DNA here is from genome assembly GCA_023014485.1 of Bathynomus jamesi. Lineage (NCBI taxonomy): Eukaryota > Metazoa > Arthropoda > Malacostraca > Isopoda > Cirolanidae > Bathynomus > Bathynomus jamesi. The sequence goes on along the minus strand of JAJOZX010000549.1, from coordinate 1,272,411 downwards.
CGCAGCAGAATCTCAAAAAGTCATCTTTAAAAGATGTCACGAATTTTTGAAATGTGCCTGTAAGGAACTTCTCAAACGTATCCCCACAAATTATGCAATATTAAAACGAATCGAAAACATTTCACCAAGTAAATGCCTCAGTCACACTCGTCCTCCCTTTTCCGATCTTCCTTTGGATTTAGCTGACCAATCAAAATTAAATGCTCTAGAAAGTCAATGGAGGAAGCTACTTCACATTGATTGGAAGGATGTTTTTCCTTCCGGCATTCCAAATGATGGGGCATTATTTTGGAGCCAGGCTTTTAACATTAAAGATGCTGCAGGAGAGCCTGTTTTAAAAGACATTTCTGTATTCGCATTAAAGCTATACAGCTTGCCAATTAGCAATGCAACTGTGGAACGAGTATTTTCAAGAGTTACATCAACAAAAAACAAACTTAGGAATCGGATGGGTTTAGAACTTTTAGCTTCTGTACTTCGTATAAAAATGATGCTTGAAGAAAAAAGCATTTGTTGTGTTAATTTTGAACCTTCGCCACCTATGCTTAAATATAATTCTGGCATTTACGAAAAGTCAGAAAAGACCTTTACAAGCCATGATGAAGGAGAAAAAGAAGACGACGAGCTATTGAATTCACTACAATTTTAAATAAAAACCGTAAGTAAATTTTATAGTATAATAAAATAATGAAATTGGGGTTGGGCTACTTTTTGCGACTTTTCGATACGTTCCTCGCTAATTTTGTTCAAAAGTATCTGGCAACTCTGCACTTATGCGGTGTGTGTGTGTGTGTGTGTGTGTGTGTGTGTGTGTGTGTGTGTGTGTGTGTGTTTGTTTGTTTGTTTCGGCTGGAACTGTCAAAAGTGTTTCCTCTGCCGTTTATCTCCGCGGATGTTCATATTATTTTAATTATGAATTTTTAAGATTGTCTGAGTAGTAGTGCCATGTCTGGGTTATTTATTTTTAAAGAATATAATTGAATGCCATATACTTATTATGGCACCTTACTTAATAATTATCAATCAGAATTATAATATATATATATATATATATATATATATATATATATATATATATATATATATATATATATAATAGAAACGTATCACAAGAATGAAAACACGCCACAAATGTCAATACACTCAAGTCATTGGATATTGAAAACATCATACAGTTGTTGCGAATTGTAAACACACGCGGTTTTTTCCGAAGTTTTTCCAAATAAAGTAGAAAAAAAAACTTTTTTTTATCGTAATCGATTTATTTTGATTTATGCCGCATTTTTGTAACCTAACCGTGAGCGGACTTATATGTTTTTATAAATAACGCGAAAGACAATCACAACACTCGGTCGGGCATTTAAGGGGTATAAATAACTTATTACGGTTATTAATTAGGAATACAGTTATTGCGGATTATGTCCTTCATTAGAAATCCCTCCGTCGGTCCGTCGTCTGAGTTTCGTGTCTAAGAATACAAACGGTGGCTTAATTGTTTTCTCGATACCCATCGTTAATTTAGATTAATTGACTTTCGACGCGATATAATTTTAATATCTAGGAGATATACCCGGGTCCATGTCTCTCTCGTCCGTATGTTGCAACAAGGATTGTAAATGTGATTTGGATGCAATATGAGAAGATTAGAAAATTTTTCGGGGCTCATAGTTCACATACCCAGAAATGCCCTGCCAGTTTTGGGTATGAAGCGGAAACATTTAGAGTATATGATAATAAAAACCCGCTCTAATAGACAGAGTTTATTTCCACAACAGTTTCGATGCTCACTGGCATCCTTTTCGGGTGGATACAGAAAAACCAATGAATCAAAAACAAGAGGGGAAAACAGTCCAGGGACCATTAAAAAATTCGCACCTAGGTTAAATTCCGTTCTCCCGACTGGGAGGGAGGATGCCAGTGGGCATCGAAACTGTTGTGGAAATAAACTCTGTCTATTAGAATGGGTTTTTATCATCATATTTTGACCTTCACGTAGAAAAAAAGTGAATTTTTTTGCATTCATTTAGAGTATGTTTACCATATAATAAAAATACTGAAAATGTGAAAGAGCCAAACTTAATTAATTCATAATTTTTCATGTAGTGGCAAAGCGCCCGATTGTTAATTTGAAGGCCCAGGGTTTGAAGTTTGAGTCTGCTCGGACTGAATTCAGGTGTCCGCGATTAAGGCGTTTTTATGGGTTTCTTGGTGTATTGTAGTAGTTCGAATTTCGTGTAAAATTGCGTTGGTCTCCTCTGTCACATGACCTTACACATGTTACGAAGATTAAACAACCCAAAACATTACTACTACTATCCCACTTAATCGCGGAATGTCACGCTTAATCGGCGTAGTGGTAGTAATAGTAATAGTACTACTACCAATTAAGTGATATTCTCTCCCTTTATGAGACGGATTCTGGTTTTGTAGAATCTACTGCGTACGTAGTTTCAATTACTTCGCACTCATAGTAATTGCTATTCCTACTCCCACTACCATTCCGCGAGTGGGAATGCTCGAAATGAGAATTCCAAATCTGGGGGGGGAGGGGGATATTTTGTATGAAAAATCTAACGGTGAGAAATCTTGGTCGGAAGAATGGAACTGGATCGGTTTGAGAATTGCTTCCTTCGAGAACGTCGCTTTCGGATTTTTTATTGTTTTTAATCGATGTCCCGAGTGCGAATGCGATTCAAAGGTTCAAACGCATTTTAGGACTTTTATCGCCTCGGGGAATGTTTGAATTTGATAAATCTCTGGGTTTTTGTACATAATATACTCGTATAACTACGTTCTCTTCGCCACCATTACTGTACGAGAGATTTGATTTTTAATATTGTTACATCTCATCTTTATATAACCGTATTAAAGTTCATTCACGAATACAAAATTCCTAACAGATTCGTTAGTTTCGATTTCATCACTTCATTCAATTCAGATGATTTAATTTAGATTTAACTTAACCTTAATCCGATTTATTTATTTACGAGCGGAGCGACCCGGCGTTGCCCGGGTGGATGTTGAACGCTATAAGCTAACGAAAATATCACGACTTAACCTAACCACTCGTCAAGGGCGTACAATTAACCTAACCGGTGGTACAATTAACCTAACCGGTGGTACAATTAACCTAACCAGGCATTCAGTTGACCTAACCGGGCATTCAATAATTTTACCATAGGTTTCTATATATATATATATATATGTATACACACAATGGGGCTACGTAGTGGCCAATGTCGTAACACAGCTTCTCGGAGATCAGCGAAGTTAAGCGACATTGGGTCTGGGTAGTAGTTGGATGGGAGACCGTCCTCTGCGCCGGATGGGAGACCGTCCTCTGCGCCCAGATTATGTAGCGACCCGTGGTTCGGATCCCACGTAAAGCTGTAGGTCCCCTCCGTCATATGACCTTAGATGTTGCGAAGGAGGTTAAACAACCCCAATTAAAAAAAATATATATATATATATACACAATGACGTAATGATCTTGATGACGTCATTTAAATTTTTTAAATTATTTAATTTATTAACACCCAGGTGCACAACCTCGAAACCTAATCAATATATATATATATATATATATATATATATAATATATATATATATATATATACCCAGTAATTTTAATTATATGTGAAGCTCATGATTTTCATGACTGTTCTTTTCTATAGTTTTATTGACCAAATAATTAGTCTCCTGAAAATATTAAGATTTAGAAATCTTGACACAATGAGAAGCTCAAAATTTTCATGGCTGCGTTCTTTTCTGTAGCTTGATCGCGGTGCTGGGGCATTCGGGTCCATTAATTTTAATTATTTAATTTATTAACACCCAAGTGCACAACCTGGGGACCTAATCAATATGTGTGTGAAGTTTCATGTTTGTAACTGCTTCCATTTTGGAGTTATGGCTGGAACACACACACACACACACGTCCTTTTATTATTTATTATTGATTTATTATTTTAAGTTTACCCTTGAAACGAAAGAAATTCGTTACGTTTTCTTTTATATGTTGCTTTCCATGTAATTAGGGGTTTTCCTTCATTTTTTTGTTTTACAAAATTGGATTCTAAAAAACTTTTTCTTTTGTAATTTATACTATTGTATAGCGCAACTCGGTTTTCCCACTTCAAATTTAGTTTTCAGAGTCGGTATAAAAATTATATAATTCATAAATGACTGTTTCACTCAAACTTGTGAGTTAGTTTTCACCCACGCTCATTTTTAACCCATTAGCTCCAACGGGTCATATTTGTTATATTTTCAATTTTTTAATCATTTACGCTCGTGTTAAGGTAGGAGGGTTCTATTAAAAAGTTTAGAGGAAGTGCTTTTTTTACCGTATACAATGATTATTTTTCTGAATTTTATCCGCGTTAGGATTTTATTACAAAATTCGAAATTGAGTAAGTTCTACTTTTCATGCTCCCTCAGGCTTTTATGCAACTAGTGATTTGTTTTAGGTAAGGTTAAGTTAACCTAACCTAAAAAAAGTATCGATCGATTTGCAAAGTAAGAGTTAATGGGATAGATAGATAGATATATATAGATATATATATAGATATATATATAGATATATAATATTTAGGAGAAATCCAATGACAAGGAGAAATGTAAATGCCATGTAAAGTCTTCTTTAATGCGCAACGTTTCGAGCAATACGCTCATCTTCAGGCTGTTTAATAACAATGTGAAATTAAAATCAATATTGAATGAAAACAAAACAGAAAATTTCTATAACCTATTCATAAAGACAAATTTTAAAAGACTGAGAAAAGAGGGTTAAATTACATTTCTCCTTGTCATTGGATTTCTCCTAAATATTAAATTGAAGCTCTGTAGAAGCAACCCGCATGATTATATATATATATATTATATATATATGGTGTCGCGAGTACGAGGGACGAACTCGCCAAACCAATTTTGAGATAGACGCGTTTAAACTTTGACTATTGTGTATAGCGCAAATACACGCATTGAAAATTACATTTTGAGCGTACGAGGAGGGGTGGTATTTGGCTATACCAATTGTCTGTGGATGCAGGGAGGGTTGAACTAGTCATTCGTGGAACAATCGCAAAATCTCCAATGTGGCGAGTTCGCCCTTCGTACTCGCGACGCCGTATATACAGTATATATATATATATATATATATATATAAGTAATTTCTTGCTCACTTTGAAAGATTTACTTTGGTTCTAGCTAAATTTTCATTGATCATATTTTAATGATGATAAATTAGCTAATAATTTATTATTAGAATTATTAATTTAGTTATACTCTTCAAACATTGAGTTAATAAAAGTTTATTTTTTTCCTGAAGGTTTCGAAGAACGATGAATTTTCCGAGAGAGAGAGAGAGGATGGAAGGATAAAAGAGTTAGAAGAAGAGGTAAGGACAACACCTTTTTTTTTTTTTTTAATTCGTAATGAGAAAATCATTAGCGAGCTTTAAAATGTTATGACGCGAAATATCGATGAATCTCCTTTTCATTCGAGCGTTTAACTGATAAATGTTTCTGAACAATATAATAATAAGCGTATTCAGTAATGTCTTGGTTTCACGTTAACGGTATTATACTTCTTTGCAGGTGAATGCTTTGAAGAGTGAACTTGAAGCGGTATACAATGATAAAAAGCAACTCGACACCAGTTTAGTGGATTTGGATAGTCAACACCAGTTCATTATAGGTTGGTTTTATATCGATGTTGGGGACGTTTAGTAGTTTAAAGGGGCAGGCTGATACCACACGCATACCCGTACGGTGAAGTGATATAGCATATAGGGTATTAAGCCAGAATTATCCTGGTAGATGTACCCGCCATGGTAGCGTAGTGCTAGAGCTGCGGGGTTGTTTACCTTAAGGTACTGGGTTCGAGTCTCGGCTTGGAATTTAGAATTCAGCATAGTAGTTCAAATCTTACATAAAGCTGTAGGTTCCTTTATAGATGTCACGAAGGAGGTTAAATAACCCAAAAATAATCCATCATCCTCGTAGTTGACTTCGTAAGATTCGTATAATTTAGTCTCATTACTAACAGCCAGGGGAGTCCGTGACAGAAGGGATCTACAATTTAAACGTCGAATCCGAACCACGGGTCGCTACATCATCCGAACGCGCGTAAATGACGGTCACCCACCCAACTATATACTCAAACCCAACGTCGTTTAACTTCTCTGATCTTACGGGTAACGGTGTTAAAACGTGACCCCGACATACTCTTCTTTCTATTGTAAAGTTACCCACTTCCTGTTGAAATGCGTGTGATATTAGCCGCCGTCATATTTTTGAAATACAGTAGATCGTATGTTGTTCAACAACATTTTGTGCAATGCTTATACAAAGACTTTTTCATGGTTAAATATATTATTGAATCGGGAGTAACAGACTTAAAGTTAAGAGGACATTTTGTGTATCAGTAACGTACTTTTTTATACTTTGTACATTGATTTTACATTTTTTCTTTACTATGAGTTGAAACTGTGCTTTGTATATCAAGTATTTACGTATGGGTAGAGTGCATTATCAAAAATCGTGTTTCTCGTTCTCCATGGGCTGGGCATAATGCTTGAAATGTACCAAAGATGATTTTATAGTGTTTTAGCTTCTATGAAAAGAATAATGTGGTAGGTTGTCCCTAATGACATAAGTTAAAAAACTAAAAAAAAAAATTCTAACTTTAAACTTTTCAGACGAATTATTGAAATCGAAAAAAGAGTTCGTTAAAGAATTGGAGAATTCGAAAGATGAAATTCGAAAACTGCGGGAATCGAATTCAGATCGAAGAAATGAAGAGCGGGAAGAACGTTCTCAATTGATTTCCTTCAGTGAGAAAATCGAAGGTTTGTCTCGCGAGAATTCACGTTTGCAACGTCTCTCGGAGGAATCCAAGATAAAAGAAAGACGAGAAACGGAATCGAGTCTGGAACAACTGAAAAGTTTGCGAGGTAACGTCGATGAGCAAGCGGATCGTATAAAGAAATTAAACTCGGAACTGGAAGAAGAGATTAGAAAGGAAATTGCATCCGGAAGCGAAATACAGCGTCTCTCGAACCTCGTTAGAGAGTTGGAAGAAAATTGTAAATCGATTTCGCGGTTACAGGACGAAGTAACTCAAACGAAAGAACGAGACGAATGGGTGCGTGGTGAAAATGAGACCTTGAAAAGGAAACTTTCGTCTACGGAGAGAGAATACGACCACAGATGTAAAACGATCGCGGAACTGAATGATAAAATAGTGTCACAAGAGGAGGAAATACTGAAATTCGAGGCTGTTCTCGAAGAGAAGAACGTTGAACACACCAATACGTACCGGAAACTCAAACAACACGAAGAGATGACTAGACTCACCATTCGAGAATTTCAAGAAGAAGGGCGAGAGTTGAAGAACAGAATTCAGGAGTTGGAAATGAGAAATAAGGAAGACGAAAAATCAGGAGAAAAGGTTTCTGATTCTTCGCAAAATGGACCTCAGTGCGAGGCGATCATCAAAGAATTAGTGAACAAATGCAGTGTTCAAGTAAGCACAGCATTTTTTTTAATGGTAAATTTGCATTATTACTACAATCGTAAATGTAATAGGGCTACGCCGTGACCATGTCGCAACACCGCTTCCAGTTAGATTAGCGAGGTTTAAGCGACGCTGGGTCTGTTCAATAACTGGAGAGGTGACTGCCGTCTTCCGCGTTCAGATGATGTAGCGATCCTGAGGTAGTTAGATCCCACGTAAAGCTGTAGGTTCCCTCCGTCATGTGACCTGTGCCGTTATGATGGTCAAATAACCCCAGACATTACGATGTAAATGCATCTGTACAGTAGGCTAGATAAGTTATTCTGTTTCCGTAATGACAGGGAGGAGTTTTGATATAGTGAAAAAAAATTTAGTTTATTCTCTTTTATAGTGTATAATATACTTTAATATAAGATTTGTAGTGCTATGTAAATGTTTCGTATGTAATAAGTAATTGACCTTTTTGTACTCTAACTCTTGGAATTTAGAACTTCGAAGACCTTCCATCTGTCTTGTCTGAACTGAACAGCGAGATCGCTTTATTGCGGTGCGAAAGAGACCGTCTCTCCGAGGACTTGAATTCAACCGTCCAAGACCTCAGGGAGTCTCAGGAGCTCATAGAAAACCTTGAAACCGAAAAGGTAAGCGAAGAAAACTTCTTTACGTAGAGCGACGTAAGAACTATATTTGATTAGTCATATCTCCCGGCTGTTAATCTTGCTTCTTCTTTTTTGGTAATTTATACTAGTTTATGACTTGAGTGAAGAATCTTACGAATTAATTGTGTATGCATGGCGGTTTATTAACTCGTTACTTATGAATGGTGTTCGAGAAATGGATCTGTAAACATTTTATCGACAAAGAATTTCATCTGTTTTCTAATAATCGAACCTCGTTTAGCCATAAGAAAATAGTCGATAAAATGTCACATCGATAAGATATTGTCATTGATTGCCAGCGAGAAATTAGCAAATTCTATTCTTCCGCGGAGAAATGTTGAATTGTAAGTATTTCTCCGCATTATTTTCGTTTTTGTTTGGCGTCTATAACAGTAAACCTCAGCTGAAGATTCGTAGTTATTGTGTACCTATTATCACACGAGTATTAAAAGTTAATTGTAGTATATTATAAGTTTCAAGAGACTAGAAGGAGTTCCTTATTTAGCTAGGATATCTTTGGAAACTTCTTAATAACCTTGTCCCTCGTTTTCTTAATCCGATCTCCTCTCGTTCTCCAGGCCGACCTCGAAAGAGAAACCGAGGATTTGAGAGACCAGTTGGAGGAATTGCAGTGCGGCGAAAGAGCTCCTCCCGAAGGCTCTCTCACGCCAAGATCTTTGCCGACCATTGAGGAAGAAGAGATGGATGGCAATCTGATGCAAGCGGAAGAAGCCGAAACCGAAAGAAACTGCGCCAAGGAAGAGTCTAAGAAAGATAATGCGGAAGCCAATTCCGAGTTGCTTGAAAAGATTAACCATCTCACTTCACGAGTGACTGCCCTTAGCGAAGTGAGACAAAATTTGGAAATCGAGTTATCGAGGATGAAGAGAGAGAAGGGAGAACTGGAACAGCGTCTTTCCGAAGTAGATCTGCAGTTAGTAAATATCTCCAGTTCGGAGGTCGAGGCGCTGACGACGACGCTGCGTAACGAGAATGAATGTTCTTCGCAGGTTCAATCAAACGATCATTCGAAGAACTGTTCCTTGGCGGAGGAGGAGAAAAATAAACTAGAGCGACAGATCGAGCAGATGACCAACGCCATGGATAAAATGAACTTCGATTCCGCTCATTTGTTGTCGAGGGAAGAGGAGTACAAAAGGGACAGAGATGCGTTGCAGGAGCAAATAAGCGCTCAAAATAAAACTATCCACGAATACTTCCACGAAATTGCTCGTCTCAAGACGCTTTTGAACGAGAATAACAACGCGTCCCTTCTCGTTGCCGAGTATCAAGGTAAACTGTCAACTATGCAAGCCGAATTGGATAAAGCGAAGGGACTCGTCATCTACAAAGATGACCAGATCGACCAACTCCGACAAGAGGTAGAACAAATCGGAGAGATCTTCAACTTGCGTGATCTTGACGTGCATCGACTCCACATCCGCATAAAGCAAGAACGCTTTACCTCATATCGAAATTAAATGAGGCTAAGGAAGAATTAGAGACGCTTAGAGAGGAAAACGAAAACCTGAAGGTGGAAACCGAAGAATCGGATACCGAAGACCAAGAAGACTCTCTGCAGAAACTGAAAACAGACCTCGAGGCTGCGAACGTTCAGTTATCGGACAAACAGAATGAACTAGAAAGACTGAAAGAATCGAAAGACATCCTTTTCAAAGATAGCGAGAGAGAATTAAAGAATGTAAAATCGCAAAACGAGATGCTTTTAACGGAAAAAGGAGAACTTTTAAATCATTCGACGACTTTAAACGAAGAAAACGATAGACTTCGGAGGGAGATTCGGGTCTTCGACGAAAAATCGTCGAACGCAGATAACGTACTCAAAGAAAAAGAAGCTATAATTGCGAAGCTCGGGAAGGAGATAATTGATAAAGAAGAGTATCTCAGAGGAAAGATAACGTCACTGGAAGAACAATTATCCTTAAAATTGAACGAAATAGAGTCTCTCAATCAACTTATGACCAAAAACACTTCCGAAGTTCAAAGTTGGACACGAGAAAAACTAGAAAATCTTCAGAAAGAATTGGACCAAACTATGTTGAATGCCTCCAAATTAAGCGAGGAAAACGCCACTCTCAAGCATCAGGTTTCTGAACTGCAATCCGAGAGACGGCAAATGGTCATCACAAGTACACAAAAACACCAGGAGTCTCTCGCTTATTACAATGAAATCCAGAAACTGAGTGACGTTCTACAAAAGGTATGTGCGGTTACTGATATCATACACTGCTGTTTGAAAACTCTGCATGGAATTTTATTTAAGAAATTATTATATATTTTTTTTATTGAGTTGAGGCATTCGTCGTAAAGGATGGAAGCATGTAATGAATGTGGAATTTATATAAATGTGGCAAAAGAGTTAACGAGAAACGAGAGAAATAAAAGAAGTTTGTGAGGTGTATGTAAATGGAGATGTTGGTTTCACTTGACGTAAAACTAGAAAGATTCCCCCCAACATTGTCATGAAAGGTAATACTGAATCGTTAAGGTGTGTGTGTGTGTGTGTGCGCGTGTGCGTGTGTGTGCGCGCGCGCGCCTGCCCCGATTCCAAGTTCAAGCATCTTGCTCACCCTATGGGAAATGGGTCTATAGTTATTATTATTAGATGTTTAAAACATCAACTGTAACATAATCCTTACAGTTTAATTATTAATTGCAATATTATTTATTAGGAAAAGCAATGCAGTACTGCCGAATTAGAAGCTTTAAATGAAAGGTTAAGATTGGCGGCAGAGAAACAGCGAAAGGTCACGGAAGAAGCGAATTCCCTTCGGCAGAATTTGGTTGAAACACAGAACAATTTCATGCCAAAAACGGAGGTAAATCGCCTTAAAATTTGTTCTAGCTGCAATCATCGAGGTTAGGCGAAGTTGGATCTGGTCAGTAGTTGGATGGAGGACCGTCCTCTGCGTTCAGATGATGTAGTGACTTATAGATGGTTCGGATACCACGTAAAGCTGTAGGTCCTCTCCATTACATGACCTTTGCCTGCCGTTACGAAGGAAGTTAAACAACTCACGTCCAGAGGCATTTTACGTGTTAGCCCTCCCGCACTCGAATTAATGACCAGCATTTCATTTAAATTGCTTGGTGCAACTCTGGGGTCCCATAAATGGAGTACCATTACCACCTTCAAGAGGTAGTGGGTTCGAACCCTGCTGGGGGCAAATTTATATATATATATATGCGCGCCTCCGTGGTGTAGGGGTTAGCGTCGCTGACTACGAATCCATCGGCCCCGGGTTCGAGACCCGGTGACGGCAGCCGGCGCGCAGCAAAACCCAGCTGTTCATCCTTCCTCACAATAAAGAAAGTGGTTGGTAGATAAATGGGTGGCCTAGTGGCTAAGACGCTGGGCTGCTGGTGGGACGTGGTTCGGATTCCACGTTAAACTGTAGGTCTTAAGGTGGAGTGAGAAGGTTGACCTTCGTCAGAATGAAGAATTCGGGCAGAAGCTAACCAAAGATTATACACACACACACACACACACACACACACACACACACAGGGTGTCCCATAAGTCCGGCATCATAGGAGAAATTCATATTTTTCTATTTCTACAAACCATAATTCATATTTTTCTTATGCTCGGGATGCCAATTTCCCGTCCACCATTCTGTTCAGTGACGAGGCTGGTTTTTATGAAAATGGTGAGGTAAATCGACAGAACACCCGCTACTGGTCTCAAAACAACCCTCACTGGTATACCTCTTCAAAGGAACAAGGTGCATCTCGGGTGATGGTATGGTGTGGCATTTGGAAGGATCGCATCATAGGCCCCCCTCTTTTTCGATGAACATGTCACTGGAGGCACCTACCTACGTATGCTCAAGGAAGAAGCATTTCCCAGTGTCTTGAACGAAGAAGGAAATTTCCCAACATGGTTCCAGCAAGACGGCGCTCCTGCACATTACAGCACCCAAGTAAGGGAATACCTGTACCAACAATTCCCTGGTCATTGGATAGGACGTCGAGGGCCTGTGGAATGGCCAGCTAGAAGCCCGGATCTCACGCCACTAGATTTTTATCTCTGGGGCCACTTGAAAGCGCTGGTATACCCAGAGAAGATTAGGAGTGTTGAACATTTGCGGCAGCGCATTATTGGGGCATGTAACACCATTACTCCTGACATCATTCACCGTGTGTTTGCTGACTGGGTATCACGTCTGAATTTGTGTATTGAAAACAATGGTGGACATATTGAGCACGTTCTGTAAATAAAAGCTTTTGTTTTGCCTTTTTTTTATTATTTTTTCCTATGATGCCGGACTTATAGGACACCCTGTATAATGTGTATGCGCGCGCGTGCACCACAGGCAGCTGAGCATAAATAGATAGATAGATAGAATAACCTTTATTAATAATAATAAAATAAATAAATTTTTCTCAATTTACAATGACATGAATAGTTGTGAAGCTCGACTGTTTATTTTATTTAATTTGGCCTTTAGGCTTTACTGGGCTCTTATTAAAAATAAGCAGCTAGTTGTTATAAATTAATAAAAATAAATAAATAAATAAGTAAATAAGTATTATTAATAGTTAAAACACGTATTACAATATTAAACAATATTAATGGACAATATTAAACAATATTAATGGACAATATTAAACAATATTAATGGACAATATTAAACAATATTAATGGACAATATTAAACAATATTAGTGGACATTAATCCTAGATTTTTGTTCGGATGCCATTATTAATCGGGATTTCAACTTGGTTTTAAACAAATTTACATTCACAATATTTTTTATATCGGCATGCAAGTCATTCCATAGTTTCAATCTAATGACAATGGGTAGTTTTTGAGATGAAGACAATCTAAATTGAGGTATAACAAGCTTTGATCTATTTCTGGGCTGATACGAGTGGATTTCTCCATCTGTGATAATTCGCAGATGGAGTGGGGTAATTTTTTTGAGGTAACATTTTTGGTGCCTGGCAACATTAAGAAATTTATATAAAAAATCTAAAAACATTTTTACTGTCGGAAAAAGGTATGTTAGTCATCATTTGGCTAGGCTAGGCTAGATTAGAGAGTACCTCGCTATTTGATGACTTACCAGAAACCACCCTTTCAGCCCTCAATTTTGTCCGAAACCCTTATCACGCCCTTTTCAGTTCGATGGCACTAAGGTTACGTTAGCTTAAATTAAATTTGCCAAATTAGTTTTGTGCGTGTGTGTTAAAGTAAAAAAGATGAAGTACACAGTTATTTTAAATGTACCTAATGCTTAAGTTTATCTCTCACGTACTTCTTTGCCTATTTCCTTCTGAAAAGGCGATGAAATTGCAAGAAGAATGTAAAACAAAGAATTGCAGATTAAATGAAGAATTGGGCAAACAACAGGAAATGTACAAAGTTATCCTTAAAGAGAGAGATCATCTCAGATTGGCAAATTCATCCTTCAATTTGCAATACGAAGAAAAGAGTAAAGAGGTATTTTGGAGTTCTTTCTGCAGTCTTTTCCTAGTATTTTAAGTGTTTTTTTAGGGTTAACCAGTGAGATAGACAAATAGTGTACTAGAGAAGCAAAGGCATATACGTCGTCTTTAAGAGTTACGTCTGATGGGTGTTCCTTTTTGAAATCGCAGGTGGGTGCCCTTCAGGAGAAAGAGAAATACATGTCACAAGAGATACAAAGGCTAAAGCAACACCTGGTAGAGGTGGAGGAAACGTACACAAACGAAGCGGTGAAGAGTGAAGAGAGAGAGACTGCACTGCGCCAGTCCCTAGCCAGGATGCATGACAAAATGGCCTCGCATTCCACTCACTATTCGAACGCTAAGTGAGAATAAATTATAGTTTATGAGTTTTCTCAAGTTTTTTGAAGGTGAAACGTTTTTATTTTGGTGTATCCTTCTCGGTTCTCACGGGTTTCGTGACCGGAGATCTTTAGAACCGAAAAACTGACGGCGATCATATATTTGTTTACACCTAACCTCAGCCTCGCCTAACCTTTTCGACCCAGGATAAACGCTTTCCATTCGAATCGATTCAAACTCATTTTCGAGCGATTAGCTCGTCTTTCCAAGGGAATTCCATCAAGATGAAATATCGCCGTGGGTATTTTTAATAAAAGGCTTGCGCCAGAGTTCGAAAGGATTTATTTCACTTTTTCTGTACTAAAATCGTTGCCATTACAGTTCTGTTATTGTTTGATACGGTCTGGTTAGAAACTCCAATATTTATCGATAAGAAACATCGCTTTTCGGACAGTCGGTTACAAAAGTCAGGATAGATTGCGTCACACACCACCTGATTTTTGTAACCAAATGTGTACACATTATCATAGTACCTGAAGTCTCGTTTCCCATTATCTATGGGGTGAACACGACGCTTGAAATCTAAAGATACGAGTTTATTTTCAGTCAGAAGACGGCAGCGCAGCTGGAGTCGATGCAAGAACAGCTTCATGAAGCCATTCACCAGAGAGATGAAGCCAGAATGCAGCTGCAGGCTTCGGAGGAAGCTTCTTCACAGCACCAGGAAGCTTTAGTCAGGCTTCAGCAAGTGCTTCAAGATTTCCAGAAGACTCAGTTGAGGGATATTGCCATGGCAACGGAGCGAGAGAAGAGGAAGTTCGAGGGAGAGAGGGAGAAGAATGTTGAGCTTGAAATCCAGTTTAAGGAAATGAAGGTGCGTTTGATAAGACTGGTTTTGCTTAATAATTTATCAGTATATTCTTTTTTATTCTTTTAATATTCGTTTATTTTGTCTAATATTCTTTTGTCATTTGTAGTCTTAATATTTGTAGGAACTCCACATTTATTCACACGTATATTCATTACGGCCTTAATCTTATGGTACTAAAAAAATGTATAATTATTCAGCAGCTCTTATTAAATTTAATAATGCTTTCCTAATAGTAAAATAACTTGGTTATATATAACATTTTAAGTAAGTTGTAAAATTATAACAACACGATTAAAAATTGTAACATTACATGGAAAACCCATCCTCAAATAAACTGAAAAATTCTGTTACTATATTATGTCGATGTTCTTTGTTATAAGTAACTGAATAATAGCTAACTAATTGTGTATAATGTAAGTAATTATTGCCATGAAAGGTAACTCTCATTGCCTCATATTTGGTAGTTCTTGAGATAATAGTGCTTAAAAACCTGTGTCCTTACTGAAAAAAAAAATTGTATCTGTATATTCCTGCACTTATCTTTTTAATAACAGCAACGAATTTGAGTGTTAGAAAGTTTAATTAAAAGTTAAATTCGATTTCTTTAACAAATTTGTCTTTACCCTGACAGGGAAAATTGGCCGAGGTTGAGGAGAGTTTAGCATCGACTCTATCCGTAAGGAAAGAACTACAGGCGAAAGAAGATACAGTTATAGCACTGAAGTCTCAAGGTAAGTCTCAGCTAGGCTTGATAGACTCCGATGAAAATCGTCGTTATATATAGAATGCATTTTGAAACTTTTTTACGTAACAGACTTTGTGACGATTGAAATGAGCGGGTAACCCGCAACCTTTTCCTTTTAATTTTCTCCCCTTTCTCAAAATAGATTTAGATGATTTTTTTTTTAGATTTTCAGCTCTCTCATATCCTGAACTTGAGTTGTACGTCTTCTGTATATAATAAATTACGCGTCTTAGTTTAATGTTTACATTTTTTCTCTCTATTACCCAATTTTATGTACGTATAGTCTTTTTTTTTTCTTTTGCAGCGATTTCTTGCGCTATTAATGTGTAGCAGTAATTTAGTAATTTGGTGAACGTGTTGAGCGGATTGATTTAATTTATCATATAGCTGGTTTTGATTTTTGAAACATTGATTTTTTTTCCAGTGTTAGCAATGAATTTAACACCGGCGTTTTAACAGTAAACTATTCCTCTGTGATAACTTTCCCTCCTGATTCCTATACAACTTTATGCTCGCCTTCATTGTGTTACGCGATACTCTGTTCAGTTTTGTAATTAGTCCTAGGGCATCACGACCCAAGGACCAACTTGGCCCAGCTTTCTGACCGACTTAATTTTTTTTTTTTTTTTTTGCTATGAATGACGATGTAGGGCAGTGATGCACAAACCCTGGCCCGCGGGCCAAATGTGTCCCCCACGGGTCTTTTCAATTCAATGAAAAAGTTAGAATATAAAAGTGACCCAATTTATGACTTAGATGGAAAGTAAGTAGGCTAATACATTTAGTTATTTTCTTCGCTTGGCCCTCACATCAAAAAAGTTTGTGCACCACTGATGTAGGGGATAGACCAAAAACAGTCTATAGAGGGTTCTCCCGTGACTAGACTAAGCAGTATAAATAGCGGAAAATAAGATTTTGGAATTTAGGAACGTTGTCAGAGGATGTAGAAACACTCCGTGGAAGAGAGTTCCACGGAGTAGCAACCGTAATTTGTCCTAACCGGGTATTAGTAAATAGTATGAGACTTAATAGCAGTAGCCTAACGGAGTATTAATACTTGATCAGAAATTGGACCGAGTTGGTTCTTGCGGTTGAGAGGACTGTACACCCATGTAGTCATTGATTATTTTGAAGGGAGAATTTGCTAAGTTTTCTTTGATTATATGAATGTTAAGAATGTAGCCTCAGATAAATGTTTTGTTAAGAAGAAAGTTTAATTTAACCAGTTGATGTAAAATTTGTTAAAAATGTGTACCAAATTGAGTAGGAAGAAAGTTTTAATTTATTTTAATTAAAAAAATTCACAAACTTAAAATTATTGATTTATGTTACTTCAACTTTGACTTAAACTGAGAAAAAAATTCCAATGACGTCGAAACTTACGTAAGAATTTTTTTTTACCTCAAATGACATAATGTTAAGATCAAATGATTGAACATTAAATTACGTAACCTAATCTTTAATTTTCAGTTTGTGGTACCTTTCTGTTTGAAGTATTCCTGCGTAAAGTTATTAAAAATGATTAATACTACTACTACTACTACTGTAGCTGTGTAATTGTAGTTAAGCTTAAGTGTTAAAAAATTGTAAATATCTGTAAAAGCTTTTTTTTTTTAATTTGGCTTTTTGCCCAGGTGACTGGTATGCTTTATTTTCTTCCTGAATGATACGTGCAAGTGTTATTTTTATTTTTTTTTATTCACTTTTGTTTGATTTAAATCTTCGGCACTCTTATTTTATTCAGATTAACTCGCTAGGTTTTTATTTTTTTAAGGGGGTTTACTTTTATAAACACCGTAAAATTAAATTTTTTGTTTTTAAATAAGTTTTGGTATGGTTTAGCTTTTTTTTTTTTTTTTTTTTTTTTTTTTTTTTTTTAGGAAGTTATTTGCTTTTTTTTCTTTTTCTTTCTTCACCTAAGAACTAAATATCAGCTGGTAAATTTGATAAAATTTTAGGATTAATCAAATTATCAACTGGTATTAAGTGTTTAGGTCGAATTTTTCGTCATTCCTCAAAGCACCCCAGAAAGTACACTCGTTTTTATTTTGGCCTTTTCATGCTTTGTCTAGGTCATCCTCGAGTCACTGTTAGGTTACGGTTAGGTTCTTCTTCCGCAAAGCCACCTTTAGGTTACGTTTGTTAGGCTGATATTAAAGTAACTGGATTTGCTAATTTTATTTTAATTATCCCGTTTGTTTTTTCTGCCGTTTCTGTATTAATATTATTTATATTATTTTGTTCAGTTTTTAATGAATTTTTAAAATTTATTTTATCTGAATAAGGGTCATTAGGCGATTATTTTGATTATATTATAAGATTTGCAAGATTTCGTGTACTAATTTCTGTTGTTTATCGTAAGTTGAATCATCGTCCTATCGTCCGAGGGTTTCGTATTGTCTCTTGTTTAGTTTTGTCGTACGTTGCCTTATCTTCCCTGATACACTAATTAACACCATCTCTCTCGCTAGTCAAATTCTCGCTTCTTAACTTGTTGGAAACGTGTCCAAGGCTTAAGACTAAAGTTTGAAACTGTGAAATACAGTTCATTTGATAAGTCACGATTCATTTTGATTGGACAATTTTTTTTCTTTCCAAGTTAACGAGTGATGTAATGAATATATGTTTCTATTTCGTCTTGGTATATGGAGTCTGTAGCCATAATTAACCGCAGTGGCCCTTTTTTTATGGTTTTCGTTTACATAATAACATTATGGTTATTCTTAACCTCGGTTGCTATGTCATAACTTCCGTCACTCGTATCGTAGTTGTTCTTTCGTGATTATTCTTCTCTTTAGGTTGTCCCAATGTCGTTTTTGTTTAGTTGTATTAATACTTTCATTAAATAATTATTAGTGATTCAGTTATTAATGTTTTAACACGTTAATTCTGTCATTGTCTCGTAATAAGTTTTTGAGGGGAAGCTTATTAATTGGACTAAAAAACTTCACTGTATTGAAAGAATTGGTCTCATGATGTACTGGTGAACTTCGAATTGATTTACAGTATATCTTGAACAACTGAATTTCGCGTTTCAATTAAATTAGCGTTTATTGTAAACTGAATTTTACATTAGTTAAATTACAGTATATTTGAACTGAATTTTATGTACGTTAAACTACAATTATATTTTTTACTGAATTTTTTTTTAAATTATAGGCAAATTACAGTATGTCAAGAACTTAATTTAATTAGTTACAATTACAGTATACTATGAATCGAGTTCTTCTAAATCGGAAAAAAATATTTGTAAACAGTTACGTCTTTATTTTAGCGTCATGTAAATTTATTCAAATGGTTTTAATAAAGTAAAAAAATATTAACTTCAGCAATAATTTACCCTTATTACGTACATTGCGATAGAGAATTTTATTATAAAAAAATGTAAATGAAAAATAATTTCATTCCAGTTTTGTTTTATTTCATAAATATCTTTGTTTAAATGCGTTTTCGTACGAGTTAATTTTTTTTTTCTCTGAGGATGAAGGTGCTAGTGTCGTTTAGAACAGTACTTAAAATGAATATGTACTTAACTGTACTTGCGAAGAAAGAACTTGTGTAACTCTCACTATTTTGGGAAAAAGAAATTGTTACATACTAATACGGTGATAATAATAATAATAATAAATTATGATAATTTTTTGAGTTATGCTGAATCAATCCACTAGTTAGAGGAGCTTTTTGAAATGGTATTTTAGGCTTTAGAAAGGTGGTCAGAACCTGGAACTGAAGCGAGTTCCTGGTGAGTTAGGGTTTGAAGGAGGTCTCGTTTAATCTCACCAGGTAACGCTGAGGAGCATGACCAACTCAGCCGGCCCCGTGGGATGAACCGGTCCTTTCCGAATGTCAGTCGAGCACACTCAACCACCCTGTCACCCACACTACACCCTTCGCGTTTTTTTCGCTTTAGTTCGTGCACCCTCTAATTTCTCTACCTTGTTAATGTCTTCCGTTTTTTAAATGAAAATTTCCTCCTTACAAACCGCCATACATTCATAGACAGAAAAATTGTCATCGCTACACGAAAACTACCTCTTCTCGTTAGATCAGCGAAATTAAGTGATTTTGTCCTTGATCAATAGTTGTATGGGTGACCATCTTTCGCCTTCAGATGATGTATCGACCCATAGAAGGTTCGGATTCCATGTAAAGCTGTCGACCCCTTCTATCACATGGCCTCTGCCATTAGGAAGGAGGTTAAATAAGCCCAAACATTATTATTTCGAGAGAAAAAATCTGTTGATCAGTCAGAGTAATATATATATATATATATATATATATATATATATATATATATATAATATATATATATATATATATACATACATACATACAGGGTGTCCGAGTATTATCTGTACAATTTTTGGCTGTTATTAAAAGTCAACCATGAAGTGTAGAAATTCCAGTGTTGTCCCATTTTACAGAGAATCTCATTAAGTTTTTTCTGATACCAAGTTTTGACAAGTTTTTTAGAAATTCCAGTGTGTCCGAACATTATCTGTACAATTTCATCTTTTAATAAAATTCTTGATAACACACGTAAAATTCTTAAACAATCTGTATTTTCAAAAGTTTCTTTTATTAAAGTAACGTTGTTACAAACATTCGATATGTGCACCATTAGTGTTTCGCAAAACATCCAATCGATACTCCAAATGTTGTCATGTACGCTGCAGCATATCCACATCAATTCGCTCAATAGCAGCTGTGATTCTTGCTTTTAAATCATCAATGTCTGTCACCCGCGTACATTTCTAAAAAACTTGTCAAAACGTGGTATCAGAAAAAACTTAGAGATTCTCTGTAAAATGGGACAACACTGGAATTTCTACACTTCATGGTTGACTTTTAATAACAGCCAAAAATTGTACAGATAATTCTCGGACACCCTGTATGTGTGTATATATATATATATATATACACTGTGTGTGTGTGTAATATATATATATATATATATATATATATATATATATATATATATATATATATATATCACACACACACACACACACACACACACGAGTATATTAGTTTATAAATGTATGGTGTCCATTTTTATACTTTTAGAGCTGGTGCTTCGTTTGAAAGCACGTTTTTTTCTTAACAGTGTTTCATCTAATAAATTTCCGCTTGTTCTGAATGCTAGTCTGTCTTTTCGGGGAAATATTTTAATGAAATTTATTAGATGAAACTCAGATTACTAAATTGCACTTGCATGAAAATATTTTAGTTTGCTCCCTGGAAAACATTTTTTTTTTTTTTTTTTTAAATTGGCTACTAATATTTAGCTACTTTGTTAATTAATAACCTGTTTGTAACTTGTGTGTAAATCTTTTTGTAGTTTCAAAATAACTAGTAACGGTGTTGTATGAAGTAATTAGTAGTGAGGTTTGTTAAGTATAAAGTAATAGTCAAATTGCCTGATTGTTTCATTGAATGTGTAAAATATTTAGTGATTTCCAAATGTAATCTGAATAGTGTAATAATTTTTATATTGCGTTTATGAATTTAATATTCACACGCATTGAAAATTGTATTTGAAAATTGTGCTAAGTTGGAAATAGATTAAGAATTAATGTTTGATGGTGATATTTCGAAGAGGATAGTATTGTTTCTAAACAGCTCGCAATTCATTTATAGTAATTTTTAAGATTTGCATCGTTTCCTTTTAGGGGCTGTATATTATCCATGAAATTATTACAGCATTCTTTCATCTACTCTTAATTTACAAACAAAATTTTTGTTCGAGTTGCGTCACAAAATCAATGGATTTTTATTCCTCGCATGACGTATTTCGATCATTTTTCTAAATCGTTTCATTTCACCGAGCGTAAAATCAAGAAGTTTCGCGTTCATTAGCGCATACCCAGATCCTTTAAGGATGAGCTAGAAATCTGCTGATCCAGTGCTACGTCGTGGCCACGTTGCAACGCCGCTTCCCGTTAGATGAGCGAGGATAAGCGACGACGGGTTTGTTCAGTAGTTGGATGGGGGACCGTCCTCTATGATCAGATGTTGTTGTGGCCCGTAGATGGTTCGGATCCCACGTAAAACTGCAGCAGGTCCCCTCCGTCGTATGACCTTTGCCATTACTAAGGTGGTTAAACAACCGCGAACATTATTAGTATTACGTACCGAGGACCCTTAAGAATGAGCTACAAATCTGTTGATCCATAAAGAGTTACATCCGCGTAACATCGTTTGCGCAAGAGATCTTCCTCTCTCGTACCAAATTGTTTATTATTAACATATTAACCCACACTGAAAGGAAAGATCCTTTTCATTTTAAAAATAAACATTAATAACATTGTAGTGTTGTTGTTTTTCTGTGCAAACAATTAAACAACATTATAGAACTTTGTCTTCCGTTTGATTATTATACTGTAGTGATATGATTGGATAACGAGTGTTATTTTTTTTCTAACCTCATTTACGTTACATTTATTGTTCAGTTAATTTATAGTTTCGAAAAATGGTCGCCCTCAAACGTAAAATTTCTAAAAAAAAAAAAAAAAAAAAAACGCCTAAAGAATTACTAATTAGTAATGGTTTGGTTTAAAAAAAAATTTTTGCTGTCGCCGAAAACATTAAAATATCCACATAAAAACGCGATATTACCAATTAGTAATTTCCTTATGCTTTTTAAAACTTTTAGATTTGTAGGTAAACACTGTACATCTTAAGAATTTTATGGTTTTGCTATATGTATTTATTTTATAATCTTTAAATTATTTCTTATAACATTTTATTTTGAGTTTTCAGTTTACTTTGCGTATTGGCGTGGTAAATTTCTTAGGATTTTCATTGTAATTGTGGTCGATTGTCAGTTTTTATTTATAACTTTCTACATATATGCTACTTTTCTTACATATCCTATAAGAAAACTAGCATATGACGTCTGACCTACCGTTTTTATATTACTTACGAACATGGCATCATTAATTACCTTTTTTTTTTTAATCCTCTTTGCCCAAAGTTTTTATTTTGTATTTTTATTATTTTTTTACCTAGTATTTAACCATAATGTCACGCGCAGATTTTTTGGAATTTGTGGAAAATAAGTGAGTTATATTTGGAAGTACAAATCCAAATAATAATTGTGATGTATTACTAGTATCTTGTTTTGATTATTTATTAATAATAATAATAATAATTTATTCATTTGCTTTTAAAATTGCTATGAACAACTTGAAGCTGCTGCTGTTATTATTATAATAAAGTAGAAGCTGATATAACTTTTCTATTGTTATTATTAATTATTTCAAAATAAGATTATATTCTACTTTACTACTAGTACTAGTACTACTTCAATCCCGCGACCTCATTGCATACATTAATCTGACCAGACCTTTTCTGTTTCACCATTTGCTAGTGATTGCCTGAGAACGTTTTTTACGACTCCCATTAATTGTTTTTTGGATGCTACCCGCCTGCCCCTTAACCCTCCGATGCCTGCCCTCATGCTCTCTGCCTTTTGGCCTGAGTGGAATCCTCTGCATGAAAATGTGGTGATTGCGGCGTCCAGTGATGAGTATTACATCAGGTACTGGTGTTAGTCACTACCAGTAGCTGTGTAATGCTCCTCCCTGCTCGCGTCTGTTTCTCCATATGCAACATTAACGCCATTCCTTATACGATAAGTAGGTCGTGGATGGGTCGTGCTACACCTTCAGATTTAGAGAGGTGTAACCTTTCATTCGTGGTTCCTCTTTATTTCAGTTTTTCATCAAAATTTATTTTGTTTGCTCAAAATGTATTGGTGTTTTTTCAGTAATTTTTTATTTTATTTTAAATGAAGTGTCTGAATAACCCTAATGCGTTTCTTCAATGGTAATATTTTCCCAGAATAATGTTTAGTTAATGTTTCCTCAACGTATAGCAATTAATTATTTTTTTATTTATTAGTGAAAGAAATTATCACCTTTTAGTAACTTTTTATATTTAAAAATATTATACTTCACATTTTGTAGTCTATTCTTTGCTTCATAGGTTGACAATTAGTGGATTTAGTCGTATTTTAAAACGTTAATGATATTAATATATTACCCGAAATGCATTATTTATATTTTAGTGAATTAATTATAACCATCGTTCATTCATCGAACTCGAATCACGTGACCGACATTTATTTTTTTTTTCTTTTGTGTTTGTTTTGTCCAGTCCATGCCATTCAGTTAGCTGCCAAGAAAAGCCAGGAACAAGTAGCCTTGCTGCAGTCCTCTGCCGACGTTAAAGTTGATAAGTAAGACGTCTCTTTGTAAAAGTATCTCCATATCCATATTTTGGAAGATATTTCATCACTTCTCCATATTATTCTTATGAGAATATTATTATTATTTACGCGAGAAATGTAAAAAATGAAAATGATAACGTTTCTTTATCATCACTACAACCTCAGTTACTCTCAGTGAAGTTGTGGTGATTATAACGAAACGCTGCTAGTTTAATTATGATAGTTTTATTTCCCTGCATGTATAAACATATATATATATATATATATATATATATATATATATATATATATATATATATATATATATATAAACATAAACATGATATATAATATATACTGGTCAAAAAAAGAAACGCAATTTTTGAGATTTATTAATAAACATGAGGACTCAGTATATAGTAAATGATTCTTTAACATAACAAACAGTCAATAACGCGTATGGCCACCCCTAGCCACAATGCAGGCTTGGAGTCTGGCCCTCATCGACCTCAACAGTCTCTGCAGGAAAGCAACAGGGATGGCCCTCCACTCCTCAATAATTGCATTGGTCAGTTCCCTGATGTTCTGCGGCTGATGCTGACGTCTGCGAACTCGCCGTTCAAGTTCATCCCATGCGTGCTCTATCGGTGACATGTCTGGGCTGAAGGCTGGCCATGGTAAGGTCTGCACCTGTTGTCCCTGCAGGTACGCCTGCACTATCCTGGCTGCATGAGGTCTGGCATTGTCCTGTTGCAGGAGCACCAATTCTGGATGTTGCCTCATGAATGGAAGAACATGTGGGTGAAGAATCTCATCCTGTAGCGCTGGGCAGTCAGAGCTGATAGGCCCACGATAGGTCACGGTGCTGATAGGCCCATTGCAGGCGTCGTTGCCTTCTTGCATCAGTGAGAAAAGGACCTCTGTAAGGCCTGCGGGATCGGAGTCCTGCATTACGGAGTCGGTTTCTGACGGTCTGGTCACTAATTCTGTTGTTGTGGATACCAGGTGTCTCTCTGGCTGTCTGACGAGCATTCCGTTGCCGATGACGCAGGTGCTGCAGTACAATGTGGCGATCCTGGCGTTGGGTCGTCACACGAGGTCGCCCACGTCTTGGCAGGTCCTGAACACTTCCTGTGGCATTGTACCGTCTAACAAGCCTAGAGATTGTGCTGGGATGCACATGCATTCGTTGTGCAACTTGGACAGCAGACATGCCTGCATCCAACATGCCCAAGGCACGACCTCTGTTGACCTCTGTTGACCTCTGAGAGTCGTGGCATGCCTCAATCGCGGGAAAAAGTTTGGTTTTCTCAACGGGCAGTGTGTATTCTGTGAAGTCAAAGAAAAAATGCATGCCTTCATAAAGAATACATTCAATTTAATCTCTGTTTATTGTTTGTAACAAAATGGCGTCTTAGCCGGGATTAGTCAGGTTTAAAAACATGCACTAAGTGGCTTTAAAAGATTTGAACAAACATTTAACCATAATCTTGAAACTGTGATAATACCACTAACAACTTAAATTTTACACCATATGCAAGCTAATTGCGTTTCTTTTTTTGACCAGTATATATATATATATATATATATCCCAAAGCCACTTCGTCAAACCATTTCCCGTTAGATCAGCGACGTTAGGTTTGTTCAGTTGTTGGATGGGTGACCCCCCTACTCTTGATTCGGATCCCGCGTAAAGCTGTAGGTCTCCTCTGTGACGAAGGAGGTTAAGCAACTCCAAACATTATCAATATTGTCTATAAAATATAACTTTGAAGGAGAAAAAGTATGGAAAGTGTATGTATGTATAACATTGTTACTTCGAAATGAAGCAATTATTCCATTTTGTGATCAGGCACTTGCTCCGGAATTTGATTGTTGGATACTTTGCGACACCTTCAGACAAGCAACGTGAAGTCCTTCGTGTGGTGGCGCAGGTCTTGGATTTTTCTCCCGAAGAAAGGTCCAGAACTGGCATTGACTATCAACCGGGGTCTTGGCTCAATTCCATCGCTAATTTCTTGGCTCCGCCCCCAAGTAACATCAGAATTGCCTCGAAAGTTGATGTTTTGGATCATTCTGTGAGTGATTATTGTCCCTCAAGTGGTTTGTGTTTCTATATATCCCCAAGTATCACCCATAGTAAGCCACCTTTTTTACCCATTAAGTCTTATTTCTTGGACGATATACTGTTTTGAGTAACCTAACGTAAAACAAACCACTAGATATGCAAAACCCTGAGGTAGCATGAAGTTGGACTTGACTTAGAGTTTTTTAATTAAAATCTTAACGCGAGTGAATTAAAAAAATAATAATTATATATGGTTAAAAAAGGCGCTTTCTCAAAACTTCCTGACAGAACCCCCCTACCTTAACACAAGCGAAAGTGATCAAAAATTTTAAAATATGAAATATATAACTTGTTGTTCGACCTACTAGGTAAAAAAAAAAAATGATCACGGACGAAAATTTATACAAATGTTCGACCAACTTGGGCATTTATGACAATAGTATGTATGTATGTAAATTTAATTTAATTTCCTCTCTTCCCCAGTCATTGTCTCAGGCGTTTATTAGATTCCTGGAAGAGGAATCTTCTCCCAGAACTCAACCCAGACTACCAGCGGTTCAGATGGCGGAAGAAGCAAACCAGAAGGCTCAGAAGAAGGCCCAGTCAAAGGTAAGGAAATTGGGGTATTCAGACTGAATATTTAACTAGACGATTACAAAGACACGGATTAGGTTAGGTTAAATTAGGTTAGATATCAGATAAGGTATTATAGTATAGGTTAGGATGGCTATAAAAATGCTAGTATTATCAGGTCATCCCATAAGTAATGTTTTTTACGATAGATTAAGTTTAAACTAGTCCTACTCGGTTTAAGCATAAATTTTCCGAAGGTTATATCTAAGAGGAGATCTATCATGTTTCGCTACATACTTTACAGACCTTGACCAGTGAAGACGTGTGTTTTGATTTATGTGAAGCCATCATAAACATGGCATATAATGCTTTACGAGTTCAAAAAAGGAAATAGTGTTACTGAAGCAACGCGAAACATTCAGGACGTTTATGGCAACGATATTCTGCATGTGAGGAAATGTCAAAGATGGTTTCAAAAGTTTAGGAATGGTGACTGCTGTTTGACAGATGCAGCACCCTCTGGACGCCCTGCTGAGTTTGATGATGACCTGCTGTTAGCCGCACTTGAAGAAGACTGTTCAACAACTGTCGAAGAATTGGCCCAGAAACTCAATTCATCCCCGTCCACATCCATCGACATTTGCAACAACTCGGGAAAGTGCCTAAGTTAGGAAAATGGGTGCTACATGAATTGTCGGTCGACAATCTGAGGGTGCGGGTAAACATTAGCACAGCTCTTCATTCCCGTGAACTCAAGATCCGTTTTTGCACCGTTTAGTGACTGGTGATGAAAAGTGGATACTGTACCAGAATGTTAAGCGCCGTCGACAGTGGGTTTGTGCCGGAGAACCAGCGACACCACAACCAAAACCAAATCTTCACCCTCGGAAGGTGTTGCTTAGTGTTTGGTGGGATAAAGGTGGTGTAATACACTTTGAAACCTTACCACACAACCAAACAATCACCGTTCAAGTCTACTGCCAACAACTGAATCGATTGAACACTGCACTAAAAGAAAAGAGACCTTCTTTGGTTAATCGGAAAGGAATCGTGTTCCACCACGACAACGCACGTCCTCACACCGCTCGGATCACTTCTGCAAAAATTGAGGATCTTGAGTGGGAAAAACTTCCACATCCTCCATATTCTCCAGACCTTGCGCCTTCAGATTATCATCTCTTCAGGAGTCTGCAAAACTATCTTGACGAGAAACAGTATACTTCTTTAGATGACCTGCACACCAGTCTTTGTAGGTTTTTTGCCTCAAAACCGCCTGAATTTTATGAACATGGCATTGAAAAGCTTGTAGGACGTTGGTAGAGTCTCATTGATTCCGATGGAAAACATATACTAGATTAAAAAGTTTCAGTTTAGTTTTTTTTTGTCCTTCAAATTCCAATCTAAAAAACATTACTTATGGGATGACCTGATACATAGATACCTCTCTTCGCTCTAATAATGTTAGCGCCTAAATCTTCTCCAGAGGTTGCAATTATAAATTTTTATTTTCACAAACGAAGGATTTTTGCCTTTTGAGTAAAAGCATCTTAAATTGAAAAGGAGTCTTTTGTAGCATTTTTTAGGAATTAAAATTTAACTATCAGTGGATTCTTACAACTTTTAAAATAATCTCTGGTGGCGTTGTTGTTGTTGTTCGGTGAGAAATTGGACCTTGAATGCAAATGTCTCGCGGGGGGGGGGGGATGTCGCCAGTGCTGTACCTAAGTCACTGCTACGTCTTTTGAATTAAATGTACATACTGTATTACTCATTTAGTTTCTTGTATTTAACTGTCAATTCTTTGTACTGTTTTTGTATCTGTAATAATGACTTTTAAGATAATTAATAGAATTTATGTTTCATATTTCACTAAAAGTTCATTCGCATATTTTAAATTAATTAATACTTTTTACTTAGTTATTTATATACAGTATTACTTAATCAGAGCTACCTATGAAGTGATACGTTTTACTTAATTTTAAAGGCCAGTAAAGCCTAAAGTTTACTTAATTTTAAAGGCCAGTAAAGCCTAAAATTTAAGGGCCAAATCAACTAAAAATTAAATTTAAATAGTACGCTTAATGATCAATTGATCATACGTTTTATATTAAAACTATCGTGATATTATAAAAAATTGTGATACTTCGATTAAAGTTAATATTATAATATTTCATTCGTTCATTCATAGGGTTGAGTTGTACGGGCCGCCGCCGCCGCTGCCGCCACCACCACCTACCGCGCTAATGCCCGGGCTCACTCGAATCCACGATTTTACTTCCTATCCCTTCCTATCGTGTGAAGAAATAGGCAGTTCCGAATGTTAACCGTTACCTTCCAGATAGCGAGGAACTGAAAGGCCGACATCGGTATTTGGATTATACCTAATACCAGTATCAACCCAATGGGTCCTCGCTATTTGAGCTTTAATTCTAAAATATCATCCATTCTCATAGTTTCTGCCACTAAATACGATATTTCGAACTAAATGCGGACTTTTTATGGTATTTGATACGATATTTATCCTCAGTTTGAACTTGGCATAAACTGTAATGTTGTTCCTTCAAATACTTCATTTTAAGACTGTTAACTGTACTATGAAGGAAATCTAGAAAAGAAAATCAAATACGCCTCATTTAAGATTTTTTTTTAACCATAAATTTGATTATCCTCATAACGTCTCGTGTTCAAGGAAGCTTCAAAAAACTTTTTGTTTTCTTTCAGGCAAATTCAGCCGGCGGTACCTCTGGTAGTAACAGTAGTGACAACCCTTCAGCAACTCCTTCTCCGGTCCCCGTGCAAACTGTGATCAGTTCTTCCAGTTCTGTAGGTGAAATAACAAATTCTCTCCTCTTCACTCCGTCACCTACTCTTCCAGGGACCTTTCCCATCATATCCGCGCCTGCGGTATCAACCGGACCCGCTTTGAGTTCTCAGGAAGTGTCAACTCCCAAATTCTTAAATAATCTTTTGAATTCGAAGGAAACTAAAGCTGAAAACGATTCCAGTTCGTAAATTTGTTTCTGAAACCTATTTTTGTACATAAAGAAAGCTGTTATTTCTTAATGTTACAAACCAATAAATTTGTGCAAGTTTTGTAAATATATATTAGAATATATTTTTCTACAATACCAGTAAGCTTATTTGTAATTTTTTTTTTTTTTTTTTTTTTTTTTTTTTTTGCTAAAAAAAATTTTTTTTAATTTATACGATTTTAAGACATATTCGGTAATATATATATATATAGTAGTAATACATATGTTACACATTTTGGAAGAAATAAAATGGAATGGTGAATGTACACTTTTTTTTAATTTTAGGTGTTGAAAGTTAAACTTTCTTAATTAGAGATGCGCCTAAGGTATGATTGCTTAACTTACCATCACTGTTCTACCGTTCAAAGGCAAAAAGAACGCGAGTTAAAATTTTCATATTTAGTTGAACTTGTTCGCTTTATGTTTAAGATTACTGCGTTTGATCTCGGAGGCAATTGGAGATTGTAGACACCAATTGACCAGGGAAGTACTCCGGGTGGGACATTAGGCAGGAATCAGGGAGGGCTGGAAGTCCCGTTTCTCCCGTCACTGTCTTCCTTAGCCGATCTTTTTCTCTCTATCTACCCTGTGAGAAGTCCAGCATAATCTCAAACAAACGCTTCTCCCTCTATTCCTCACTACAAATACATGCATCTTACACACTACACAATCTTTTTAAAATGTTAAAAAAAGGCAATTTTTTTAAGTCTCGAAAATCTTCATTTCGGCTCTCTTCTCCTCCTATTCGGGTGGGGAATGGGGCATTTTTTTGCGTGCGTTCGCCCTTGGCCCCCTCCTTCCTGCATTAAAAAAAATTCTTCGCTTCATTGTGTTATATTTTTTAGTTTTTCAAAGAATGTGTGTATGTAACTCTGTTTGACAGTAGCCATAAACAGTTATAAAGCCATACAACTAAAAATCATTTTTTAACTCTACGTTCTGTCAGCTTTCGTCTGCGGTATTGTTAGTCGAGTATGCTTCATTGACATTTGGTATTCAAACGCATCATTAGTGTAGATTCCCGATACTATTTTAATTTATTTTTGTCATTTTGTATAAATTATTAATTTATTAAATTATCTTTTAATTTAA
The DNA here is from genome assembly GCA_023014485.1 of Bathynomus jamesi. NCBI lineage: Eukaryota > Metazoa > Arthropoda > Malacostraca > Isopoda > Cirolanidae > Bathynomus > Bathynomus jamesi. The sequence goes on along the minus strand of JAJOZX010000549.1, from coordinate 1,241,848 downwards.
ATTAACTCATTAAAATATCTAATTTATTTTTGTTTTCTAACCTTCTGTCTAATATATATATATATATATATTATATATATATATATATATATATATATATATATAATAAAATATATATATATATATATATATATATATATACTACTAAAAAGAATTTAAGGGTCAAAGGAAATTTTTTGATCATTTTTGTAAGTGTCTTTTTAAGCCAGATAGGGTTAGAATATCCCCCTTTGGGTTGTCATTTGGACTATAGACATCACGATATTATGGGACATGCAATCATTGCACTTATCTTTAGAAACTTTTTAAGTTAACCCAGATTTCCTTTTCATAGATTTGAAGCACGAACTTAGACTAAACTGACAACCTGCCTCGAAACACCCACTGTGACACCTCATGCACCATTTGCACGTGTTTTGCATGAGTGTCATTCCATGCATGCCAATTTTAGCAATAAAAGGGCTGAGCATTTTCCATTCATCATCACTTGAAATTTGAAGATGGTTCGACGACAACTCAGCATCCAAGACAGGGGAAGGGCCATTGGCTGGCTACAAGATGGACAAACTCAGAGAACTGTGGCTCAGCGTCTAAATGTAAGCCAAAGCGTTATCGGCAGACTCTGGCAGAGGTTCAGGACAACTAATGCTGTTCAGAATCGCCCCCGTTCTGGAAGACCCCGATCAACAACAGCACGAGAAGACCGCTTCCTGATGATAACGGCGTTGCGACAGCGCTTTGTGACCGCACGGCATCTTCGGGATCAACTCAGAGCTGCCAGAGGCACCAACGTGTCGACCAGACCATTAGGAATCGTCTGCGAGACCGAGGTTTGCGATGCCGGCGTCCTGCAGTCCGACCACCGCTACTTGACCGTCACAGAAGGGCTCGCTGAGATTGGTGCAGACGTCATATCCGGTGGAACCGTGGTCAGTGGGCAGAGACAATGTTCACAGATGAGTCACGCTTCTCGCTCCAGTTCAATGATGGCCGGGCTCGTGTTTATCGTCGTCAAGGAGAGAGATCTGCTGATGTCAACGTTGCTCAACGTCTACCATTTGGAGGAGGAAGTGTGATGGTGTGGGCGGGGATATCCATGAACCACAGAACCCCTCTGTACGTCGTCAACGGAAATTTGACTGGTCAGCGTTATCTCAACGAGATTGTTCAACCTCTGGTAATTCCACTTCTGCAGCGGATTGGACCAGGAACTTGGTTCCAGGACGACAACGCAAGACCTCATCGTGCCAGGGTGGTGACTGACTTCCTGCAGGAGCAGAACGTTCAGCACATGGATTGGCCTGCATATTCACCCGACTTGTCACCCATTGAGCATGCGTGGGATGAACTAGGGCGGCGAGTTCGATCACATCACGTCCCTGCCGTCAACCTCCGGCAACTGGCTCAGCGATTAGTCGCAGAATGGCAAGCGATCCCTCAACGTTATTTCCAACGCCTGATGAACAGCATGCGCCAACGTTGTTAAGAATGTGTGAATGCTAACGGTGGCTACACCAGTTACTGAAGCTTCTGCGACTTGTGTGAACATCATTTTGGGGGGTGCATGACTTTTTTTCATCAGTGTAATAAACTAGTGTCTAATCAAAAGTTTTTGTTTTGTGTTTTCTGTTCTTGAGCCATCAAAGAATTATTTTGTCATTAGTCGTCACCATTTTAACTCGTTAGCTTATATTTATATGCACAAATATTTTTGACCCTTAACTTCTTTTTAGTAGTATGTGTATATATTATAGACATTCATTGTTTAATAAGTATCATACAACAAACAATATGATTCAGGAATTTTCTCAAATGAGATGCATATTCTATTAAGGTTTCTGGATTGTAATTTGGAAGAATATTATATGGAAAGTTTATCAAAAAGTAGTTTCATTTTCTTCATAGAGTGGGAGCAAGTTTAAACTTTAGACGGGTCTCTCTCAGTATTTAGTTACAGCCAACTAAATAACCTTCAATTATCACAATAAAGTACATCCTTGTGTCAGGGTGCGTTATGCGACTTTCTTCGCTGGCTTGTGTTAGAAACCATTCTCAACGTATACTCGACAGTTTAATGTGAGCTGGTGTCAGCGATTTAAGTGTGTATGTATTCAACAAAAGTATGTACATCCAAGAACAAAAGTTGAAGTTCTGGAACTGAAAAGTTTGAATCAATCAGTGATTTTCTGTTTCTGGTCTTCTTTAATCTTCCATGCCATTCCCGTTCCTGATTTCTCCTCACCTACATTTGGTCCCACTCTCCTTTTATATATATACTGACCTTCCTCAGTCGCATTTGATGAGGACCTTGTGCCCCAATAAATCTAGTTTTCAACTTATCGTAATTGAGAATATTCACTTAACAGTGATTAGTCATATTTGAGTTCCCATGTCTGTAATAATGGATTTACATGAATAAAATTAGTTTGAGAATTTGTGTTTATTTGGGTGAAGGAAAAAATGAAGAACGAACAACTCGTACTTGTGGTTTGGATCCGCTTCTGTTAAACACCAACCAAAGCAATTATAACAGTGATGGCGAACCTATGACACGCGTGTCAGCAGTGACACGCGATGGATGTTGAAAATGTTTGGTATTCTGATGAAAAACTGCAATAAATCGTCTACGCCCTTGTACTTTCGATTAATAAGTCAGCTATCTATGATTTTGTAGTTAAATTTAAAATGCATGTATGCAAGTGACACGCCAACAATATCATTATTTAAAAAACTAATTTTGGCACACTTGGATAAAAAGGTTCGCCATCACTGAATTATAATATGGTAATCATAACGATTATATAACCTCCATAATGCCTAAGGTCATAAATTGACGGAGGGCATCTACAGCTTTTCGTGGGACCCAAACCACTACCTCACTATCGAGGAAGACCCAGAGAAACGCCTTAATCATTGAAATCTGAAATCTGAGCCGGGCCTCGAATCTAGTATTTTTAGAGTGGCAAGCAAGTACCTGACCACCCAAGCGTTATGGAATCCCCCATTTTGATCTTAAATTAGTGAAAACACTTATCAAATATATGGACCTGAACACTACAGACTAGGTCCTACCCTAAGAGAGAGAGGACTCGTAGGAGGCATAAAAATATATAAAGTAGAAAAATAAGCTCTTGTCTTTCGTAAGACATTGTTGTGCGAAATACCATACATTATTACTGTATGAAACTGTCTAAAAAAAAAAATAAAAAAAAAAAAAAGATAACCAACCAACCAGCTTATCTTCGAATATATGCACACTGTATATCTACGTGAAAATTATACATGTGTAGTTGTGTGTATTTATATGAATCTGAACAAACATTAGTAATTATTCATTTTTACACCCAGTTTGTTTTTATGATGAGAAACTTTTCTGGTCAATTTTGAGGTGTTTTGCACGAATCTGCCATCCGTTTCCTGTGCAAATGCGTAGTTTTCGAGATATCGTCATCTCGAAAACTATGCATTTGCACAGGAAACGGATGGCAGTTTCATAAAAACACCAAAATTAACCAGAAAAGTTTGCTCTCATCATTTTCATTTAAACTAACGAAAATATCACGACTTAACCTAACCAATCATCAAGGGTGTACAGTTGACCTAACCGGGCATTCAATTAACCTAACCAGGCCTTCAGTTGACCTAACCGGACATTCAGTTGACCTAACCGGGTATTCAATTAACCTAACGGGTTAATATTGGTTATTTCACCTAAAATATCTTCTGATCTTTTCGTATTAGGCACTCACTGTCACATTTCGGGCAAGTTAAGGATGAGAATAATGCCGTAATTGATAAAAACATCCAATCCTTTGTCTTCATCTTCGGCACATGACGAATCAAGTTCTCAAAATCACACGAATGGCACGTCATAATTCTATCACAAACACCACTAAACTGAATCCAATTAGAAAAAAGAAAATAGCCAGAACAAAACCCAACCAACTAATTAAGTCGCAGAGTAGCGAAAAAATAGCCCACTCAGGAAAAATATTTTACAAAAAAGAGGAAATATGTTTTATTAGAAAGTACATTTGAACAAATTTGCACAACATAAGATATATATTTTCTTAGTCAGTTTTGAATGACGATTCAATATATTTTACTGTTTTAATCGCGCGTGAGCGGGTGAAAAGACGAATATTAACCCAAACATTAAGTAAATGTGTAAAGTTAAAAGAAAAAAAGTAAACAAACTTAATAAGTATACATTATATTCACTGGGTAAAATAAGTAATCAAGTGTTTCCATAAATTACATAAAAAATATACGAAACAAAATTAATAGAAAAATTATTTTATTTATTTTGATAAAATATAGAAAACTTTTATAAGTATTATTAATTTGTATTGTAATATTGTAAACTTGTTAAGTATAAAGGGAAAAAAGAATCCCATGTTTGCTATAAAGCATTTATAAAATATTTTTGTTAAACTTTATACGTACGTATGTACGTATGTACTGTACACAGGGCCGGATTAACCATTAAGCAAAATAAGCCCGTGCTTAGGGCATCAAGGGAAGGGGGGCACCACAGAAATTTTCCATTGTCGGATTTACCATGGATTTATTATACTATTATAATCGCGGCTTATAGCCTATAAGCTGTTGAAAACTGAATTATATATATTCATATATAGTATTTATTTTTTTTCATTGTTTGAATTTGTAGTGAACAACAACCCTTTTGAGAGAATAAATATATTTCGTTGTAATCACACACTTTACGCTTTGCGTTATTATTTTGTTTATATCAGCTCAGCTGAGCGTTCATTTTCTCAGTTGAAGTATATTAAAAATACCAACAGAACAACTATGCAACAAGGCAGGCTGGATGCCTTATCTCTACTAAGTATAGAAGCAGATGTGTTACGTAAGATTAGTTTTGAGGATCTGATCAAAGACTTTGCAATTAAAAAAAGTAGGAGAAAACTTTTCAAATATAAATGAAGTAGAAGTATACAAAAATAAACATTATTTTCCATCTTACTGTAAGTTTTGTTTCATTTCAAAAAATAAAATTTTATTTTATGGTTTATTTTTGTTTATATTTTGAATTACATATATATGGGGCACCAAAATCTTTTAAGTGCTTAGGGCCTCTAAAGGTCTTAATCCGGCCCTGACTGTACATACGTACAGAGGTACATATGCACGCAAGTTTGTCACCACGACAAAGAAAAAAACAGGAAACTAAATCGTTGCAAACGAAAAAGTTGGACTAAACGTCGACAGTCGACAGAGTACAGAGTAGTGAGTGACGTAGTTTACTGTTTAGTTAGAGGATAAGAATTGAATAGTTGTCATTCCTGGCATACAGTTAGATTTGTGGTTATTCCTGAACAGTTGAATTTTGCATTTCTTTATTACAGTTACATTTTGGATTAAGTCTTAAACGGATGATTTTGTAATTTGGAATTGTTCAGTCATAACTTTTTTGACAATTGTTTCGTAAGTTTAAGCTCCAACCTCATTGTTTTCGTGACTTGTACTAACATACTTTTTATTTTCTCATTAAAGTATTAATTTTTAAAACATTTAAAGCAAATCTTATTAGAGAAGTGAAGTTATTTAAAAATAAATTAATTTTATAAGTTGCACTAATCTCTCGACTGACTTAAAAGGTACTACTGGTATATGTATACTTTAGCGTCGGAAATTATAACTTTATAATTATAATTATTAAAAGTATTAAAACGATATTACAACTGATAAATGTCATTAATGGATATAATCAAATGCGCAAATAAGTTTTATATTTATTTCTCCATAAGAATTCGTGAATATAGTTGGGAAATAAGGCACGTGATGTACCATGTTGACGACGTTAGGTCAACTGTACGCCCTTGATGATTGGTTAGGTTAAGTCGTGATATTTTCGTTTAAACTAACGAAAATATCACGACTTAACGTTAAATAACCAATTCTCAAGGGCGTACAGTTGACCTAACCGGGCAAAGAAGAAGCTACGTCGTCAAAATGGCGCATTTATCAGTTGTAATATCGTTTTAATAAAGTTATATTGAGGCTTACGTATTTTTTGCGGATATTAAACGTATAAAGAATTTCCAACGCTAAAGCATACGTATACCGGTACTACTTACCTTTCCAGGTCCCAATATCACAGTGTAGTTACTTAAAACTGTGTGCGTAGGAAAATGAAAAACCAAAGTTTGCTACTGTTTCGTTATAATCGCAAAAACTTCTGGGACGAGCTTATAAACCTAACTAAACCTAGGCCTACTAAGCTTAATTCGGTTATTATTAGACTCTTTAAAATATATTTATAGCTAAGGTTACACCTAATTTAATAAATAGGCATATATTTGCAACATTGGTCCTGTAAATCTAATTTGAAGTAAAATCGCATTCGCCCAGATCAAAAAATTTCAAATTTTGTCTGGATTTAAACCATGATATTTTGTTTTCCCAACATTTATCCCTAGTACAGTATTAGACTATTAGGTGACCTAAGGACCATATTGCATACAAAGGTTTATTTTCATTATGATGATCCTGCATTTTATGTTTCCTATTTTCTTACTATTATAGTAAATTGTAGTGTTTTCATTTAAGAATGAAACTAAATCCTACTTATATCTAATCAGTTCACGTAGGCTTACATACATTATAACATGTAAATAATTTCATACAAAAAGAGTTTGAACAAAATATTTTAAGCCAGTGCAACCTCAACATTTTCTTTAAGTTCACGAACCACTTACGGTAGATTTTTAATTTTATTTCATAATTTTTGGATCCACTAGTTTTGATGAGAAGCTAAAAATTCTGATGGCTGTGATACTTTAGTAAATTTATGGTCTCGCTGGTTTTTCCTCGATTTCAAAAAGAAGTACGAAAGTTTGTACAAGCGTGACTGGACTAGATATAGGTAGGCTTTGATGAAATCCTTAAATTAAAGAAATTCCCTATTAAGTATGAATAACTGAACCAGATAGGAACCTAAGTAGGTTGGATTCTGCAAACGTTACTAGAGACAATTTTAAGATAAAATTAATCTTGCATACACAAATAAAAATTGTTATAACCTTGGTTAACCTTAGTTTTGCTTCCGCCCTAATTGTTCATTCTGACAAAGGTCAAGCTTGTCACTCCACCTTAGACCTACAGTTTAATGTGGAATCCGATCCACGCCCCCACCACGGGCCATCAGAAATTACAAAGTCCTCGCCCGAACTCGATCTGACGACCTCCCAATCACCAGCCCAGCGTCTTAACCACTACACTACCCAGAGTACCCATTTATCTACCAACCATTTTTATTGTGTGGAAGGAAGAACAGCTGGGCTTTACTGCCCGACGCCTGCCGTCACCGGGTCTCGATCCAGGGGCCGATGAACTCTTAGTCAGTGATGCTACCCACTACACCACATGTTTAATGGTTGCAATAATGACTTACGAGTTTGGAAGAAGTAAAAGAAACTTTCTATAATCAATGTCTCTAATTGTGACCTTCACCTTTAGTGTAAGAACCTGTCATACTCGAGACACACCGTTTTGTGATGATCCACGTGTGCGTGAAGTTTCATCAATTTAGGTTGTGGTTCAAAAGTTATAGCATGAATTCAATCTGACTTTTGACCTCTATTTGTGACCTATGTGTTTGTATGAAGTTTCATCATTTTATGCTGAGTGGTTCAGAAGTTATGTCCTGGACACGAAAGTGTGACGGGCAGACGAAGGAACGAACAAGTGCAAGCCTGTGAGGTCCGTCCAAAGTGTTTGGTCGGAGACACGACATTTCATTCGGAAAACATGAAGCCACTTTGTCCTATCGAGGTTATTTTTTAAGTCTTGAGCGTTATTTTTATAAAATTGTGCAAAATGTCAATTTCAAGTCGGCTAATTAACATAACACCATTTACAGAGCTACCAAAGTAGCCTACATAACTTCAGCTGAAATATGCACATGCTACAAATTTATACTCTTTCATTCAAGAAAGCGCCCAATTTTTTCTTAAAACTAACTAAGGAGCTATTTACTATTTATCACATCATGTGGCAAGTCTATACTATATTTTCTTTTCGATAAGCTGTTAATTGGGTCGTTCCTAATGAACTAATGAAGATGTTAAAAGTCTCCGTATTAACATTAATCTACGATTATTGCATATAATAGTTGGAGACGGACCAGGTGCCTGGTGACTGGAGGGAAGCCAACGTGACCCCTATCTTTAAGAAAGGGGATCACGAAAGTCCAGGGAACTATCGTCCCATTAGTCTCACTTCAGTTGTAGGTAAATTATTAGAGGGGATAATAGCGGATAGGATCGTTGACCATTTGGATTCCCACAAGCTGCTTGGGGACTCCCAACATGGGTTTAGACGGCATAGGTCGTGTCTCACCAACTTGCTCGAGTTTTTCCACGTCATGTTGGGTGAGTACGATAAGAGTAGGGCGATTGATATACTTTATCTCGACTTTCAGAAAGCCTTTGATAAGGTACCTCACCGCCGGCTAATGGCGAAAGTGCGCGCGCTGGGTATCGGTGGGGAAATAGGTAGGTGGCTTGAAAACTGGCTGAAGAATAGGCGGCAGAGGGTTGTAATTAAAGGTGCTAGTTCGGGTTGGGCCTCGGTCACTAGTGGGGTTCCTCAGGGTTCCGTTTTGGGGCCGCTGTTGTTTATCATTTACATAAATGATATCGACGGTGGCATCGTCAGTCGGATCGCCAAATTCGCTGATGACACCAAGCTTGGGGCCAATGTTGGGACGCCCGAAGCGATCGAGGAACTGCGTGCGGACCTAGGTAGGATAGGAGAGTGGTCCGAAAAATGGCAAATGCCGTTTAACTTGGGTAAATGCAAAGTGATGCACATTGGCTACGCCAATCCCAAGTCGGACTACTCGATGTTGGGTAGTAATATCGAGGTGACTGATTTAGAAAAGGACTTGGGTGTGCTAATTAGCAGCGAACTTAAGTTTACGAAACAGTGTGTAGAGGTGGAAAAGAAAGCCCAGAAACTATTGGGTTATACCAGGAGGCAATTTCAGTTTCGGAACAAGGAGATTGTGCTCTCACTGTACAATTCCCTTGTTCGGCCGCACCTGGAGTATGCTGTGCAGTTCTGGTCGCCTACCCTCAGGAAAGATATTGTGAGGCTGGAGCGAGTGCAGGCGAGGGCCACAAAGTTAATCCCTTCCGTTAGGCATATGGGCTACAATCGACGGTTACGCGCCCTGAACTTGTTTTCGCTTGAAACTCGGAGGCTGCGCGGTCAACTGATCGAGGTTTTCAAGCTCTTACGCGGGTTCAACGATGTCGATTTTACAAGTATGTTTAGTTTAAATGATAACCCAACTCGCAACAATGGTTGGAAGTTGGATTTGAAACGGTTTAGGACTAGTGTGTGTGGGAATTACTTTACGTATAAGATCTGTGACACATGGAACAGGTTACCTTCGGAAGTTGTGAACAGTTCCTCTGTGGATCAGTTCAAGAAAAGGGTAGACGAAATCTTGCACACTATTTGAGTGTGTAAAGACATTTAGGACCTCAGTCTGCGGAAATTTCTTTTCCTATAAAATAGTTAATATCTGGAACCAACTTCCCTCAGAGGTTGTTTCCAGTCAAAGTGTAAATGTGTTTAAAATAGGCTAGACAAAGTACTGATACTCTCATGTGAGCAAACTAAATATAGAGCTATTTATATATTCTCCACTTTCCTGTAAAATTTCCTTGGCTACTTTTCCAGGGTCAAGGTATTTTCTTCAACCTTTTTCCGTACCTGCCTCTGGCAGGGAGGGAGCGGAGGGTGGGGAGAGAGCCTTCTACTTTTCTATCCAGTTTTCTACTACTGCTAGGATAGTTGAAAGAAAAATAAACTTTTACAAAATTTTCCCTGGCACCCGTTGCCATTGGTACCTCCTCGGTATGGGCCGCAAGGCCTTTTGAGGTACTTATTTTCCTTGTAACTCCTTGTAACACAAGAAGTATTATAATAACTAGCAAAACTACAGGCGGTTTTTGTTATTTCCTGCGGAAGGCTTGGAGCCCTCGGCCAATTACTTCATCTGGGAAATGAATTTTCTTACCTCAAGGTATTATTTCCTGTTATAAAATATAAAAAAGAACACTTCATCATAAACTTATCTTTATTTCATTACTGAAGAATCTCCTTGTAGACATAATTGTCAACAAATACTCCCTTTTCATTTCTTTCTGTCAGGACTTTCAGCAAAAGATCGGGCTACGCCCCGATTTCGCTAAATCTGCGGTACTTGGGCATTCGGCCCAAACCGAATCGAATTGTGGGCCTACAGCGTATTTTATTTTGAACATCATTCCTATCCCTCTCACCTTGGGCCTCAGTAATTGGGGCGCCGCAGGCACCCCAATTACTGTCGATTCAATTATTTGGTCAATAAAACTATAGAAAAGAACGCAGCCATGAAAATCTAAAGCTTCACAAATCTTGATACAATGAGCTCAAATGTGAAGCTTAAGATTTTCATGATTGCGTTCTTTTCTATAGTTTTATTAACCAAATAAATGAATTGACAGTAACTGGGGAGCCTGCGGCCCCCCAATTACTGGGGGTTCAATTATTTTGTCAATAAAACTATAGTCATGAAAATCTTAAGCTTCACAAATCTTCTTGACACAATGTGAAGCTCAAGATTTCCATGGCTGCCTTCTTCTTTTCTATAGTTTTATCGCGGTGCTGGGGCTTTCGGGCTTAGTAATTGGTTGGGGGAAGGGTGGGGACTGGTCACACATGTATTTTCCTTCATTACTCATCACCCCGATCCACCATACGAAGTTTGATCGAAATCGGTTCAGAAACGTATGGAGGTAAGTGCGATATATATTTTAGCTTCAAATTTTCATTTTTCTACAGTTATAGCTAGAGCCCGGATGTTCAGGCAAAATGCCATAAATGCCTTTTTTTTGCCTTTTTTGGGAGTATGAGTATGATAATGCCTATTTCGTTGAAAATGCATATTTTTGCCTTTTTAATTAGATTATAAAGAAAAAAGACATAAATAGGCATTTATAGGAAAATTATCATGTATTAGTTACGACTAGACTAACCAGGAATGCGCAGATAACGTGAATGAAGATATCGTGGAATTTCATATTGCGGAAATGACGTCATGTATGATTGACGTTATCAGCTGAGCGCAGTATCTGAAAACTAGCCTCGCACGGCCATTTCCTCATATTCGTTGTTCTGCTTCGTGCGTGTGAGGGTGTGCGATCATCAGTGGTATTTGACTAAACTTGAATGATATTTAGAAGACGTTAATATGCCAAAAGTTAGTTCATCTTCAAGTAGTAAACTGAACACCAACATGTTCGTGACTTTGGAAAAGATATCTTTTCCACAGATGGCACAGTGTTATTTTGTAAAGTGTGTGACAAAGCAGTTAATAGTGAGAAAAGGTACTTTGTTTCCCAGCATGTGCAGACCGTTAAGCACAAAGCTTCTGCTGAAAAGATGAAACCAAACAGCCTACAAACGTGTTTGATGACAACATTTGCTTCAACGTCAAGTCGTCAATCTACCTTTTCCTTGGAGCTATGCAAATCATTTATTGATGCTGGAATTCCACTGTGGAAGTTGGAAAACAAATCATTAAAGACCTTTTTAGAAAAATACACAAAACAAGTTATTCCAAGTGAGTCCACTCTTCGAAAAAATTATGTGGATACAAACTACGCCTTTGCAATGCAGAAAATACGTGAAGGCGTTGCAGATAACAAGATATGGATTTCAATAGACGAGACCACCGATTCCATGGGTAGATATATTGCTAACGTGATTATAGGTACTTTGGAAGCTGATCAGACGCCGAAAGTTTATCTGCTGACATCAGAAGAGCTGCCAAAGACCAACAGCTCAACAATAGCTCAACTTTTCACATCCCTCGCTTTGCTTTGGCCAGAGGGCATCCAGCATGAAAAAGTTCTTCTCTTCATGACAGACGCAGCGCCGTACATGAAGAAGGCAGCAACAGCATTGAAAATTCTTTTTCCACAAATGCTACATGTTACTTGTTTGGCTCACGCACTTCACCGTGTTGCTGAGCAGATACGAAGCTTGTTCCCCAATGTCGACAAATTAATTTCTAATGGAAAGAAGATATTTCTTAAGGCACCATCAAGATGTCATATGTTGCATGAAATAGCGCCTGAACTCGCATTGCCGCCACAGCCCGTTTTGACGAGGTGGGGAACCTGGATCTCGGCTGCGTTGTATTACACGTCAAATTTTGACAAGTTTCGAGAAGTTGTATCAGCACTTGACATCGAAGATGCTTCATCAATCCGCATCGTGATGGACCTCATTGAAGATAGATCTCTTCGCAATGAACTTTCATACATCACTTCCCACTTTGCAAAAATACCTGAGAACATTACTGCTCTTGAAACTAGGAACCAGCCGTTAATCGACGCTTTGAAAATTTTTGAGTTAGTCATTGCAGGCATCAGTCAAGCGCCCGGCGAGAAAGGTGAATCTGTTCGCGAAAAATGTGACCGAGTGATACGAGCAAATGCAGATCTGGAACGACTAAAGAACATTGCACACGTTCTTGAAGGACACACTGATGCCGATGTAGGGGATATGAATCCCATGAATGTATCATGCTTCAAATTTGCTTCTGTTACATCAGTGGAAGTAGAGAGGTCATTCTCGCTGTACAAGCATGTTCTTTCAGACAGAAAAAGAGGCCTAAAAGTTGAAAACATAAAAAAATTACTTGTAATTATGTGTAATTCAGACTAATAATGTGCGACGTAGTCTCAAGGTAATGAAACTAATGATACATTCATACATTATTATATAACTTATTTTGTTTTGTGTGTTTTTGATCGGTATAAAATAAATGCCTATTTTTGCCTATTTTATACTTTTATTTTGCCTATTTTTCAATTTTATAATGCCTAAACATCCGGGCCCTAGTTATAGCAATATAATATTCAATAGGATTTACTTGAACATTATACAAAAGAACAGCAGCGAAAATGCATTTTAAAGTTTATAAATTTTTTTTGGTTACATATATATACAGGGTGTCCCAAAACAACTATATACTCTTTATAGCATCATATATTTTATAATTTAAAAAAAAACCAAACAATATATTGTTATAGCAATTGCCAATGAAAGGTAAATTAGTAATCTAAGTGATCAAAATGTTATAGCGAGTTGTTTACATATAAAATTTAATTAACTACGGCAAGTGCTCAAAATGTTCTCCGGCGGCATGAATGCACTTTTGAATGCGTCGACTAACTGATTCGCAGACATGGACTAATGTGGATGCTGTGATGGTCCCGCACTTTTCCCTAATTGCATCCTTAAGGTGTTCGAGTGTTGCGGGTCTTGTACCATAAATTGCATCCTTCAGGTAGCCCCACAAGTAAAAATCAAGTGGAGTCAAGTCCGGTGAACGTGGAGGATACTCAACGCTTCCTCTTCGTCCTATCCAACGGTTAGGCAACGTTTCATCGAGGTGCCTTCTGAATCTGACATCACAATGATAATGAGGCGGGGGGGGCTCCATCTTGTTGAAAGTAAAAGTCGTCGTTTCCAAACAACTTCCGAACTGCGGGTATAATTTCTGTCCGCAGCATGTCGAGATATGCGGCACCGGTAACTGTCCCATTAAAGAAAAATGGTCCAACCAGACCCCTGAATGATAAACCACACCATGCTGTTAATCCTGGTAAATTAACATGTTTATCCACATAAACGTGTGGATTATCAAGTGACCAGTACCTGCAGTTGTGTCGATTTACTGTGCCATTCAGCTTGAAGGTAGCTTCATCAGACCACACGATTTTGTTGTATTGAAAGTGCATTCATGCCGCCGGAGAACATTTTGAGCACTTGGCGTAGTTAATTAAATTTTATATGCAAACAACTCGCTATAACATTTTGATCACTTAGATTACTAATTTACCTTTCATTGGCAATTGCTATAACAATCTATTGTTTGGTTTTTTTTTTAATTATAATATACTGTATGATGCTATAAAGAGTATATAGTTTTTTTTGGGACACCCTATATATCGCACTTAGCTCCATTACAATATAGATAATAATATGCGAAGCAGAAAGTTGGAAATTAGAAGACTTTGTACCCTACTTTCGAGCTGATGTGAAGAATAAAAGTCTTAGGTTCCTCTGTTCTGAGGAAGTTCACAAACCTTGACAAGTGTTACTAAATTCATTTATCCTGCGATGAAGAAGGCATTGGGAAACCACTTCACTAATATGCCCTTGTTAAACTCCTGAAAATGTCCACAGAGAGAAATAGGGATAACAGCGTAAACGGAGTTACCAGTCAAAGTATAGGCAGAGCTGGGCAGTATTTAAATACATTTGTATTTAAATAAATTTGTGTATTTAGAACTGTATTTATAAATACATTGTTTTTCATGTATTTAAATATAGTATTTAAATACTTTAATGAGTATTTAAATACTCAAAATATAAAAATGTAAATACTTTTACTGGTTTAATACACGTTCTGTACTAGCACAGTACGACGCGTCGACAGTGTAGTACAGCATGGTTCATGTTTCAACGTGTCAGTTCAATCAGTTGTGTGCCACTCTTAGTCGAAAGCGGTTGATTTCTTTATCGTGTGCGTGTCATGGCTTCAACAAGCAAATCCGGTGAATCAAACAGTGATATATCTGCAGATAACAATTTAGTGCACCCTCTGTTTGATGGAAAATACTTTAAAATTAAATCTAAAGACGGTAATAAGGTAAAGTGCACCTGCTTGCTGTGTAAACACGAAGTCTCTGCTGCAAGCAATGCTACAACGAATCTGTACACTCATCTGAAGGTAAGTGTTTTTTTAGACATCAAAAAATATCTTGAAATTGACCGAATAATCGTACAAAACGGCTCTGCCTTAAGTGGGCTTGTGTAACTAACTCGTTGCAATCAATCCAATTTGCGATGGAAAATTCATTGATGAAAAAGCTTTTAAAATCGTCTGATCTATCGAGTGGTGTATTTATTTCGAAATTCACCGTGTCCCCTAAAGTAGAAATTTATCAAAACATGAATTAGTGAATGCATATATTAAAATTTGTATGTATTTAAAATGTATTTACAAATGTATTTAAATACAATTGATGTATTTTGTATTTAGTATCTAAATACATTCGTAAAATGTATTTAGTATTTAGTATTTAAATACATTTCTCCCATGTATTTAGTATTTAGTATTTAAATACATTCAATGTATTTATTGCCCAGCTCTGAGTATAGGCAATGTCGCGCTCGGCAGGGGAAGCAGCAGGGCTTCCCAGGTCGTCATCAGGCGAATTCTCTGCAACACCAACAAAGGGGTAAAGATTGGGACGTGGAATATAAGAACAATGAACAGACCAGAAAAGGTAAAGAACATCAAACAAGAGACGAATAGGCTGAGCATAGATGTCATGGGGTTGTCGGAAGTCAGATGGCGAGGAGGAGGAGATTTTATTAGTGGAGACGTGAGAGTGATTTATTCTGGTGCGACAGGGCTGAGAGAGGAGTTGCTATTTTACTTAGAGGAAGGATAAGAAACACCGTAGAGGAGTTAGACTGTGTCAGATAGAATCATGTGTATAAGAATGAAAGGCGAAAAAGTAGATACATTTGTCATGCAAGTGTATATGCCAACAAGCGCCCATCCGGAAGAAGAGGTAGAAGAAATGTATGATAGAATAGAGGAAATAATTGAAGCCCATGGAAGAAATGCTAACGTAATAATCATGGGCGATTGGAGAGGGGAAAGATGGAAGGGAGGTTGGACCATTCAGATTAGTTAGAAGAAATGAAAGAGGAGAAAAACTAGTAGAATTTTACTGAAGACAAGAACTCATAGTGACTAATACTGGGTTCCAAAATCACAAAAGAATGAGCTACACATGGAAAAAACCAAGAGACATTGAAAGATTCCAGATTTACTTTATTTTGGTAAGACAGAGATCTAGGAATGCAGTGAAGAACTCGAAAGCTTATCCTGGAGCAGATGCTGACTCCGATGATAACTTGGTGGTAATGGAAAATATGGTGAGGCTGAAGACTCTGAAAAAGAATGAAGTAGGGAAGAAATGGAGTACTGGAAAACTGAAAGAACAAAGGATAGTGTTTGCTGAAAAGGTGAATGAAGAGACAAGGAGGCAAAGAAATGACGGCCACATTCCTATGACAAGTGAAGAAAGATGGTGTAGACTGAGGGATACAATAAAGGAGAGTGCACAGGAAAATATCGGTTATGTGAAAAGAGAAACAAGGAAACCCTGGGTTACTCCAGAGATGCTTGACAAAATGGAAGAGTATAAACACAAGAAGGGAGACAACGATACAGACAGTTGAATAACGAACTGAGAAAGCAAGACAGATGTGGCTTGGAGAGTAGGTAGTGCAGGGAATTGGAGGAATTAGAAAGGAAAGGAAGAACTGATTTAATGTACCAAAAAGTTAAAGACATAAATAGATGGAAAAGAAGTAGCTTGGGAGTGCGAGAAATAGAGGGAAGAAATGAAGAAAAACTGAAAAGACTAGAAGATGTAAGGAAAAGATGGATTGGAAAGAAAAGTAGAGATGGCTATAAAAGACCTAAGAAATGGCAAGGCCCCAGGACCAGATGATGTACTAGCAGAACTTCTGAAGTCTTGAAGGTGATGCTAGAGAGGAGGTGAATGTACTGTGCAGAAACATGTATGAAAGTGGAAACTGGCCTGCTGACTTTATGAGAGTCTCTATGATTACTATGCCCAAGAAAGTGAGAGCTACCAAGTGTTCAGAATTTCGAACCATAAGCTTGGTCAGCCATGCATCAAAAATAATGCTAAGGATACTAACCAGAAGACTAACGAACAAAGCTGAGCAGTACATTGGAGAGGATCAATTTGGATTTAGAAGCTATTGGTATTATGAGAATGATGGGAGAGAGAGTGCTGGAACATGATCAGGAAATGTTTGTTTGTTTTATTGACTTTGAAAAAGCTTTCGACAGAGTCCAATGGAGGAAACTAATGGAAATATTGAAGAATATTAATGTTGACTGGAGGGGACTGTAGACTGATAAAAATCTATATCTTGGGTAGACTGTGAATGTTAGAGTTACAGGAGAAGAATCGGAGCCTGGATTGGTTGAGAGAGGGGTCAGGCAAGGATGCTCCCTGTTCCCCGTGTTATTTAACATTGCGGAAACAATGATAATAGAAGCACTCTCAGATCTGGAAGAGGGAATCAGAGTGGGAGGTAAATTGGTCAAATCTGTAAGGTTTGCAGATGACAAGGCATTTGTTTGTAGTACTGAGGAATGATTGCAAAGAATGGTCAGTAGCTTGACAACAACGGCGGAAGAATTCGAAATGAGAATTAATGAGACCAAGACAAAGGTAATGAAAATTGCAAGAAGGAAAAGAGCACAAATGAACCTACCGATAGGAAATCGGACCTTAGAAGAAGCTGAGCAGTTTAAATACCTGGGAAGTTTATTAACCAACAATGGAGATTGCAATAAGGAAGTATGATCTAGAATTGGTATGGGTAAGGGTGCTTTTGAGAGACAGAAAAGACTACTTACAGGTAAACTCAACTTGAAGCTGAAGAAAAGGTTAGTAAAAAGCTTGATATGGAGTGTGGTACTGTATGGAGCAGAAACATGGATACTGAAAACAACTGAAAAGAAACTCCTGGAAAGTTTTGAAATGTGGATTTGGAGAAAAATACTAAAGATAAGCTGGAGGGAACACCAAAGTAATGAGGAAGTACTGCAACAGGTGAGGGAGGAAAGACTCACTAAGGTGATAAGAGAAAGACAGAAGAAATGGATCGGACATGTGTTGAGAGGAGAAGTATTGTTGAAGGAGGTGATAGGGGGTAGATATGAAGGTAGAAGGCCGAGGGAAAGGAAAAGAAAAGCAATGCTGGATGATTTGAAGGCAGGCAGGAGCTACCATGAGATAAAAAGGATAGTTCAGGATAGAACACTTTGGTGGGACACATGAGTTGGATCTGCTGATAGGCAGAACACGATGGATGGATGCAAGTCATTCCAAAACTCTACTACTAATACTAAAAAAAGTATTTTCGTTGATCCAATCTACAAGTGCATTTTCTAATTTTCTTATTATGCCATAGGCCTAGAGTTTTACATTACATTTTATTTGGAAAACCTGTCTATGTTTTAGAAAAGATCTTAGCAATAGCTGGTTGCTAAGTACATTTGTATGAAAATTTGCTTTCTCGTTATTAGCGAAGATTATTTATGAGAGCTGAAACTCCACCTTTCACCCACTTTTGCGTTAACGTTTTTGTTAATATACTTCTAAATCATGCGAGTATGCCCATGGTGCAAAGCTTAGTTTTCACTCCATACACTAGGTGGCGAGTACCTAATATTCATTTGCAGGAGAACATGCTAAATTATGGAAAATATCGAGTTTCATCTTTCATATCTTATGTAGCAACTTGAGTTTGTGACGTCAAATATAAACAAAACTTAGTTAGACGCACGATTTGCTTGGCCAACTTCGTAGTTTAAGGGTTGGAAGCTTAGCCATTCGTCTGAATACTTAGTCCAGCACAACAAAGCCCCAACTTCAGGCTTCTATCATGAATCCTGCATACAATATCAGCCTAGGTAGGGACGTCGGCCGAACGAAAAATTTTTTTCGTCCTAGTCATTGAACTCGTGAATCGTCACTGACCTCAGTGTTTTCTCTTATCACTTCATTACTATAAGATATGGTTAATATACAGTAAAATACATGACCTAAGATATTAGTAAAATCTTAATTTAGGTTAGGTTTAGGCAATTTTGCACAAGAAATGAAGGTCAGATTTGAACACTACACTAGAAAAGTATGGATTAGGTTAAGATTTGAACAAAACCCACTAAATTACATAAGGAAAGTGTAGATTAGGTTAGGTTTGGCAATTTTGCACAAGAAATGGTCAGATTTCAAGAGCACATTAAATTACATTAGAAAAGTTAGATTTTAGTAGACTTGGGTATTTTTGGGATATTTCTACATTTTAATAAAGTCCATACACTACACTTAACCTAACCAATCATCAATATGTGGTGGCCCCTGTTAATATGTAAGTACCGCATTTTTTGTCTATAACACAAGTACACAAACCTATCACAATGAACATCCATAACACTGCTCCTTAGTTCCTGCACTTTTTACATTCTAGCCACTGGGGCCTATCATCCACCCCTAATACAATTCCTGCACCCCAAAAACCCAACACAAGCACAACCCATAACCTCATATACATGTATCCTAACAAAACAATGTCTTGACACTACCAACAGTCTTCTTGTGCTTAACTTGAACTAGTAAATAGTTTTTTGACTTTCATAATTTATTTCAAATTTTGAAAATGTTTTAATATAATACTGATGTTTAGTCGCCTCATCAGCTGCCAACCAAAGAGTCTCCTACAAAGAAATTAAATAGTAATATTAAATATTAATGTTTTAAATAATATTTTATATTAAAATTTAAGTAAAAGAAAAAAAAAGGTATATTTTCCTACACAAAAATCCACTTTCAATAATATTTCATACTGGACAAGGCTAAAAAGTAAAAACTGATAGTAAACACAATATATGCAGTGTGTAAGCATTTTTGGTACTTACGTATTAACGGGGGGCCACCACATATTGATGATTGGTTAGGTTAACCCCTTCCATGCGAATTGCGAAAATTGTCGCATGTAGTGCAAAATAACTTTTTTTACTCCCAATAAAGTAATTAGGGTAATTTTAATGTTTTGTCTTTTTAAGCATATTTATAAATATATTACTAATATAACATGTCTCTCTAAAAATATATGAAAATATCAATATATAAATTTATTAAAGTAAACAAGTTATAATTAGAAGAATTAGAAGAATCATCTTTATTATCCCTTTTATTTGAAGTGATCTATACTGCATAAGCCTGGTTTTTCAGGTCATCATCAAACACATTAGGTAAACATTTCCACCCTCCAGCCATTATATTCGGTTCAGGCAGGTCTTAATATTCAAAATTGGCATTGTCATCTGAATAATCACTGCTATCAAACTCCATATCACTTCCATCTGGTACATATTCACTACCACTGTCACTCATGCCCTCCTCACTTGACATTTTTTTTATTATTTTATGTAAATCAATTGTAAATGTATGTAAAATAATCGCTAATCACTATCTTCCTCAATCAAAACCCGATGATAACTGATACCCCGCTGTCAATTATTTCAGTACCGTAATTGGTTAAAAAAATGTCATTGAAAAGCATTTGATTGGTTGATAAAAATGATGTCACTCACATTGAAGAGCATTACGAGACACTCAGGAATGTTCTAATATGCATTACGAGATATTTTTCTTTGAATAAATAAACTTAAGTGTGATGACTCCAACCTTGGCATCATCGCACTCGCAGGGATAATCAAGACTTCCCATGATGCCAACAGTGGCATCATCGTAAGGAAGGGGTTAAGTTGTAATATTTTCGTTAGTTAAAAATTTTAATTTTAAAAAATATTGCTATTTAAAAAATATGATGTATTAGAAATTTGTAACTAATGAAAATATTATAACAACCTAACCAATCATCAATATGTGGTGGCCCCCGTTAATATGTAAGTACCGCATTTTTTGTCCATAACACAAGTACACAAACCTATCACAATGAACATCCATAACACTGCTCCTTAGTTCCTGCACTTTTTACATTCTAGCCAATAATATTTATTCATTCACCCAAGATGGCTGTGTATTGCTGACATTCATAGCCAATCATAGCTCTGGAGCCCTCAGCACTCAATAGACAAGTCTAGGGTTAGACTTGGGACACACAATAGAAGTTTCTCTAGCCAAATTTTTGACCAATTATACACTTCAAATATGGGACTAGGTTTTGTTTCTCTTTAGCCATTACTTTGGGATTTAGTTTATCCGAACTGTATTTGTTCTGTGCAGGTTTAGACCAAGTTTACGCATATTTTCAAACTTAACCAAACCTATTATTTACTACTTAACACAATCTTGGATTTATTGTTTGCTGCTGATATAGCTTAAGCCTATTATTACACTTAGTCCTGAAGCTAAGTTAGTCACTTCACTTAAATTTCACAGGAATAGCACTAGGTGATACTTAACATTTTGCGCATCTTTAGGTGAAAATTTGTCTAAGGCTAATATTAAATCCCAAAATTAAGGGTCAACTCAAATTTCCCTTACAATGTAATTGATTTGCAGGTGTATAGCTATTAGTACTATTTTTATCTTTTATAAGTATCAGAATATTTGTTACTATATATTTTCATTTACTGTTCCTCCTATTTCCCCTTCCTCTTTATAGTAGCTCTTTAAATTATACTGCACCATGTATCTTATAGTACCTATATTACTAGTCCCACCTATTTACCCTAACTGTTATTAGAAAATAAAAATGTAGGATATAATGAAATTAAATTTCTCAATACTCTCCAAGGTTATATATATAAGGTTCATTAGATAACAATTTTTTTTTTAGATATATTGCTATTTTCCCTGACTTTCTAGCTTTTTTACAGTAATCTTTTCTGTTTTTATAGGTTCCCAATTCTTTAGTTTCCAGGAGAAAATTTTTATACTTTATTAGATCAAGCCAGGTGGGGCCTAAGCCTGACTAGGGCTTGGTGATAATCGCCGATATTGTGATAATTGATTGCCATGGAAGAAATTGGCGATAATCATCACCATTTTTTTGGAAAATGATAATTGTCATAGACAAGTTTCTAACAAGTTTTTATGTAAAATTTTATAATTTCCGATAAGTTCAGCTGTGAAACTGTGTGATAACATTTTTCTGTTAATATCAAAGTGAAAACAACTCTGATTGTTGTATGCTATTATATTCTATGATTGAATGATGTGATTAGGGCTGCAAGTATATTAAATTGTTTGTATTGATTGACAAAAGAAGTAGGGAAAAGAATGACACCAGCACTTTCAAAGGTAAGGATTATATTTTCAAGGGATTGTATTTTCATAATTCATACACTTTCAAAGGTAAGGAAAGGATTGTACCAAATGATAAACATGCAGTGCAACTACATTTCGCAATGTTCCGGCAATGCAACTATGTTTCATAGTGTTCACAATGTTCCAGTCCACAGTTCCAGCTCCAATTGCTTACTGCTGCTGCTGAGCAATGACTTTGTAATTAGTGTTCAGGAACATCAACATCTCCACTGTTGTGGCCTTGAGGCATTGTCTGCAGCTAGCTGCTACAACTACATGCCTTATACAGTCATGTTATGTCACACACACATAGCAGATACGGATGAATTCATTCAATCATCAAATATCGTCAATATTGTGATTATTGTCACAGAAAATGGCGGCGAGTATCGTCGGCGATATTTCAGTGATTTCCAAGCCCTAAGCCTGACCAACCTATTGATCTTTACACTTTAGAATCTGTCTAATTTCTTCCTATACAGTACCTACTTGCAATGAATATATGTATATCAGGTGAATAACAACTGCATAATCCTTCTTTTATTAACTAAGTAGTATTCCACATTTGTTTTCAGAACATGAAATTAGCCTGATTTTGCTTTTTAGAAAGTATAATAGTTCTATTGTCCCAGAAACAGTTACTTAATTGAGTCATCTCAGTTTTCTAACCAGCTTAGCCTGGTTAAACTAGTTAGGTTAAGGTCTGTCTGATTTGGCTAAGTGGTCTGAGTTGGTTCTTTAGACAAAATGACCTGTAATCTCTTCAAATACCAAAGGTAATGGGCTTTAGACTTAAATTTTTAGTTATGCTAGGCCTTACACTTTTAAAAAGTAAAAGAAATTGAAAAAAATTCAATATAAATATCTTACTCATTGTCATTGTGGGTATGTAGATTTTAATTCAAAAATATTGTCAAAGGATAAGCTTACTGAATTTCTAAAGCATTACATTGATGTACTGAATTTATATATTGAGGAACAAGACCCCTTCAGATACAAATGGAGACTGTAGTGAATTTTATTTAGGACAGGATAGTGGATAGGGCTATCATAGCTAGAGCATTAGTAGGCTGGTATTTTTCAGATCTGACTTGTCAGCTGTGTAGTTCCAATTGCAGTTCATCTTGAAAAATTCATCTTTTTCAGAGATTTAATCGCTGAAGCTAAATCTACACAATTCTAATGCAAAATCAACCAAAAAACATGGCTTTCAAAGAAAAAGTTTTAAAGTTGCGCTTCAATCAAAGTCATGGTAGGTTCTAAATTTTCTCTCTTAGCCTTAATTTAATATAAATAAATTGGGCAGAACCATATTTACTGAACCCAGATTTATCCATCAATATTGAACAGAATATTAATTATTTTATTTTTAATGTAATTTATAAATTTGTGCTTTCAGCCTACATCTACTTTAAACATTGTAGCTAGTGCTTATGCTTAGCTAAACTACTTAGGTGTAAACTAGGCAAAACATTCAGTGGAGAAAATTCTGTATGTTATATCATTGGTTCAGTGATTACTTTTCAATATATAATAGTTGACAGAAAATTGTTGTCTAGTCCCAGTCATTTTTATTTGGGTCCTAGGGCTTAATGAATTATTAACCTGTAGGCATTGGTAAGGTAAGGCATTATGGTAAAATAACCTAAATATTCTCTATCTTGTCACAAATTAGAGTATTATCCTCTTTTCATGTGGGTTGAGTTAGTCTGGAGTTTCTTTCAGTTGGAATATAAATGCTAATTTTAATTCTGTAAACTTTTCACAGCAGATTTGCAAGAGGGTCCAAGAAAACTAGTAATGACGGAGGTTTTAAGGGAAGTTTACATATTTGCACAGAATTCAACAGATATACTATATTTTTAAGTCAGTATGAAAACTACTAAAGGAAACAATACTAGACTCAGACTCACTGTTGAACTTAATACTTTTGTTTACAGTTCATTAAATCATATCTAGGCCTAAACAGGTCTTATTCCAATTGCAGCAAGTGGGTACAGAAGATCCAGCAAGAGTGGGTATAGAAATTTGATTAACCCTTTAAGGACTGAAGATGCCAATTGGTAACGTTTCAAATACACGCATTCATAACTTAACCCTACAAAAAATTCAGGGCTTAAAGGGTTAATTAATCAAACTTCCAGCTAGTGGTGTAAGATATTTTACAGTATAAAGAAAATTTATAAACATAAAACTGTAGCAGAATCTGTGGCTCATTGGGTAATACTATTTCCCTATATGCGAAGTGAAGATACTGAGGTCAGGGGGTTCAGATCCTGATTCTGTTGGTAATAATACAGGAGTTAGAGCAATGGGCTGCATTAGTTGGCCTGAGTACTGTGCCAGTTTTTGGCCCTCCTAGCTGATTAAAAACAGTCTTGTAAATGAGGTGGAACTTTGATTAATGGGGATGACTCCTTGCCAAAGGCTTCAATGCTGAGCAAGTATTTTTTTAAAAAGATTAAGTACCTTTTTGAAGTTCTGAGGGATTTCAGAAAACTATACAAGCCTGTAATGATTGCCTATCAACCTGGCAATCTGATGAAAATTTCATATCAGATTTAATGCCTTGGTTAATGACAAAAAGCCTATGCTTTTTCTGTTATAAATGAAAGTGTCTGTAATTTCAAAAGACCTTGTTAGGTAGTTTTCAGTTAATTTATTAAATTAATTTGCCTTTGGTATTATGCATAACCCATGATAAGGAGAGAAAATACCTGTAGGCTATGTACCTTTTTGTTTTGGTGTTCTCAGTGTATTTTAGGTCTCAATCCTTAGTGGTTGCCTACTGTCTCATTTGTTGATGATGTAGGCCATTGTTGTTGCAGTTAATCAATATAGGCTTACTGTTTGCTTTTATTATTCACTCGGAACTTGTAGAAAGTTTTTATGCATCTTTCCCACCTTGAGCCATACTCCAAACTAAAGGTGAGCTCGTGAATAAGTTTTTCCCAGCTTTGTTGTATTTGCCTAGGTTGACCAGTGGAAAATTCCAAATATATCTTTTATGTTTTCAGTGGTAATTTTGGATATGTCAGCAGGTGAGAGATTCTGCAATAAAAAATTACATTCTCTTGCATCATTGTTTGTCATCAATGTAGGCCCTACAGCCTAGTCTCTATGATAGTAGGCCCAATGTCTATTATTTTGCTCCACCTATGGTAATTTTGTCCACTCCCAATGGGTTCCATCCCAAACCAGAGGCAATTTGTAGTAATACAATAAATTATTGTAGGCTTCTTTAGGCTTGGGGTTAAAGTAGGCCTTGTTGTAAACTGTAATGTAAATTGTATAACAGGCGTGTATAGTTTTTCCATAGTGGCTACATTTTCAAATCTAATGACATGTTACATAAATACCATATATTTTGAAATATTTATCAAGATATAAAGACTGTTTAAAACAAAAAACATGCACACTTTAGAATTTTGATGTTTTATTCAGTACAATAACTACAACATTGCAAAGGATTCACGAGTCCTTTTCATTTTTCACCTGGCCAAGGTGGAGGCCTTCATGAGTCCTCCAAAAAAAGGCTTTGAGGCAGAGGCTGAAACCTGAACCCCCCATGTCTGCTAGTAATACAATAACAGAGGTAAAAGAATAACTACTCGTGTGAAAAGGGTGTTATTGATGAAACATTCCCTTGTTAATGTGGTTGACATATTTAGCTATAAGGAAATTATGAAATTTTTAAATCAGGCATACCAGAGTACAGTAATAGGCATCATCAGTTTAATCCCTTTTTTCTTATTTTTTAGGGTGCTTTATATGCTGTTTACAGTCGGGAGTACGTGTTTATAATGTTGAACCTATTATTGAAATGGCTCATCTTGGTATGTATATGTGCTGTATCTCTCTACATTTTGTTTGTAGTTAGTTGGGATATTTCATGAGGTTAGCTTAAAATAATAGCTCTTTTCAGTTTTTTTTTTTTAAGGGTAGAGAGTATTGTATTTAATGGGTAAATACTCATCACAAGCTTCCACATGACTATCCCCTCACCTTCAACAATACACAACTCAATCCTTCCTCTTCTTTTAACATTCTTGGTGTTTCCTTTTCTTGTGTTCTTTCCTGGAAAGGTCACACGTACTCTTTCCAAAACAGCTTCCAAGAGGTTAGGTGTGCTGTACCACCTCCACAATTTCTTCACCCCTGCTCAGTTGCTCTCTCTGTACAGGGGTTTTGTCCACCCCCGTATGGAGTATGCTTCTCATGTGTAAGGTGGCTCATTCCACATAGCCTTACTTGACCAGTTGGAATCCAAGGCTTTTCATCTCATCGATTCCCTGCCTCTTACTGACTGCTTTCAATCCCTCTCTCTTCACTATAATGTTGCCTCTCATTCTTTTTACTATCGCTATTATAATGGGCACTGCTCTTCTGAATTCTCTAACTGCTTGCCTTTAAGGAGAGCACGCAGCAGCACCACACTTTCTACACATTCTCATTCCTTTTCTGTCAAACTCTTTAACGCGAGGGTTAATTGGTATTTTCAATCTTTCATCTACTCACTGGTCAACTCTGGAACAATCTTCCTCAGTCCATCTTTCCCCCTGTCTGTGGCCTCCAATCTTTCAAATACAGAGTGTCCAGGCATCTCGAAAAACCTGGACCTCGATTTTGGCTCTCTTCTTCTATAGGGGAGGCCCCGCCTTCCTGCATAAAAAAAATGAAATTAAATTTTGATTATATGTGAATGTCTTCATAATCGACTTATGATGAATTACTATATTGTTTAATTTTGCTTTCTATATTTGAGCGCCCTCTAGCACAGTGGTTACGGTGGTGAGGCTCTGGGTCACTCCCAGCTAATGGTACTGGGTGGGGTTGAGCCAGCCACTTGCCTTGTTTCTGCTCTGGCTCAGGTGATGACCCTTGGGGTACACTCATCCTAATGTAGCGAGAAAATGAGCTTCCTGAATATGTTACCTTTTATGTTTTCTAATTTTAGTTTCTTGTTTCTCCTCGTTAGATGCCAAAGAGTTTGGAACCATGGGCCATGGTGAGATGCTGTACCGTTCCAATTTGTTAGCACTTGTTGGAGGGGGATCCATGCCAAAGTACGCGGATAACACCGTATTAATATATGACGACGACCTGAAGAAATTTGTGTTAGAATTCACATACTCTAGTCCAGTTTTGGGCATAAGAGTCTGTAAAACTAGGTAAGGCGCTCAGGCATGTTCATTGTAGCAGGAATGGGGTAATTATAGTTGATTGTAATTTATTTAACTTTTTCAATTAATTGCTGCGTAATTGACAAACTAAAAATGTAATTGTAATTGAAATCAGTCATATTCACAGTGACAGTGAGAATGAACCCAATGAATATTGAACAAGTCACCTGATATTACAGTGACTGCCAATTGAACTGGTAATTTAAATACTTGTTCAAATATTCAAATACCCATATTCACACTATGGGTATGGAAATAAAAAGTTAAGGTTGTAAATTAATGGTGGACTTCTTTCCTTTCCTTTATATTAGGTGTTTCTATGAAAAGTAATTATAATTGAAATTAATTACTTTTCAATGGAATTGTAATTGCAATGAATTACATTTGCCAACTGCAATTGTAATTAATTTTTTATTTTTTTTAACTGTAATTACTCCATACCTGCATTGTAGCGTAATTCATAGCTTAAGTGTAGTTAGAAATTTGTCAGGTCAAGAAGCTAGCTAAATGATGCCAACTAGGTTCTACATGATGATAACTAATGCTTAAGTCTGGTCGTTTATGAAATTTTGCTGTCCCATTTTTAGAATTGTAGTCGCCCTAAGAAGGGAGGTACACGTTTTCTCTTTTCCCAACCACAACGAATTGTTGTTCTCATCCGAGACCAGAAACAATCCATTGGGACTTTTAGAAATGACGCCAGGACCCAACTGTGATAGAAATATTATTTGTTTCCCAGCCCAGAAACGCGGAGCTGTACAAATTGTGGTGAGTAACAGTGTCCTCAATTGAATTAACAAGTGAATTATTTATATGCTGCAAAGGTGTTTTGGCATTGAATTTTGACATTGTGCAGAGAGTTTGCATTATTTCTACCTTTCTTTTTAATATTTATATAGGATTTAGCTACTCTTGATGCCAGTGTGTCTCAGCCTCCAGCAACACTTTACGCCCACGAAAGCGAGTTGGCTTGCATGAGTTTAAATCAAGATGGAAATCTTTTGGCAACTGCCTCTGAAAAAGGAACTCTGATACGGGTTTGGGATACCATCAGAAGAGTCAAAGTAGCCGAATTGAGGAGAGGAGCAGATCCTGCAACACTGTATTGGTAGGTCTCTTCTGATGCCCTTTGGCATCTGATAAAGGGATGCCCTTTGGTTCCCGATGATATGATTAGTGGCCAATAATTGGTTGTACATATATACATACACCAAAAATATCATTCCCCAAATGAGTTGGGGTGAGAAGGCAGATATGCTCGGGGAGAAGAAAAATAAAAGGTAAGGAAGAGCAAAGGTAGAAGCTAAGGCATACACATTCATTCACACCGGCATCCCGGAACATGGTCAAATTCCACACCTGCAGCGCTTCATACATTTGTGGTGTTGCTTCTGGGTTT
Source organism: Bathynomus jamesi (assembly GCA_023014485.1). NCBI lineage: Eukaryota > Metazoa > Arthropoda > Malacostraca > Isopoda > Cirolanidae > Bathynomus > Bathynomus jamesi. The sequence continues at coordinate 1,213,268 of JAJOZX010000549.1, read as the reverse complement.
TGTCAAAAAAAAAAAAAAAAAAATTATATATATATATACAGGGTGTACATAAAGTCAGGATCTATTTTTGTGAAGCACTTGGAAATTATATGTAATTCAATGATAAAGTGGTAACATTTATTAAATAATTAAGAGTAGGATTCGACGTGACGCCCATCAGTATCCCTGCACAGCTCAAATCGTTCCGCAGCATTTGCGGGGTTATGTTATCTGCAGCAATTCGTATACGTGTACGTAAGTTTTCAAGACTCGTAATCTTCGTCTGATAGACGTGCGATTTGATAAAGCCCCATGCAAAGAAATCTAAAGGGGTTAAATCTGGTGATCTCGCTGGGCAAGGTCTGTTGCTTCCGCATCCGATCCAGCGATTTGGAAAACGTCCATTTAGATAATCCTGAACAATTTTGGCATAGTGACAAAGAGCACCATCATGTTGATAGACGACGGTACTAACAATCCTATCCCCAATCAGCTGAGGTTCAAGGAATTGCTGCAACATGTCCAGATAAATAAGCCCCGTAACTGTAGCTTCAGCAAAGAAAAAAGGACCATAAACCTTAGATTTTGTTAAACCCATCCAGACATTAACATTAGGTGAGTGTCTCTCCCAATTTTGGACGAAATCATTCGGTCTTTCATCTGCCCAAATTCGACAGTTATGGCGATTTACTTTTCCACACGTATGGAAAGTGGCTTCATCACTAAAGAGAATGTCCATTAAATTATCACTCCAGATTTGTTCTACGAGATCAGCACACACAGCACTTCGTCGAGGGAAATCTTCCTCATGTAAATCATGTAAAACCTGCAAATGATAGCTTTTCTTCTGCAAATTAACTTTCAGAATTTTGTGCACAGATGACGTCGGGAGGCCGAGTCTGTGTGATGCAGCACGAACGGACGTACGTGGCTCCTCAGTGATAATTCCGCGTATTGCATTCACGGTAAGATCTGACATACACGGTCGTCCTGATCTTGCTTCATCATTTACAGATCCCGTTCGTTTAAATTTGTTCACCAATTTTCGTATTGTCTTGTCTATTGGCCCCGGCTTATGAAATCTCCTTCTAAACTTCTCTCTGATGTCATCGTATTTCTTTCCCTCGATTCGCCAAATTACTATTGCCACACGCTCTTCTGTATTCATTCTAAGGGCTTCTGAAAAGAAAAATAGAAAAAAATAATTATTTCACAAAAATAGATCCTGACTTTATGTACACCCTGTATATATATATAACGTAAAGAACGACGCTTGTATAGAAGAACGTTCTGCGCAAGATGAGGAGGGAGAACGAACAAATGAAAAAAAATGAGGTTTCTGCGCGTATGTAGGAGAATTACGACTTCTGATCGAGTGAGGACCATGGTGTAGTGGTTATCATATCTGACCGGCAATCGGAAGATCCCGGATTCGATTCCCGGGTGGTTACTTCATTTTTTTCATTTGTTCGTTCTCCCTTCTCATCTTGCGCGGAATGTTGTTCTATACAAGCGTCGTTCTTTACGTTAATTATACTGCGTGTTCTTTGCAGTTGAAATGTATATATAAGTGCGGCATGCGGGAGGTGCCCCCCTCGGGGCATTGATTTCTGCGCGTATGTAGGAGAATTACGACTTCTGATCGAGTGAGGACTATGGTGTAGTGGTTAGCATATCTGACCGGCAATCGGAAGATCCCGGGTTCGATTCCTGGGTGGTTACCTCATTTTTTCATTTGTTCGTTCTCCCTCCTCATCTTGCGCGGAATGTTCTTCTATACAAGCGTCGTTCTTTACGTTAATTATACTGCGTGTTCTTTGCAGTTTAAATATATATATATATATATATATATTTTTTTTTTTTTTTTTTAGTTCAGGAAGAACCGATTCGCCTCTATTTAAAGGGCATATCTCAGCGGAAAAACAAAGAAAAAGTGAGAGGAAAGACAGAGGAAAAAGAAAGGGTGGAGGGGACAGTCGAAGTGGAAAAAGACCAAGGACTGCAGGGTCGAGCCCCATCATCCTTGGGTGCTAGGGCCGGGAGGGCGCACGTGAAACCTCCAGGAACAAGCACGTACAAACGAGCACAAAGAGCACTCAAGAGCACGAGCTTAGAACCCCCTTGCGGGGATATATATATATATATATATACTGTGTATATATATATATATATATACTGTATATATTACAGAGAGAGAGAGAGCAACCCGAATTCATATACCTGTATCCCAACCTACTTGCAGCCACTTCTTGTGCAATGTGCATCACCCAGATGAAGTCCACGCAGTCATTCACCATATCCATCCACCTTTTCGCCCTCCCTCTCCTCCTCCTACCTTCGCAAATACTCTCTCCACAATTCTGTCAATTCTTCAACTTGTCTAAATCATTTTTAACACATTTTCCTCAATTTTCACTTCCACTGAACCCCCGCGCCTGTGGCCACCTTGTGGTGGGTGTGCTCCCGTGTTGACCCAGTGGGCTACGTCGGCGGGGCCTTAGCTCCCGGAAGGGTCACTCATGCCGGACAGGCTACTGGGGAGACGGGCTAAGTACCACTAAAGTCTTTGACTCCCAGTACGGGTCTCCAGTGCTGTCCTCCGGAGGTGACACCCTTAGGGCGTCACTGTGTTAGATGGTTAGGTGTCCGGGCCGGTGGGATTGGGGGGCTGGGGTCTTTGCGCCGTTTGGGGGCAAACTTTCGCATCACGGGACCCCGTTTTTAAACCGACGGTGTGTCCCCTGGGGACGAGGTACCCTGCCCCCTGCAGTTTACGCTCGGCTTCCCTTTCTCACCGGTAGGCAGTTTCTCGTGTCCCCTGGGTCCGTGTTCTACAAAACTAATGACGTATGGAAACTATTACTACTTGTCCTAGAACTCGGGTGGTGGGCAACCAGGCCCCCGAGTACTCTACCACTGGAAGACCACGTCTCGAGGAGGTCGCCCCTCCTCCAGCAGCGGAAAACTTGCACTCTCCTCTTCCGTTACCGACCCCAGCCTGTATTTTGAACATGCCCTTGGACATACACCGTCTGGAGCAGGGCTCTCGCCCCCGCCCGCCTCAGCCGCCTTCGGACAAGTCAGGTTCCGCCCAAGACTTGCCTTCAAAACCCGGCTTCTTACTCTCCCCGTATGCCCCCCTCACCCGCCGTCGGCCCGCCTCCCCACGGAGAGAGCCCCGCGGCAGACGAGAAAGTCGACATTCACGTCCATCCTATCGACCATTGGAAATCCCAGTCCACTTCGATTCTACAGCCTCCCTATCCCTTCCAAATATCCACAAGTTCCTAGTGATCCGCCCTACTTCTGAGTCCCTTCCGACCAACTCTGAACGGACGTTTCAGGTGATCCAAGCCCGCAGCAACTCCAGCCGCTATGATGTGCAACAACAGAGGGATGGCTCCCTCCTCATAAAATCACACTCAGACGCAGAAACGAAAGCCCTACTCTCCCTCACTGAGGTCCTTGGATGCTCGGTGTCCGTCTCCCCACACCCTCTCCTGAACCAGAGTCAGGGCACTATTTACGCCACCCGCCTATTATTGATCACAGTGAACGAGCTCTTGGAGGACCTTGTACCCCAGGGTGTCACTAAGATACATCGCTTCACATCCCGACAGGGAAGCACCCCATCCCCCACCCCGCGCCTATTTCTTACCTTCAATACCTTAGTCCCTCCCGACCGTATTGTATGGGGTATGGGAGACCGCACGTCATGCGAGTTTACTGTCCGCCCATACATCTCAGACCCGACCCGTTGCTTTAAATACAAGTTTGGATTTGGACACGTTAGCTCAGTTTGCCGGCAGCCGCACCAACTGTGTTCGTTGCGGATAAATCGCTCACCCAGACAAGTGCCCCAACACACCCAAATGCTCAATTGTGAAGGAGCACACCCCTCTTCATCCCGCGAATGCCTGTTCTTCAGGTTCGACTAGGAGGTCCGAGGCCTGAGGCCTGCAGGTAGCGGACTTCCTTAGCCTCCGAGAAGTGCAAGATAGGGTGCGGAGTCGGGAGGTGAGGCCGGGGGTATCTTACGCCGCTGCCCTCGGCTGTTCCCTCTCGGCACACCGCCCTGGCCTGCCGCTCAAACCCCCCTCGACCATTGCTCCCTATCCCTCCCAAAGGGAGTCCTCGCAGGACCCGACGACCTCCTGTCCCCCCACCATCCCTTCTCTTCACGCACTTCACCTGCCACAGATTCACCAGGAATTTGGGACCAGGAGACCCAGGCCCCATCCACCTCAAACCCTGCCCTCCCAGCACTCTGCACACACCCGAACCTAACGCCCGGAGCAAGCCGACGAGGTGGAGACGCCGAAGCGAGTCGCCACACCCTCCGGCCTTTCAACATCTCTCCCCCTCTTCCCCTAGATCTAAGACGGCTCGGACCCTCACACCTCCCACTTCGTCTACGAGGACCATGTCCCACCAATCTACCCCCACAGACTCTGACAGTAGTTGCCGAATTACATGACCCGCCCCCCACGACGAGATCCAATCTGGACAGCATCCTCTCCCCCGAGGATCCAGTGGATGCGGCTCTGGCGCAGCTACATGGTGTGGTGGAGGGGAGCTCGGCCGCGCCCATGAGTCTTATGGATCTGCCCTTGCCTCCTGGTGCCATTTTTTCCACCCCTGCACGAGGACACTGATTCATCTCCTTCCACCCCACATCCCCCCCCCCCCTGTTAGCCACCCTGAGCACGTCCTCTCACCTGCCTGGTCCTTCTGGTACCCCCTATCGCCACCCAGGGTCCGCCGTGAGACCCCAGACAGGCGGGGAGGTGCCACTTTGGAAAATAAAGCGTCCCCCACCTGGCCCGAACACAGAAGCCCACCAAGAGACTTCTCACCCTCTGAGCCTACGACGTTCTCCTAGCTGCCGTGATCCACGCCTCCGGTCTCGCTCGGCCGGCTCGACCCCCCAATCTCCGCGGAGGTCAACTGGCCGACCGATTCCTTCTCTGGTGAACGGCAGATAGCCACCCATGCTCCTGACCCATCCTTCGCGATCCCCAGATCTCCCTTCACACTCCAACCTCCTAGCGCCTACACCTTTACCCATTCCCCATCATCAAATAATGGATCCCCCGAAAACTACAATAGTACACTGGAACTGCAGAGGAATATTCGCGAACTACGAAGGCCTTAATTCCTTGATTGCCACTTCCCATCCGGTGTGTGTGTGTGTGTCCAGGAGCTAATCCTGGGGACCAGGCCCATGCCCTGCCCTACTGGATATTCCTACATCACCACACCGTCTCCTACCTGCACTCGAAGGGGGGGCTGCCATTTTCATACACCACGCAGTCCCCTTCCACAATCTCTCTGTCCGATTCCCGTTACAGGTGATTGCTACCCTGCTCTCCCTGGATAGACAGTACACCGTCTGTTCAATATACCTCCCTCCCCACACTCAAGTCTCCCGCGATGACCTGGTGGAGGTGGTACAGCTACTCCCCAGGCCCTTTCTATTACTGGGTGATTTCAGTAGTCGCCACCCCATGTGGGGAGACACACACACTCCACCTATATGGCCCCCGACCCTGATTACTATCATGATCGAGCTCTCCTTCGAGTGCCTCAATGATGGCTCTCCTACATTCTACCATGCCACCACCTGCACTCCATCCTGTATAGACCTGTCCTTCGTTTCGACCGATACCCTCCTAGATTTCACATAGCAAGTCCTCCAAGAAGACTGGAAGTGACCATTTCCTGTTCAACTCACGCTCAGTTGGCCCGACCAGACCGTTCGGGTACTGGAAAAATGGATTACTGCCAAAGCTAATTGGTCCCGCTTCCACGACGATACATACACGGTGAACCAAAAGTAGGTGGACAGTAGGTTGAATACGGTTTGTGTTATATTATATTATAACTATGGTGTTCATTATAACTATGGTGTTTGTGTTATATTATATTAAATATTATAACTAAATTTATTTAAATTTTATTTTGTATTATAGTATACAAAAAAATTAAATATGTATTCTCAAAATAAACGTTATCATTTACTGTCCACCTACATTTGGTTCACCCTATATATAACCCTTACGACTGCCCACTTCCCATCCTCCGACGAGTGCATCGCGTACTTCGAGTCAATCGTTGTAGCGGCTGCGTGCACTAACATCCCACGATCCTCCGCCTACCCCCGCACCCGACGGGTACCTTGGTGGACCCCAGAGTGCATGGAGGCCGTACGCGCCAAGAAGAAGGCTACGCGACGCTTCTACCGTACGCGACTCCCCATCCATCGCACGGAGATGCAGCGGGCCAGGGCCATCACCCGCCGCACAATGAAGACAGTGCGCCGAGCTTCTTGGCGTGCCTTTGTATCTGGCGTCACAACCACCACACCTTCGGCTACCATCTGGAAGAAGGTACGTGGTGTCGAGAGGCGACATGTTCCCTCCCGACCCCGGTCCTCCGGACTAACGACGGACTCCTATACGAGCCCAAATCGGTGGCAAACCAACTAGCTTCTACCTTCGCCGCTGTTTCTTCCTCCGCAGTTTCCTCGTACCCGCCCCTAACAGTAGCTCCTCTTCACCGTTCCTAGACAGCACCTACAACCGGTTCACCATGCGTGAAGTACAGGCGGCACTGACCTCTCGACGATCCCCTTGTCCCGGCCCGGACGGTATCCCGTACAGCATGATCCAGCACATCCACCCTACCTTACAAATTTTCCTACTAGACCTATACAACCGCATGTGGATAGAGGGTGCCTTCTCCTTCAGGTGGAGGGAGGTCCACGTAATCCCAATCCCCAAACTCGGTAAAGACCCTCGATCCCACAAACTACAGACCAATCACCCTAACGTGTTGTGCCTGCAAAATCTTCGAAAAAGTGGTCGCTATGCGACTATCGTTCTTCCTTGAAAATAGTAATTCCTTCCCGGCTACCCAGTCCGGCTTCAGACAATTTCGTTCCACCACTGAAACCCCTCCTGCTCCTCAGCCGAGACATACAGAATGCCTTCGACAGTGGACAGTTCGTCCTATCAATTTTTTTTTTTTTTACATCCAGAAGCCCTACGAAACCACCCGTCGGACAATAATCCTTAGTCAGCTCCAAAATCTAGGCCTCGTCGGAGCCATGCCGACTTTCATCAGGGACTTCCTTTCCTCCCGAACCTTTAAAGTTCGGGTGGGCTCAGTCCTCTCAGACACCTTCGTGCAGGAGGACGGGGTCCCACAGTGAAGCATCATCAGTGTTCTATGCTTTTCCATCGTCATGAACACAGTCTCAAAAATGCCTTCCACCCACCATCCGTTCTTCCATCAACGCGGATAACCTTGCGAGCTACTTCGTAGGGCGGGAGCCGTCCGTCGTTCATCAGCAAATGCAGCTCGCCATCTACTGGGTGGAAAGGTGGGCGACGTCGGTGGGGTTCCGCCTTTCCACCCCTAAGTCCAAGTGTACAGTACTGGCCAAATTATTAGGAATTTTTTAAAAATTTCATTTTTTGGTATAAAATGTTAAATTAAACCAATTTTAAACGTTGAAAAGTTATTTATTTCTACACAAGAATACATGGTCATTATTTAGCAATAGTTTAGTACTTAGTCTGACCCCCCTTAGCTGCCTTAAGGGCTGCGACACGCTTCGGCATGCCATGAATCAATTTTTTGCATAATTCCTTAATACGTGTAGAGTGAAACCAGACTTGAATAAGTCGCTCTATGAGTTGGTGTTTTGTTGTTATCGGCGTTTCATGGATTACGTCCTTTAAAATACACCATAAACTTTCGATTGGGTTCATGTCTGGAGAATTTCCAGCCCATGGGAGCAACCGAACACTATTTTCATGACACCATTTTTTAACCGACTTTGCCGTGTGGCATGGAGCTGAGTCTTGTTGAAAAATCCAACGTCTATTACCATACCATTCCCTTATTTGAGGCAGTAGACGTCTTCTTAGTACTTCTATATACTTGACTTGGTTCATATTCCCCTCAACAATGCTCAAACGACTAGTTCCATGCACAGAAATTGCTCCCCAAACCATGATCTTTTGTGGAAATTTCACCGTTTTCATCAGACACTCAGGCAAAAATTCTTCTCCAGGCCTCCTTCTTACACTTTGAACACGATCGTCAAGCACGGCAATCGTTGACTCATCGGAGAACACCACCTGCAATCAAGAAAGCCCTGTGAAAGAGTCAGTGCATAGCGTATGAAGTACAGCTAAAACGAAGTACAGTATGACTTGCTGCTTTACAGATATTTTTACTGCAGTTTTATCACGTACTGTAAATACACTTCTATGCATACTGTATTTACTGTATTAACATTCTATTTAATGTTAAATATTATTCTTACCTGTCCCCAATCCTCACTAGTCCAGTTAATGTGTTCCTTTGCCCATGCAAAACGTGCCTTCTTCATAGCCTCAGTGAGCCTGGGCTTCTTCCTTGGGCGGTAGGCTTTGAAGCCGGCAGTTAGAAGCCTCCTGTTGACTGTTCTACGACTAATATTGATGCCATCAGCCGCTAGACTACTGGAAATGTTTTTGCAAGTAGCTCTTCTATTTCTAAGAGACAAAATTGCAATCTGTCTATCAGTTCTTGGAGTCGTTACCCTTTTTCTGCCGCATCTTCCAACCCTTTTGGGGCCTACATTTTCTCCAAATACCATTTTTTTCTTAATACGAAGTACTGACTGTGGTGAAACATGGAGTTTGGCAGCGATTTCCTTTTGTTTAAATGTAGAAGAAGTTAATAAAACCTGTATTTGCCCAATTTTCCGTCGACTCAAGTCATTCTTTCGCCCCATTTTCAAATTCACTTAAAAACTGTAACAAATAATTGCAGAAATTGGGTAAATACACTATTTAAATTAAACGGTAGTTAAAATGACACGTAAAAGAAAGAGAAACACACCCGCATCGCACGACAACCAAACGACTACTGACGAACAAACACGCTTCGTTCGACTAAAGAATTATGCAAAAAATTGATTCATGGCATGCCAAAGCGTGTCGCAGCCATTATGGCAGCTAAGGTGGGTCAAACTAAGTACTAAACTATTGCTAAATAATGACCATGTATTCTTGTGTAGAAATAAATAACTTTTCAACGTTTAAAATTGGTTTACTTTAACATTTTATACCAAAAAATGAAATTTTAAAAAAATTCCTAATAATTTGGCCAGTACTGTATGTTCTTCAACAGAAGACCCTCAACCCTTCTGGTTCCCTCTGTCAAGTTATACGGCAATCCTCTTGAAGTGGTACCCTCCACGCGATTTCTGGGCGTGATTCCAGACCGACGGCTCAACTGGGTTCCCCATCTCAAACACCTGAAGCAATCCCTCCAACGTCTCCTCGCTTTCCTAGATCACCTCTCCCACACCACATGGGGTGCAGACTGACACGCTCTCCTTCGCCTTTACACTTCCATAGTGCAGTCGAAGCTGGACTATGGCAGTGTAGTACACGGTTCAGCCTCCAACGCCTGCCTCCGCCTCGCCACCGGTGCCTTCCGTTCTTCCCCAACCTCCAAGTGGATTTCAATTACCTCCATCTCGCCCTCCGACGGGGTCTGCTCCTTATGAGGACATACCTCCGTGCACAGACTTACCCTCTTCGCTTCTGTGCGCGGCGATTTCTGAACTCCCACTTCAGGAACGAAGCTGGCACTTCACTGAAGCGGTCCGCTCTTTCCTTGACCTTTCCAACATTCTCGCCTGCTCAGTTATCCCCATTTCATACAGCATCTACCCCCCCCCCCCCCTCCCTGGCTCCTCACCCCTATCAAGTTTTCCAGGGACCTGTGTGCCCTACCAAAGACTACCACAATCGCTACGGTATACAGGTCACTCTTCCGTGAACATGCGACCCAACACCCGGACACAGTCCCCATTTATACAGATGGTTCCCGCTCGGAGGCTGGTACGGCCGCCTCAGCGGTGATACTGGCCCAGCCGCTTTCTCGAGGTCTCCGTTTTCGCAGCAGAACTCTTCGCGATTATGGAGGCCCTCGACATTGTGCGCACCCACTCTGCCAGCTGCTCCGTCATTTATTCAGATTTCCAAAGCGCACTTCTCTCCCTAGAGAGATTTAACCTTCCACTTTTTAACAGCCTTCCGACACAAGACAATCGCCTTCTGCTGGGTCCCGGCACATGTCGGCATCCAGGGTAACGAGGCGGCGGACAGCACGGCAAAGACGGCCTGCTTACTGCCGGCCTCACCCCGGCCCCTCCCTTTCTCCGACTTCTTCCCGACTCTCCGCTCCATCTGGCAACGGGAATGGGACCAGGCCACACAAAACAAACTCTACAAGATCAAACCGCAATTAGGATACTGGGCTTCATCATTCCACCGGTCCCGCCATAAAGAAGTGATTCTAGCTCGTCTCTGCCTACGACACGGACGCATTACTCATGGTCACCTTATGGGTAAATCGCCACCCCGGCTCTGCCCTACCTATCACTGTCGTACTCCTGGTTTATACTTTTTTTACAGTTCTATCGTAACTCATGCTCTCTACATGACCATGCCATTTATTATGGTATACCAATGCAGCATACTCTGTTTTACACCATTCTTGCTTTTTAAATTATTCATCTCAGTTGGTCTCGCTTTTAACAGTGCGTTATCATGCCAAACAAACGTCTCTCATTCACAAGTGTTGGCATTAGTACACCATCTAAAAAGGCTGACACACTATTATTTACCAAGGGCTTCTATTGCCCCCGTGACTTGTTTGTCCTGCTTCCCTCTATTTTCAACTTCCATTGGACTCGTACCTCTCTTATCAATCAACCGCCTTAATACTTAAATTCTTTCACAGCCATCACGGTATTACATGCTAACTATCCTCTTTTCTTAATGACAGTGGCTTTACTTTATTTGTTAGCTGTCAATAATTCACCCAGAAGCACCACGTCATCAGCGTATATCAGATTCGACAACAGCCACTCGGTTACAAATTCAGACTTACTCCTTTTCTCAACCATTCTCGTTTTCATCTCGCGCATTATCCCATCCTTATTACACATTAAACAGTCATGGTGATATCATGCTGTGTTCCAACACTAATACCGAACCACCCCTTAACCCCCCTTACACCATGCTCACTACCACTAACATCAAATCTTCTCACTGCATTTTAACAACTTAACATTGCTAACCAACATCCTAAGCACTTGGTTCTTTAATTATGACTCCAAAGTTCACACACTTGATCATAAAATCCTTTACCTTCTCCGAAGTTTCCTTGTTCATCTCCAACCAAAGGATCTGTAATATCTTTTATCCTATCTATCGGCACTTTTTTGTATACTTGTTCAGCTGTTCTTGGAAAAAAAAAAAAAATTTCTCCATTACCTTTATCTGTATTTTTTATACAGTGGTGCAGTTAGCTTTCGTTTAGTGACCTTTAATTCATCTACCTTTTTCACATATCTTCCACAACCATTCAAGCACCATTATTACACTACTTTTAATCATTTCGCTACATATCCAATTAATTCCTGCCAATTTTCCTTTCTTCAACTTGCATTCTGTCCATTCAACTTCCTCTAATTTGATGTCTACTCCTACTACTACTACTACTACTACTATTAATAATAATAATAATCAGATTTCTAAAGTACTATTTTTTTATTTTTTCCAGTATTAATTTTAGCGGCGACAGTGATTTTCTTTGTTGCTCGAGTGATAAAGGAACCGTCCATATATTTGCACTTAAGGATACCAGTCTAAACCGCAGATCAACGTAAGTTTACAAATTCAGCAAATGTAGTAATAAGGGCTGTCGTTCGGCCGTGCAACATGTCTTGGAAAAGACTTCCAAGACATCGATGGGTGCCCTGGTTTGGTAACGAGTGTCTATAGAATGCCCTATGCACGCCGCTTATCGTAGATTTGTGGTTCGGATTCCACGTTTTCAGCAGTAGGCCGCCTTTGTTGTATGACCTCCGTTGTTAGTACAGGGTTTCATCATGCAACTGCTTTGGTTAAAAAATTTTGAAAACCATTTTTCTAATTCTTAAATGCTTGGGGATTTAGTGAATTAAAATTGGAAAACGGCCAAGTAACACTGCTTAATTTTTGTAGGTTCTCTGGAATGAGTTTCCTTGGAGGTTATGTTGAATCACAATGGGCCCTTGCCAACTTCACTGTTCCTCCTGAGAGCGCGTGTGTATGTGCGTTCGGAACCAATTCGTCAATATATGGTAAGAGTTCGTAGTTGTAAGAAGTTGGTACCGATGGTAAGGATTTGAAGTACTGTACTCAGAAATTAGAGCTTATGGTGTATTTTTTGTATGTTGATTTTTTATTTGAACCCTTTAAAAAGAGAATAGAATATGTTCAGAACAGTGTCTGTGAAACTCCAATAAATATCAGGTCATCCCATGAGTAATGTCGTTTTTTACGATAGATTAAGTTTAAACTAGTCCTACTCGGTTTAAGTATAAATTTTCCGGTTATATCTAAGAGATCTATCGTGTTTCGCTACATACTTTAGACCTTGACCAGTGAAGACGTATGTGTTGCTTTGTGAACCCCTCATAAAGATGGCGGTATCAGAAGAGCATATAATGCTTTACGAGTTCAAAAAAGGGAATAGTGCTACTGAAGCAACGCGACACATTCAGGACGTTTATGGCAACGATATTCTGCGTGTGAGGAAATGTCAAAGATGGTTTCAAAAGTTTAGGAATGGTGACTGCTGTTTGACAGATGCAGCACGCTCTGGACGCCCTGCTGAGTTTGATGATGACCCGCTGTTAGCCGCACTTGAAGAAGACTGTTCAACAACTGTCGAAAAATTGGCCCAAAAACTCAATTCATCCCCGTCCACCATCCATCGACATTTGCAACTCGGGAAAGTGCCTAAGTTAGGAAAATGGGTGCCACATGAATTATTATCGGTCGACAATCTGAAGGTGCGGGTAAACATTAGCACAGCTCTTCATTCCCGTGAACTCCAAGATCCGTTTTTGCACCGTTTAGTAACTGGTGATGAAAAGTGGATACTGTACCAGAATGTTAAGCGCCGTCGACAGTGGGTTTGTGCCGGAGAACCAGCGACACCACAGCCAAAACCAAATCTTCACCCTCGGAAGGTGTTGGTTAGTGTTCGGTGGGATAAAGGTGGTATAATACACTTTGAAGCCTTACCACACAACCAATCACCGCTCAAGTCTACTGTCAACAACTGGATCGATTGAATACTGCACTAAAAGAAGAGACCTTTGGTTAATCGGAGGAATAGTGTTCCAACACGACAACGCACGTCCTCATACCGCTCGGATCACTTCTGCAAAGATTGAGGAGCTTGGGTGGGAAAAACTTCCACATCCTCCAGACCTTGCGCCTTCAGATTATCATCTCTTCAGGAGTCTGCAAAACTATCTTGACGAGAAACAGTATACTTTTTTAGATAACCTGCACACCAGTCTCTGCTAGTTTTTTGCCTCAAAACTGCCTGAATTTTATAAACATGGCATTGAAAAGCTTGTAGGACGTTGGCAGAGTGTCATTGATTCCGATGGAAAGTATATACTAGATTAAATTATTTTTTTTTTTTTGGTCCTTCAAATTCGGATCTAAAAAACATTACTTATGGGATGACCCAATATATATATATACACGAAACATTAGGCTTTCTTGGCAGTTGATATTTAAAAAAAAAAAGAATTTCGATTGTGTTGCTAAATAAATTGATTTTCTTTGACAGCAATTTGCTTCGATGGTTCATTCCACAAGTACGTGTTTAGAGGGGATGGTTTGTGTAATAGAGTCTCGTTTGACGTGTTTTCCGACATTTGTGACCACTGGGACATCTGACACTTACGCTTCTTCTCGATATGGTCTTCCTTTGAATATTTTTTGTTTTTAATGAGCTTAATATTTAGTTCAGAATTTATTTTTTTTGGTAGTATTCTTGTGTACATTTGAGAGGAACATTTTGATTTATGTATCTGGTGTCTAGTGATAGTCGTTAAGGAATTTTCTGCCTAACACTTAACATCAGAATGTCAGCAATATTTTTACTGTAACCTTAGTTAAAATGGCCAGCAGCTAAAATCTTAAGGACTTGTATTTTTAAATGCAGAATTTATCTTGTTCTGCAAAAGAAATGTTTACAGTATCTATATGATAACCATCAAACTTTAATATTTAGCAATACTTCATATTAAGAGTACAGTGTTCAATGATAATTATTGATGCAAATGTTAACATACTTGGATATTGAAGTCAAGTGACTCAGTACCCAGCGTTTGTCTTTGCACCTTCACATATCGCATTTTTATTATCAGTGTCTGTACGTTAGTCATGTAGAGGGAGTGAGTTATTTTTATAAGCAGTGGTTGTGGCTGTGTTCTGGAATGCGTTTGTGATAAATCAGAGGTTAGTTTTAAGTTATCGTCCAGGACTTTAAGAACTGATTGTGTTCAAATGTTTTTTTCAAGCATTGGAACTATTCTGATGCTTTTAACCATAGTTAATCTTTTTCCAGTTGCTATTGTTTCAAGGCCGTCGTGAACAAGTGTTACTTAGTTAACTTTTTTTTTTTTCCCCCTTGGTTAGTCTGATTTTGTGAAATGTCCAATTCTCATGAGAGATTAATAACCCAAGGTTGAAGTAAAGTAAGGTATCTCACGATTGCAAAAGTAGCTACACTATTGGGGTTTATATGCTAAACTTCGTACTGCATATTATGGTGAAATGTTAGGCATGGCATTAACCAATCCTTTTGTACTGTGCTGTCTGTAACGGAAGTCGGGATACACTGGGTCACATTACTTACACCTTGGTGTACACCAACTTTAGTAGTAGATTGTACAGGAAGAAATGTTAAGGAAATTGAGTAGTGTGTGTAGTTAAAATTTTAATTCTTTTGAGAATAAGGAAACTGAAATTTATATATACAACTAGTCTGAAGTTAAGACCATGAAACCAACCATACACATACATTACCAAAATCTCATTTTGGTAATGTATGTGTATGGTTGACTATGTACAGAAACTTTAAAATAATTTTTTTTTTTTTTAAAGTTCAGAATATTTGTATATAAATTTCTGATTATACTTAATTATTTACATATAATATAAATATAATTTGAACATTTTTAAGCATTTATATTACCTATGACCTGTTAATGTGATGAATTTTTTAAGTGAAAAAAGAATTTTTATCGTGTGTGTGTGTGTGTGTGTGTGTTTTTGGACAAAAACTAAACCGTACAAAAAATATTTTTTTTATGGAAGTTGAATGCACAAAAGCCTAAGAAACTAAATACATCATCAATAACACTCAAGTAGCATAATAAAAAATACACCCACATATTTTTGTGCATCTTTATCACTCAACCGAAAAAGCAAAACAACAACATCTATTAATTATAACAATAAGCCTAACTTGAGGGAAAAGGAAGTTTATCACAGTTACGCAATTACTCCATTTATGAATGAAAAATATAAGACCATTTTGAACCATGTTAAAATCATTATAAAATAGTTTCTGGTACGAGCTACTCTGAGTAAATAATAATAATGAAAACGGATTAGGAGAACGTTGTTCTTCTATGGTAATACTAAATCTTAATTTTCACCGTTGCAACCAACAATAATTAGTTAATTTGGTACTCAAAAAGTCTTCACTACATTCTCAAAAAAGAATAATTCGTTGATAGTTCATTAATTTTCACAATATTCCTTATTTGCCAATACAATACAAATATATCGAAATAATATGGCTCCAAAATATACTAATATTAATAGCGTATACAAAATTAAATCTCGTATATAATACTTATACAGTAGATGTGAAAATTATGGCCTTGTTTAATGCTTACCAAATTCTTAATGACAATAAAAACTGACCAAGAATCTTTGGTGAAGGTAAGTGCTTTACAATAAAAAAAATCTTATAAATGCATAATATAGTCTTACATAAACGCTGAAGTAATTTATACACTTGATCCATAGAAAATGTAATATGGATAAACATGAAAATATACCTTTTATCCATTTCCCATATTGGATTGATTTGTTTAGTTTTTTGGAAAAAAAAAAAAAAAATACTACTGATCACAGGTAAAAAAGACTCGCCGTATTGTCGGAGATAGTGTGTGCCCCATCTCATTTGGAAGCAATACAAATTAAATTAACGGACAGGCAGCACCAACCTATCAAATAAGGCGAGACAATTTTTGAATGTATGGACGAAACAAATTCATTGAAACTTTACGTTATTTTCAAACTTATCGGCTTGAATGAAGGTTTAATTACGAAGGGCGTTAAAAATTTTCAAAATCATCCGACTTAAGATCTATCTACCACATTTCACTCCTGCTTCAAATGCGGAATGTCTTATCCTCAATAATGACAAGTTAAAATAACGTCCTTTTGTTTAACTTCAAACGACTTAATGATTACTGTGCCCCAGAAAAAATGCACGGGTTATAGACCACTCTAGGGAAATGGATACGTAATAAAAGTTGAACATGTAAATATTTCATAACCTGAAAAATTAGGTAGAGAATGTGATTTTTAATTAAAAAATAACTAAACTTTACAACAAGAAAAGCACAAACGACTTAAGCCCATTACAATAGAACTTCGAAATTAACTTAACGTGTGTGTGAAAAGGTTACTAGTTTCTCAAGATCATTCCTATTCCAACTTCTTTGGCACACTGAAGACCTTGAGGTAAAAAGCCGCTCCTAAGTATTTACAATTTAACTAACAAGTTATAAAAAGAGGAGTTAAAACCTCCGCTAAAATGTATAATGATGAAAGTTAGTGAAAGAGAAATTCTAATATGAGTCGTACCACTACCATATTCAGAATGGAAATTAAATTAATTAGGCTTTTCATCCTATTATTCTATTCAATCTGTCAATAGTCACTAGAACGAAATTTAATTTTTAGTATAGTCACCGTACATTCGCTATAAGAAATGTTATTTGCACACAAGTCCAAATACTTTAAATCTACTCTACACTAACTTTTGATTCAAACGTCAAATACTGAAAATAATTTAGGAGCAATTGCTAGGTTGGTTCTGATGTAAAAATAATTAATAATAATAATAAAAAAAAAAAACCTTCCATCATATTTGTAACGATTCTTGATAAAACGTTTTGCTTTTACTACAGCGAATGTTCAGTAATTTATACCTTAAAATGTTTAAATTACACCTTGCATAACGCTCACCGAGGAATTTCAGTTTTTCCTTATAGAACTAACCTAAAAATATCAACAACTCTGAAGTTGTTTAGATATTACATACAGTAAGGAACAAGGCACACTCACCTATTGTAATGCAACTTTTTTTTTTAAATTGGACAAGGTATAAATATGTAGCCGAAATAATAAAAACAAATTAACGCAACTTTGTTTTTACAGTACAATATATGCTTTGTTACAAGTTTTTTGACAGATTTTCTACAATCCTTTGGGTGATCATAGAACGGGGCCCGCGAGGCTCAGCCAAGTGGCCCACCACAGTAAACCAAAAAAAAAAAAATTAATTTGTATATAGTTTTGGATCAGTTAAACAGTGTACAGTATTAGAAAATAATTCTGGCCCCCTTACAAAAACCATTTGTAGAGCCCTGTCAATATAATTCATTCGATACTATTAACTACTACTACTACTGTTCACAAGTCAGTATGAGTTATTGTAATTAAAACCCTGTAGTAAAGTGTGATATATATATATATATATATATATATATATATATAATATATATATATATATTATATATATATATATAATATATATATTTACTTTTTAGAAATTAACTTTCATAATAAATTGGACAAAAGTCGCCCTTAAAATAAGTTTTACACGAAAAAAAAAATATATATATATAAAACATTAGAAGTACTCTTTTAACAAGGGGGAAAAAAAACTAAAACGTTAGTGTTTAAAAACCTAGGTAAAAATAAGAGGTACATTACATTTTTTTTTTAACTAAACCAGCTTCACAACGTCATACTCTAGACCAGTGATTCCCAACCTTTTTAGTATGGTGGCCCAGTTTTGATGGTCATATATGTTAGTGACCCATATATATATATATATATATATATATATGGATATATTTTGTAATATATCCGACTTATTTTGAAGCATTACAAACGCTAGTTATGGCCCACCGGTTGGGAACCTATGCTCCAGACGAAAGCTGGCTAAGAAAAGCGTTTCACTGACGTAAAATATAACCCAGCAGACCAATGACGTCATCCACTAGCACGAAGGGAAGGTTATCCACTACCTACAAAAAAAATATCGCCCAACAGAGACCCACCACATCTAATTCACGAAACGCCATAATTTTTACGCAGGCTAAGTTGAAACAAATTTGTCGCACTTGACATATGACAAACTCCCTACGTGGCTAGTGAACAAACATTTTTTTTTTATTTTCTACCTACATTACTCCACAACTTTTCAGCAAATTAGAGCCTTATTTTGTGCAATGTTAGATGATTTAAAAAGAACGTCTACCACTGATGTTAAGTCTACTCGTCAATCGTGTGACTCGTCAGTAAAAGATTCATACATTTTCTATTTGGGGAAAGCAAGCTTCAGTATGGTTTCATATTGATTTCACTAAGTTCAGAGTGGAGACGCAAACTGAAACCAAAACATTGGCCAAGTTTTTGTACTGCAGTTCGTAAATAAAAAAATTATATGACCAAGTCTGCAAATACTATTAAGAACTGGAATTAGTTTTACTTGGCAAAATGGAAGTTTAGTGCCTATAAAAAAACTATATAGGGTTATGGTTTGATTGCCGTCATCCTCATCCGTTGGAAATTTCCAGCAGATATTGGTGGAGAGTATACGACAAAAACCCTACGTCTTTTCGTTAAAGTTATGTTTGTGGAGGTCTTCAAAAGACCTCGTACAGTGGCGTTTTTTGGTTAATGTTAAATTTATATGCCTTCGGTATTTAGCGCTGCCTAATGGTAAAAAAAGGAAATTACCATACCTTATTATTTCGTTGGCCCTCGCTTCTGGTTGTAGGGCGCGCGGCTGTCTATCGCGCCTCTTTCGATGTAGGCGATGGGGTTACGCAACGAGTTTATTCGGTTTAATTTATGTAGGCATTCACTACACTTAAATACCTGAGAATAGGAGTTATTAGTTTTATATTATGAGGAAGATTAATCACGTCTCCCTTCCCTAAAGCTTCGCTTGTATCTAGACAGCTCTCAGATGAAGTCTTTGTCTTAAGAATTTGCCGACTTTACAAAGTCCCCAGACGTCTAATTTTTGTGTTTTCATTATTTCTTCTATCGAAGTAATTTTCAAGTCAGCAATGGAAAATTTTTATAAGAAATAATACGTTTTTCTTGTTATGCAGGCCCAATGCGTACATATGGGGTTCTATCTATGGCAATTATTTCCATTCCCAATAGGCTATGTCGCCAATCCCGAGGCAATTTTGTAGTTATTTAATTCGATAAATTAATTATTTGTATTTAATTATGAAATAATGGTACCATCTACGATACCATGTTGTAGGCGTGTATAGTTTTTCCATAGTGCCGGAAGTCCAAGTACTCTAAGGGGTTATTCAAAAACCACGTGGTCCTTTTTCGGATGGTTTTCAAACCCGTCCCCCGTCCTTGTGGTCATTTGTTGTCAATGACTTAAACCCCCCTCCAAAACCACGTGGTCTTCTGATGTCAGCCCCACCCTTTCTTAATCTTATATAAATTAAAATAAAGCAAATTAAAAGTATGGCGAATTTGTTTCATGAACGTTAAAGATTCGAACCTTCTGGATATATATCGGGTGGCCCAAAAAAAGGTTCTCATTTTTCAACTAGTCATATCTCAGTAACCCGTGGACCTATATAGACGATATTTTAACACAATTTACACCAATACCTTGTCTCACTATGTTTAAAATTTGAAAACGATATCTTTTATGTTTTTCTCACAATTTAGAAAATAAAAACTCGTGTGAAAAAAAACAAATATCGATTGTATTCTATGCTCGCCCTTTTGGCGAATTTTAGGCCATGCGTAGGCTACGCCCGTTTCGGAGTTTACAAGCTTACAGAATACATATCCTTCAGTCCTTCAGTCGCAATCATGACGTTGTCAGAAGAAGACTGCGCTCTCATTAAAGCTTGCTACATTGACAAAGGATGGAAGAGTGGAAGATTACTACGAAAGTTTCCAGGGAGAGGTTGGAAGAGACGTACACTAGACAAACTGTTAAAGAAGCTTCGCGATACAGGAACCACCACCAGGAAACCAGGAAGTGGCAGGCCAAAAACAGCAACACCACCAGAAAACGTGGATTACATAAATTATAAAATCTGCTCTCAAGAAAATGAACCAGGTACTCATTTATCGCAACGGACAAGTGCCAAAAATTTGAGTATTGGTAGGAGTTCTGTGCGTGTAGTAAAATCACTGAACCTAAAACCATTCAAAAGGATTCCCACATCTAGAAAAAAGGAAAATGTGAAGGATAAAAGAAAAACAAGGTGCAGACAGGTGCTTAATAAATTTTCAGTTGATGGTGTTAAGAAGATAGTGTTCACGGATGAGAAGGATTTTACACTAGAAATTCAACGAAATACTCAAAATGATGTTGTCTACGGACGTGGTCGAAAACGCGATATTCCGGTGAATAGACTGTATCATGAAACATCGCGATTTTCAAAAAAAGTGATGATATCTGCAGGCGTTTCTTGGAACGGTAAAACTGACGTTCATTTTATTGATACCGAAACGACGAAAGTGAATTCCGTAAATTAGATGGAACTTTTAAACACAAAGTTGTTGCCAGACTGCCGTCGGCTCTATCCAGAAAATGATTTTTGTTTTCAACAAGATGGGGCACCGTCACATACAAGCAAGGCCACACAGGCATTTCTGAATGATAATACGCACAAATTCATTACCAAGAATGAGTGGCCGCCTCAAAGCCCGGACTGTAACCCAATGGATTATTCGATTTGGGAGTTCCTGAAAGAGAAAGTTTATCGTGGGCAGCGCGAAAAATTTACTGAACGTGAATTAAAGGACAAAATACTACAATCATGGCAGGAAATTGACAATAATGAGGTGCAACGAAGCATCTCTGTGTGGAAGAGACTCCGATTAGTTTGTCAACAGGACGGTGGTCCAATCGATCATTTAATTGGCTAAAATAAATAAAATATTCATGATATTTGTTTTTTTGACACGAGTTGTTATTTTCTAAATTGTGAGAAAAGCATAAATGATATCGTTTTCAAATTTTAAATATAGTGAGACAAGGCTTTGGTGTAAATTGTGTTAAAATATCGTCTCTATAGGTCCACGGGTTACTGAGATATGACTAGTTGAAAAATGAGAACTTTTTTTGGGCCACCCGATATATATATATAGGGTGATCCAGAGAAATGGGACCCAAAAGAAACCCCTGTAACTCTTAAAGTATAAGTCCTTTTATAAAATCATACGCATCATTCGAAAGAGGATAGTTACAAGTTTGTACAGGATTGTATAGGTTTTGACAATACAAGATAAGATAAGATAAGATACAAAACAAAATGCCGTTTTGCGTCAAACGTTTCCAGGCGAGTTAATCTCAAGATTTGGAGACGTTGAATGGCCCGCAAGGTCTCCGGATTTTTCTCCCTTAGATTATTATCTCTGGGGATATTTAAAGAGTAGGGTCTACAGAAATAACCCAACGACCTTGCAAGAATTGAAGGCCGCCATCACAAATGAGATACAGGCCATACCACCGCACACTCTTGCAAAAGTGATGCAGAACTTACAAGCGAGAACATTGGAATGCTTGGCAACTAATGGAGCACATTTGAAAGGAGTCATTTTTAAAAAATAAATATTTCATAATAAACTTGTAACTCTACTCTTTCGAATGATATATAGTTTTTATGAAAGGAATTAAATATTAAGAATATTTGGCTTTTTTTTATGGGTCCCATTTATCTGGATCACCCTTTATATTATATATATATATATATATATATATTTATTATTAGAATCAGGATATTTTAATGCTTAGTATTAGCCACGTGGTTAAACGTCAAGACCCCGCTCCCCCATGTGGCCCTTGGTGATCAAATAAGGAACCCCCTCTCCCCTTTAAAGACCACGTGGTTTTTGAATGGCCCCTAAAGTGCGATCTTCATTTGTTTCAAACAATTTTGTTTACATCTGAAAGTGTACCCAAACTGTAGCCAATTCTGAATAGATAGATAGTTCATTACCAAGTTGTTTCACTTTAAAATGTCTTAACTTGCTTTACCCGAATGAACGTGTATAAACCCTATTACTGATTAGAAAATCAGGATTCTGGACAATTTTAATTAATCAAAGTAATAAACCCACAATTATCTTACACTGTAAAAATTTTACATCACACACTAACCTTAAACTGTCCGAAAACAAGGAATCAACCAATCGGTGTTTATCCTGGACTACAGTGGAATTAAGTTTAAAAAACTATGTAATAATAATAATAGTAATAGTAATAGCAGCAATAATAATAATAAAATTAGAGCTGCACACCTGTGACACCTTAATTAAATTTAACAATTATGTCAGGTACAACTAACTTGTATAAAATTTCTGTGCCTAATTTGACTAAGTACTAGAGAAGACCTATCATTGTTGGGATTATAATGGTGTAAAATCAATTAAAAAGGTCCTACAGTGAAACTCCATGTTCTTTACCATGAATCAGGGTGGTGAAAAGTGGGATGCCGTAGGGGTTAGTGTTAGGTCTGTCACTATTGTGTATCTATCTATATGATTTAGAGGAGGTGGTGGTGGTAGTAGTGGTAGTGAAATATCTAAATTTCCAGATACAAAAATAGTTGTCCCAGTTACATAGAAAAATCTTATAACTACCAAAAGATCTTGATAGATTAGTGGTAAGGAATAGTAAATGGGAGATCGAATTCATTGTTAAAAAATGCAAAGTACTCCATTTTGGCAGAAAAAATGTAAACTTTAGTTATGAAATGCGGGGGAAACTGGTTAGATGTTAGTCGGAAAAAAGATCTTAGCATTATAGTTAATAGTGATTTAAAAAATTCTGAGCAGTGCTAAGAGACTAAAATAAAGCAAATAAAACGCTTAGGTATTAAGAGGAATGTTAGTTACAAAAGTAAGAAAGTCATCTCTAGATTATACACTTCTTACATTAGGTTTCGCTCATGCTTCGCGTGAGACGGCGTGCAACCCGCCCTCTGATCTTTCTACTATTTCTGATTGGTGCAGAGAAAACCTCGTAGCTTTTAATACATCAAAAACTCGGTTCCTTCAGACGTCAACTCGTCACAATCTTCCACACGACTCTCCTTATGTTCAACAATACACAACTCAATCCTTCCTCTTCCCTTAACATACTTTTCTCTCCTGGAAAGATTACATACACACTTTCTAAAACAGCTTCAAAAGGTTAGGTATGCTGTACCAGTTCCGCAGTTTCTTCATCCCGACTCAGTTGCCGTCTCTGTACAGGTAGTCTTGTCCACCCCTGTATGAATATATTTGTGTGTCGAGGTGGCTCAGCCCACACAAGTTTGCTCTAACCACGTGGAATCAAAGGCTTTTCGTTTCATCAATCCCTCTCTCTCTCTCTCTCTTTACTATCACTTTTATAACGGACACTGCTTTTCTGAACACTCTAACTGGATGTCTTCTCCTTTAAGGAGAGCATGCAGTGCCATACTTTTGACACCTTCTCATTCCTTTTCTGTCAAACACACTAACGCAAGGATTAATCGATATTCTGTCTTTCATCTAGTCAACTGGTGAATTCGAACAACCTTCCTTTCCTCAATCCATCTTCCCCCATCTATGACCGTCAGTCTTTCAGACTACGGTGGGGGGGGGGGGGGGCCGACATTCGCCCTTGGCCCCACCTTCCTGCATTAAAAACAAAACTCAGAATAGTGCATTCAAGCTTGGTCGCCTCGTCATAGGCAGGATATATGTAGATACGCTTGAAGGTGTGCAACGTAGGGCAGCCAAGTTGTCCCTAGCTTAAAAAGGTTGGAATACAGTGAAAGATGAAAGGAATTTGGTATGTTTAGTTTTGAGAGACGTTGTTTGAGGGGGGAGGTATGATACAGGTGTTCAAAATGCTTTCAGGTTTGGACAATTTAGATGTAACTTTCTAATTAGAGTCTGATCGAAAAACCCGAAGACAAAATTAGAAAACAGACTTGCAGACTAGATCTACGAAAATATTTTTTTCAGTCATAGTAGTAGATTTCTGGAATGAATTGCCAAATGATGTGGTAAATAATAGTTACTTAGCTTTAAGAAAAAAAAAATAGATGCCTTCATGAATGAAATGGTGAATTTGTAAATAATGTACATTTTAGCTCGAGAAGTGGGCTACTTAAGTGGCTTTGTAAATAGCTTTAAGGATAGTTCGCAGACTTCAAATGATATTTGGCAAAATTTGACCAAATACACCTTTAAGATCATTCATCTGAACCTGATAACCTCGATTGGGCCGAATGGCTTCACGTTTTCCAAATGTAATGTTATACTGTAAGTATAAAGAAGAATGGAGTTTCACGACACTTTTTTAATCGACAGCGCAAAGATCACCGTGTATCGCGGTGAGTGACCGAATAGTTATGCCTCACGCGTAACTACTAGCAAACTCGCCGCATTTCACAGTGATCTATAAACATGTATCCGTTTTGTTAATAAAAACAAGAATTTTAATTTGTTTGCAAATAGCTCATTCACTGGCTTTCAGCAATCTAATTATAGAAATTAATCTCTAAAATAATTTCAATTATTGTATACTTTATGAAGCCCACTGATCGTAAAAATTTATTCACATAAATATATAAATTGTCCTCCAAATCAAGAAGCTAAAGAGTAGTTATCTATCTTGGACGCAACTACCATACTTACACTTTCCTTAGGTTCTCATGATGGGGGCAGTTGGCTTTCGAAAACTTCATTAAGCAACTCATTATTATTATTATTATTATTATATATTATTATTACTACCACCATTTACTGACTGGGATTATGTAAGCAAATTATACGTCTACATATCAAACCTTAATTCAAATGAGAATTTAAATTGGTACAATAAAACACATTACAAAAAAGGTAAAATAAATAAATAACAAATTATTACATATTCCAACAAGAAAAATGAAAAACAAAATAACAAAATAAAATAAAATAAGAAAAAATTTTTTTACACCCCAAACCAATTACAATACCCATCACCTTCAAATCCATTTGAACCACAATTACAATATTCACGCGGTTATCCGTGATTAACGGAACCGCGAATCGAGTTAACCGTGATTTAATAATTGTGACCATTGGGCATTTATCCGTGATCATGAACGAGTTAACCGTGATTTGGAGCAGTGTTTACATTCGCGGATCGTTTCCCGCTAGGCCAACATACGTAATTGTATACTGTAATAGAATAATACTGTGTGTGGTGGCGCGCGAAGTAGGAGGCCAGTCAATGGTGGTGGACAACAGCTGCACCACCCACCCACCAGCAGGGTATATCGAGTTAACCGTAAAGTCGGGTTGTACGTGACCAGGGACCGCCCCTCAATCACGCATGACTGAGTACTGTATCAGGTTCAACATTGGGGTGGATCGATTTTACATTTTTTTCGATTTCCATATTCTAATAGAGACAAACTTGCGCATGCATGAGAAAATAGCCTCTGCAAAATCTTAGCTTAATAGGTAATCATCATCTGCCCCCGGCAGAGCGATGAAAATCATATTTTAGTAGTCAAAAACGTATTTTAAACCCTAGCCTAGAGTCATAAAATTTTGCGTGTGTGTTATTTCATGCCTAAGCAACGATATAAATGCTATGGGAAATATATAAATGCATTATTTAAGACAAAGAGCCGATCTGAAAATATGTATATTATACATGTACAGGGTGTCCCGTAAGTCTGGACCCATAGGGAAAAATAATAAAATTACAAAATAGTCCAAAAATTTATTACATAATCTGTTCAAAGTGTCCGCCGTTGTGTCACACACATAGTTGAAGACGCAATCTCCACTGCGACAGCACTTTCTGAATCACAGTCGCAGAAATTTCTTGACACCCTCCACAATGCGTGCTTTAAGGTGGAAAATGTTCTGAAGTTTGACCTCGTACACTTTGGCTTTCAAGTGGCCCCACAAATAAAAATCATAATAAAAAATAATAAAAAAATAATAATAATAAAATAATAATAATAACATAATAAAAAAATATATTATAAATCCCTATGGGTCCAGACTTACGGGACACCCTGTATATTATACATATTTTCAGATCGTCTCTGTCTTAAATAATGCATTTATAGTATTTCCCATAGCATTTATATCGTTGCTTAGGCATGAAATAACACACACGCAAAATTTTATGACTCTAGGCTAGGGTTTAAAATACATTTTTGACTACTAAAATATGATTTTCATCGCTCTGCCGGGGGCAGAAGATGATTACCTATTAAGCTAAGATTTTGCAGATGCTATTTTCTCATGCATGCGCAAGTTTTTGTCTCTATTAGAATATGGAAATCGAAAAAAATGTAAAATCGATCCACCCTATTCAACATGCGTGTCAAAATCTGTTAATTTAAGAGAGCAAAAACCAGGGTTGGCTTTTCCCCCTTTACTTGAACTGCGAGTGGCATTTATGGAGTGTAAAACTTATCAGCATCATAATCAGTGTATGTAGCATTAAATACGAGTTTCACTTATTAATAACATTTTTCTAAACAACTGTTACATACCATACCGGATACAGCGAATGAGTAAAATTACTGAAAATATAGAGAATTACTTTTTCTTAATTCCTCTCTTGCCAACCACCTCGCGCCTCACAGTTAAGGAAACACTAACTCGACTCAAGATGAGTGTGTCGACTTTTTAATTTGTTTATAATTTGTAGTAGTTGGCGATAGTTTTATTATGTCGTACTATTTCGACCATTCGGTAACAAATTATTAGCAGTAAAGTGGTATCATCCAATTTTAGGGAAGTTACGAGTCCCTTTTTCGGAATGTGTTCAAGATAGCCAACTTTTCGGGATAAAGTTTTATAGTTTAAAGCCATGTTCGAGATCAAACCTATTCAATGTTGAGTTCAAGTTTGGCTATGGAGAAATCCACTTAATTTTTCTATAAACAGACTTAATACAACTATATATATATATATATATATATATATATATATATATATATATATATATATTAAACTAATATAGTTTAAATTAAAATTTGAAGGCTACATTTTTCTTCATGACTTGCATTGTTGATTAAAACAATATACCTGATTTAGAATAGCGTACAAGAGCGAGAAAAAACGATCATGAAGATAATACCTTATTTTTTAAAATGTTAAAAGTGAATAACATTCCTTATCAGTTCGTATAAAAATAATTTAGATTGTTCCCCATCAATAAATTTTGTATTTAGAGGTAAGCCTATATGAAGGATTGGACAATAGGCCTATTTAATAAAAACTAAGATTTGTGACATTTTAACTACATATCTATCTAAAATAGCCTACTGATTTTTGTTACACCTGAACAAATTCAATAACACTATTTAGCTTACCAACAAATTTATGAAAATTTGTTTCAAGAGGAGGCTACCGATCTTAAAAAACAATGGAGAACAAAAATATTTGCCTAGTGCTCGTGCTAGTATTATGAGGCACATATATGATCATCAGAGATTAACAAAAATATACCTTTAGTTTAACTATTATGCCTTAAAATATAACATCTCAAAAAAGTGCAGACTAGTGAAAAAGAGATCTGTATGGAGTACTAACTATCGTTAGAGGTCAAAAATGCATTAGTAATTATAATAACCATAAGATGTACGATGAATAAGCGTCTTGAATATATATTGTTTTTTAATGCTCTTCACAGTGACAAAGAAAGTTTCCAATAAACCAAAGTCCCCGAATAATAGTCCGTTCACGCTCTCTTCAGAACATGTTTAGAACATGTATAACACGCGGCGCAATTTTTTTTTATATAACTCGAAACTTACAAGGACAAAATGGCTTAACATCTACTCCAAGTACACAAAAAAATCACTGAGAAAGATACTGAATCACTACTTTCAAGATACTGGTTCTTTAAAAAAAAAAAAAGATTATGAAATTTACCAAAAGCGTGGACGAACTGTTATAATTGGTAGACTTCGATTTTTAGTTATTTAAATTTTTTTTTTTTTTACCTTCGTTCGACAGTTTTCAATCATCAGGACTTAAAGGGAAACTTTCCTTTCAATAATTTTCGTCCCCTCATCGTCTCATTCCTTCTCCAGTTTTCCAAAGCTTCGATCGGTTCCGGAATGAGTTGAGCTGCGAACGGGCTCTGGGGCGAGGTATCGAGCGTAAAGGAACGGCAGAGAGCGTGGTCTCTGCTATCTCCCCACCCGCCATTTCCCTTGTGGGTCTTTCCCTACGTAGAAAATAAAATGTGTGTGTGTGAAGATAAAGCAAAATTTTATTAATAATTGCATCTTCCAGGTAATAAAAAAAAGTTAGTTTTAGTACACTGTATTAGTCATAAAAATGCTATTACAAGCATTTATTCCGTAAAGTGTTCACTTCTTTACAAGCGTAATTATTGTTATCAAATACCTAAGAAGTTGTGATCGGCATAATTAGGCCAATACGACCTCACACACACACTTATTGCGTGTGCGAATGCTGGTCTGAAAAAGAAAAGTGTGTCAACTCACCTTCTTGATTGGTGCTTGTACGACAACCAACTGATGCGGGAAGAGGGATCGTTGAGCGGCAGTCAGTGTGTGGCGAACTTTATTTAGGATAAATTTGGAACTGCAATCTTTTTTCTTGTGGTGAACACCGCTTAAATAGAAAGAAAATTTGTTAGCAAAGGATTATTCTTTATACACGTGAATCTCAGCCAGCTATATATATATAGCCGTTATATAATGTTCAAACAAAGCTTTCTTTACTAATGCAATTATAGATAAAATTAGTATAATAGTAGATTTCCGCTGTAAGAAACCTCACTGCTTCTTTTACACAACTGTCTGGCACCGCATTCACTATTTGACTCGCACTTTTTTCCCTGTGAAATCTGCAGTAGATGAACGATTCATAATAAAAAAAAAAGCCCAGTTCCCCTTTTTGCGTGAAGTGGGACTCAAACTTCCAAATAATGACGACAGTTATTTCTCCCGAGTATATTCGGGCAGTGAAATACATCCCTAAACATTCTTTCTCGTAGCGTCAATCTACACCGACTAATCTCTTCATTAAACCACAAACCAAATAACCATTCGCCAATGTGGAAAACTCTCGGGGCTCTGGCAGCGAGGGTGAAGAGTTTGTGAGGGAGACACTTTGTGCTCACGTGTTGCAGGGACCAATCCCAATTGTAGTCATCATGATTGCAAAACGTGTCTTTGCATTTCTGTTTCGAAAAATTAGGCGTCGATAAGTTATTTGTATTCAGTATCTCTACTCAAAATAATAATAATAATAATAATAATAATAATGATGTTTTGGGTTGTTTAACCTCCTTCGCAACATCTAAGGTCATATGACGGAGGGGACCTACAGCTTTACGTGGGATCCGAACCACGGGTCGCTACATAAACTGGGCGCGGAAGACGGTCTTCCATCCAATTACTACCCAGACCCAATGTCGCTTAACTTCGCTGATCCCTGCGTAACATATAAAGGCCATATGACAGAGGGGACCTATGGCTTTATCTGGGGTCTGAACCACTATCCTACTGAAGAACCCGGAGAGGCACTTTAATGGCTAAAATCTGAAGTTCGAGCTGAAAAATCAAACCAAGGACCTTTATA
This sequence comes from Bathynomus jamesi, assembly GCA_023014485.1. Lineage (NCBI taxonomy): Eukaryota > Metazoa > Arthropoda > Malacostraca > Isopoda > Cirolanidae > Bathynomus > Bathynomus jamesi. The sequence goes on along the minus strand of JAJOZX010000549.1, from coordinate 1,183,455 downwards.
TTAACAAGCCGGTGCTTTAACACTAGTCTACCATGGCGGGTTCTGGAACTAAAATCCAAAATTTTATACAGAAAAAATAAAAAGATTATGGAAATGAAAGACCAGTGAAGTTCAAACTCTTGAGAAAAGACAGTAACATGTTTGATTATAAAAAATGTCCTTTACAATAGTAAACTCATATATATATATATATATATATATATATATATATATATATATATATATATATATATATACATATACAGGGTGATCAAAAAGTAACGCAACCCATGGAGAAACGCACATAATTGATTTTTTCCTTCTGTTGCAGGCGATGATTCAGAAGTGTGTTGATGCAATTTCACAGGAAACGTTGCAAAGGGTCTTTAAGAACATGAATCGCCGTATCCACTTGTGTGAAGCAGAGAACGGTGCCCACTTCCAGCACTTGCTCTGAAATAAATCGTTTTCCCATGGGTTGCGTTACTTTTTGATCACCCTGTATATATATATATATATATATATATATATATATATATACACACTGTCTTTTCTATTTATTCTATCCTTTTAATAGCCAAAACTTTAACGATGAGAATTTTCTGAAATATTAATTATATCCAAAAACACACCTTCACTAAATTCCAAACTGAATGGTTGAATGCAAATCCCATGTTGTGCTTTGAAGAGAGCCACTGAGCAATCTCCACCTGTAACGAGTGTCCAAAACAGGGTAGAGGAACGAATATGCTTGAAATTCACGCAAAAGACATTACATAAATCTTCAATTATATTATTATTCAAAAGAAGGAAATAATTACCCTACATATTAATCCTTTTCAGTCAAACACAATGGCGTTGGATATTTGATAACGGTTGTTAAAACTAATAATTTTAAGAGTACTGCCTTGAATAAAAAATGCACATACATATAACAAGCTTACTAAATCAACCAAAACAATACAAAATTTTAAACTGTTAATCTTTTTAATGCTTAATGAATGTCTTTCATAATTAATAAATATAAATAATTACCGACAGTTGCCTACCCTTTTGCCGTCATTAGCGAAATTATAATTTTTTAGGTAATGCCCAAGCGTGATGATGGAGCATTTTGGGCATGCTTGGGACAATGCCTCATTGTAGAGCATCAACATGTGAAGGAAATCTTCAGCAACGTAGTGGTCCTCCTCCAGGAAAAGAACGAGACCAGTGTGGTTTCTTAGCACCCAAAGATCGTCAAACACCCTAGTGTGAAACCAACAACAAACTCAGGCAAAATCAATACTAAATCGCAAGAGGCGTGACCGGAAAATTCGCCGTAAACATTTTCGCCGTAAGACAAATTCGCCGTAAGGATATTTCGCCGTAAATAAAATAAAATTAAAATTAAAAAAAAAGTTTAACTGAACCCTTATAATAGCCGGTGCTGGTTAAGTGTGCGGTCAACCTAGCTTCGAGCAGTCTACCACAATTAAGATTCTTTATACTGTACGGCATTGACGATTGGTTAGGTTAAGTCGTGATAGTTTGGTTAAATAAATTTCTTAAATAAATTCCTTATCTTGCTTTGAAACTCACTATATAGGAGGAGAACGAGGCCGAGGCGCGCGAAGGCGAAGAATGGAGCCAACATTCTTTATACTGTACGGCATTGACGATTGGTTAGGTTAAGTCGTGATAGTTTGGTTAAATAAATTTCTTAAATAAATTCCTTATCTTGCTTTGAAACTCACTATATAGGAGGAGAACGAGGCCGAGGCGCGCGAAGGCGAAGAATGGAGCCAACATTCTTTATACTGTACGGCATTAACGATTGGTTAGGTTAAGTCGTGATAGTTTGGTTAAATAAATTTCTTAAATAAATTCCTTATCTTGCTTTGAAACTCACTATATAGGAGGAGAACGAGGCCGAGGCGCGCGAAGGCGAAGAATGGAGCCAACATTTCCTATAGAATTGTGGAATGTTGTCGAAAGAACTCATAATAATATGCCGAGAACGAACAACAGTATAGAAGGCTTCCACAATGCAATACAAAGCTCTATTACTAACATGCATCCAAGTATCTAGAAACTCATAACCAATTTGATGAAGGAAGAGAGTTTATTTTTAAGAAGTTTTATCACTGACTTTTACCATTGAATAAAGACTTGCCTTTTTAATGCTTATATAATACCCTTTATCATCCATTGATTATTTTTAAAAAATTTTACGGCGAAATGTCCTTACGGCGAATTTGTCTTACGGCGAAAATGTTTACGGCGAATTTTCCTACGGCGAAAATGTTTGCGGCGAAATTTCCTAGAACCCGCAAGAGGCTAGCAAAAGCATTTTCAACCAGCCAGTCCATTGCAATGAAATTTACAATGAAAATTTTGAACTAATAAAATTAAGCGATTAAAAATATTCAGTTACGAATAGCAAATAAATTTAGATTTATATGAAACGTTCACCACTTTTAATACAACAGTACCATGGACTGACAAGTAGGTGCAGCATGCCTTGAACCCACCTTCCAGTTACAGATTATGATCTTAATGAATAATGTAAGACTATTCGCGCGCGCGTGCATGTGTGTGTGTGTGTGTGTGTGTGTGTGTGTGTGTTTTATCTCTCACTCTAGAGCTGAAGAATTGAAAAAAATCAATGAATCCGATTGATTTTACTAAATTGCGAATCAGAATTGGGGAAGAAAATTTTTCATATCTAAACAAGTCCTGTGGATTAAAAACTTGGGCAACAAAACTGTTTGAAACTGCAATCATCCAATTCTGGCAGAACATTTATTTATTTATTTCTCTTTAAACTGCCATCACGTTTAACAAATTATACCCCTAAGAAAAGAGTTACACAAAGTGTTTAGTTCCAATTATTTCAATAACAGAAATGTGTAAATGGAATTTTCCCCAAATTCTGGATTGACATCAATGAGAAACTGTCAAGTCAACATGCCAATCACTCATTACTTACTTATTAGCTTTCCACCACCAATGGTGTTTTGTCTGTACATAGCGCGCCTCTCTGTAGTGTCCATACATATCAGGGTTTCCAACACAGTGCAGAGTTTTCAGTCTGGTTCAAAAATAAATGAAAGAATTTCTCTGATATCAAAAAGAACTTCCTTGCAATTTTTGTTAACGCCAGTTTTGGTTTGAAAAACTCAGTAAGGGAGAAAAAAATATTCACAAAAATTTTGCTTTGCTGTCTGTACTCAAACCATTATTCTATTGTCAATACAATAAAACAAAATTGGTTTGCAATTTCCAATGCTGATACACACTGTGGACATTTTCTTTGGATAGCTTTCAACAAAGTTATTGGTGCTATTTTCACTCAGACTAACAAAACGTTTCTGTAGAAACCAGTGTCAGCAAATCAAAGAGAAAACACTCTTAGCTAAACAAATGTGAGTTGGTGCAATAGTCAAATCTTAACATCATTGTAAAACCTGTTCCGAGTATTCATTAACTTACTGATGAGCAGTTGTATCACGTGGACAATCTTCAATACTTTCACCAGGGAAACTGTGTGGGTGAATTTGTAGAGTGTGAGGATAGAAAATCTGCATCACCTTATTAGAAATGGAAAAGTATTACTGCTTCGGAAAATAGTGGTGCTTTATTACAGGACTCCTTTAGTGGATCATATGCTTATTTACCTTCAATAACCCCTAGTTATAGTTTGCCAAAAATAAAATATCCCTTCACCACAGATTAAGAGTAAGACGTATTAATTCACCTTAAAATTTAACCTACAAGGACTTTAATGGTAAAAAGAAATTTTGCAAAAACCTATTGGAGAATGAGAGCCGAGCCCAGCAAAGTACCAGTTACTGCATAAAGATACCAATGCAAAAACATTATCTAACACTCCAAAGTAACCATACATTTCATCTTTCAAAGAACCATAATTAGGCCTACTAGCTACTGAATTAAATTAAGAGTTGTAGCTAACTTCTTTATAGATAAAGTCTACCCCTTCTCTTTTAAATGGCTGAGAGATCACACCTTAAATTACAAAATCAGTGTCACATATTAAAAAATAGCAAGTAAATAAAGTAAATAAGATACATACAACTTTCTCTCAAGTCTCCAGACTTAGTGATCAATTCATAGAGAATTTTTTAAAGAAACAAACCACACAAGCAGAGTAGAGACAGAATGTAAGGTTTTTTATTTTATACTTTCAGGAACTAGAAACACAATTCTAGTAAAATGATTACATGAACATGTACGTAAAACTTTAAAAACTTCAGTTTTTAAGAGACACATTGACTAGGATTAACTAAAAACTAGTCATAGCTATTACATTCATTAGAAACTGGGCACCTCAAAAAGCGAGTTCTCAAAATTGACTGAATTTTGATCTGACAGAGGGCAGGAACTGATAAACAGTCATACTTGTGCTCACAACCACTGGTATAAATCAGGATACAGGTCTTTGACTCTATTATAAACTAAAAAACCTAAATGAACACCAGAGTAAAGTAACAGTTAGTAAATAGCCTAATAAAAAGATTCTATTTTCCACTTCAATATAGATCAAGGACCTTAAATTCCAATAAATGAATAATGCTTAAATATTTTTTCATGCAACCTTACCTTACAGAAATCTATTGTAGTAACAAGTTTATTGATATGTTCATCATAAAAATCATGTGAAAATATGAGGAGGACTGTATCAATATACCGTGCTTGAGCCAGGGACACAATCAGATGCCTCAAGTACTCCAATCTGTTATGAACCTAGAAGATTGAAAATAATTGAATAAAGTTTAATTGTTTCCACTCAAAACATCAAGGTCCTAGCCTAACCTACTAGTTTGATAGTACAGAGGAACTGCTATACTGGCTTCTAGACAAGCTTTTCACTAACTTATAAGTAGACGAAGGGCCTACTAGTTAAGATATGATACAAAGAGTCTACTAACAAACTTGTTAAAATAGGAAGCCCACACTATTCGTGGGGGTTACATTCTGGCAAAACACAGCAATACACAAAACCATAAACAACAGAACTAATACTCTATGTGAAAAATATTACATTTCAAAGATCCCAGGAATTACTCTTAAAGCTGTAATTTCCTAGGTCTATACATTAATTTATCAGTGAACATCCTAAAACACAAACATAATATAATTTTAGATCAATACGAAAAATTACCAGCAATAAGGAATAATTTTTTTATGCAGGAAGGAGGGGGCAGGCGAGAGTCCGCAACGCAAAAGAAAAAGGAGAGAGCCAAAATGAAGGCCTCAGAGTCAAAAATGCCACTTTTTATTTTTATTTAAAAATTTTGAAAAAATTGTGTGGTGTCTAAGATGCATGTATTTGTAGTGAAGAATTGAGGGAGAAGTGGGTTTGAAAGCATGCTGGACTGCTGCTGACAGGGTAGATAAGACAGAAAAGATCAGCTAATGGGCATAGTAACAAGAGAAATGGGAGTTCCAGTACTCCCTGTCTCTTGCCTAACATCCACCTGGAGTACTTCGCTGTTTGAGTGGCGTCTTCAATCTCCTCCTCTGATATGTACTTTAGCACTTGCCTTAAAGATGAACTTAATTTTGGAAGAGCTTCAAGGGTCAGGATCATCTGCCACTGGGGAACTTTGAGCTCTAGCGGAGTGAGGACTTTTGGAAGGTGTGTGTGTGTGTGTGTGTGGAGCATTTGGAGGAGGATTGATCAGCCTCAACAACAACTTGAACTGGTTTGAAGGACATGATTTGAGAATGATTGGCTTTCTTCTTTAAGTCCTTGTAGATCTCTCTAAAGGAACCCAGTGTTGCCTCTATTTCTCATTCGAATTTGTAGCTCCTATCCATAAAGGGGTCAATATCTATGGCCTTCTCCACACCTGACTCTATGATCTTAATCATCTGTGCTACTGCCTTTGCTGCAAGATAGTCTTCTGAAGCTCCTTTTCACTGTTCTCTTCTCTCATATTTGATTGAATCAATTCTACGAGTTCTCTTCTAAGCTCATGCTGGTTGGATTCTAACAGCAATTTCCTCCTCCTCCTAAATATCCTCAAAGCCCTCCCCTCCAACATTTCTGACCAACTGGTCAATTTTTGAGACCTTATCTTTAACTCAAACTATAGTTTCCTCCAACAAGCATTGAGCATTATTGGCTTGGCCTCATCCCAGAATTCCTTAATGATCCAAGGACATCATGAATGTCAAATGATTGCGAAAATTCATGGACAGTGGCAGAGCATGGGCCCCAGTGCAAAAATTATTTATGGGCCCCACAAAATTTAGATTTTAGTTTAGTTTACACATATGAACCACAAAAACCTTTCGATCCACTCAAGGTGGCCCTTAAAACTGGTTCCAATCAATTTGTGTTTTCTATCTATTCTAATTCACCTCAATTTATTGATTTTAGCAATAATTGAGTAACAAATAACTAACTTTTCATAAAATTTAAAAAGTAGTACACAGTGATTCACTATAATCACTAGTATTCAATAATACACTGCAGAAAATCAATTAACAATTTTTATTCGCACACTCATCCACTCAGCGTCTCAGCCATTGAAACTGACGCTTCACTGCATGTAGAGTCGACAGATCCCAAACGAAGAAGAATATTTCTGAACATTTTGAAACATTTCGTTTCGTGCATCAATGTGCAATCAGAAATAAGTGGTATCACAGTGTAGCATAGTATCTACAGTAATATACTAGCATACCAGATAGTAGAATAATGTGATGGTTTCAGCATTTTGAATTCTAATTTTGATTTTTATCTATTGCAGACATCATTTCAGATGACAATTATGTATTTAACATATATAGTATACAGTTTTACCAGAAACGGGCCTGTAGTCGAAAGAATAACCATGTTTATAAATGCATTTAAGTACATTAAACAAGTTTAGAGGACTCTTATATTTTCATGCACATTTAGATCTAATTTTTATATGAAATACTTGAAAATTATTATTTTTCCTTGCCAAGGTGTTATCAAATATCAACCAACTGGGTCCCCCAAAGGTCTGGGCCCCAGTGCACTGCACCACCTGCACCTAGCTAGATCCGCCACTGATGATGGATGCTTGTCCATCAGCTGAAGAATTGAGGTTGTGTTTGTGGGGAAAAATATCATTCTCGCACAAAGATTACCAAACCCAACTGTGGCAAGGTGTCCTGGTGCACTGTCAAGGAGGAGGAGGACTTTCCAGGTACCTCTGCACTTCATGTACAAAACAATGATGGAACCAACCAGTCTTCAAATAATTTTGTAGTCACCCAGGCCTTTCTGTTTGATTACCAAAAGAAAGACATGATATTTTTGCTTCCCTTTCAACATGCAAGGGTTCTCAGCATAAGCAAGTATAGGTTTGCATTTGAAATCGCCTTACACGTTAGTACAAAGCAGCAGCATTAGGTGGTCCTTGGCAGCTTTGAAACCTAAGGTAGTTCTCTCCTTGTATATGCAAGTTCTCAATAGCATCTTTTTCCAGAACAAGACTGTTTCATCTGTGTTGAATACTTGTTCAGGCTTATATCCTTTGGCCATAATGAAATTAAAAATTCAGGTTTGAACTACTCTGCAGCTTCTTGGTCAGCAGATGTTGCCTCCCCATTAATTTCACATTGTATGTGGCTGTATCTTTTCCTGAAATGATCAAACCAGCTTTTGCTAGCAGAAAAACTTGGCCTGCCTTCTGAAGTTTCACCCTCTGTGTCCTTCACAGAGCCTTTCTGTCAATTATGTGCACAGTGATAGTGGCTTTCTTTTGAGTTTGATCTTCAATCCACACATTAAGCAACTTTTCTATCTTTTCAATTAATGGTTCTCACCATTACAAATGTTACTTTAGCACTTGAAGGTATAGATTCACAAACACTAGCTCTGATTTTATCCATTTTTTTTTATATAATGAATCATAGATTCGTTCATGTTTGTCTTTCATCTGGTACTTTCCTTTCCTGCTGGAAGTTCACTTTCATTCAGCCTGTCCCAAAGAAGGGTAATTGCTCTCAACCCTCCAACTGCTTCGATTGTTTGCCTTTCTAAAGTTTCTGAATCTATCCTTAATAGGAAGATTCTTAAAAACCTCTTCTCACAATCTTCTTTCAGATGTTCAGGATGGGTTTCACAAGGGATGCTCTACTGGTGATCTTGCATATTTCTGACTCTTGGTCATCCTCCATTCAGGATTTTGGCAAAACTTTTGCTATTGCATTAGACATTTCAAAAGCTTTTGATAGAGTCTGGCATAACTCTTTTAATTTCCAAACTGCCCTTCTTTGGTTTCTATCCTTCTATGTGTCTTCATCTCTAATTTCCTTTGTGGACAATCTATAGCTGTGGTTATAGATGGCCACTGTTCTTCTAAAATTGTTAATAATGGTGTCCCTCAGGGTTCTGGCCTACCAACGATCTATTATGCCACGCCTATCAACGATCTATTATGCCACGCCTATCAACGATCTATTATGCCACGCCTATCAACGATCTATTATGCCACGCCTATCAACGATCTATTATGCCACGCCTATCAACGATCTATTATGCCACGCCTATCAACGATCTATTATGCCACGCCTATCAACGATCTATTATGCCACGCCTATCAACGATCTATTATGCCACGCCTATCAACGATCTATTATGCCACGCCTGTCAACGATCTATTATGCCACGCCTATCAACGATCTATTATGCCACGCCTATCAACGATCTATTATGCCACGCCTATCAACGATCTATTATGCCACGCCTATCAACGATCTATTATGCCACGCTTATCAACGATCTATTATGCCACGCTTATCAACGATCTATTATGCCACGCTTCCTGTCCACTCCTATGCCAATGATTCCACTCTTCACTTCTCCACCCACTTAGCAAAGCATCCATCTCAACAGTCACTCCATGATTTGCATATGAAGGCTATGGTACACCTGACCTCTGATCTTCCCACCATCCCTCATTAGGGCAGACAAAACCTTGTGGCTTTCAATGCCTCAGAAACTCAGTTCCTCCATCTGTCTACTCATCACAATCTTCCACATGACTATCCCCTTACCTTCAACAAAACTCAATCCTTCCTCTTCTCTTAACATCCTTGACATTTCCTTTTCTTATGATCTTTCCTGAAAAAATCACATATACTCCCTTTCCAAAACAGCTTCTAAGAAGTTACATGTGCTGTACTGCCTCTGCAGTTTCTTTACCCCAACTCAGTTGCTCTCTCTGTACAGGGGTCTTGTCCACCCCTGTATGGAGTATGCTTCTCACGTGTGGGGTGGCTCAACACACACAGCCACACTTAACCAGGTTGAATGAAAAGCTTTAGCCTCATTAATTCTCCACCTCTTACTGCGTTCAATCCCTCTCTCTTCACAATGCTCTCTCTCTCTCTTTACTATAATTATATAATGGACACTGCTCTTCTAAACTCTAACTGCATGCCTCCTCCTTTAAGGAGAGCAGACAGCACCAGACTTTTGACACACTCTCATTCCTTTTCTGTCCAACTATCTAATTCAAGGGTTAATCAGCATTCTCAATCTACTCAACCAGTCAACTCTGGAATAACATTCCTCAATCTATCTTTCCCCCCCATCTATGACCTCCAATCTTTCAAATGCAGTGTCCAGTAGGGTGGCCCAAAAATTAACTGAAAAAACAAAAGTTTGAATTGCTATTCTCCACAAGGCTATTCCTTTTCCATATCACAAAAGAAGCCTTCATGCAAAAAATCAGGAAGATCAGCCAATATTTAGAGGTTGCAACCTCAATGTAAAAATATCTAAATTCTGTAATTCCAGTAATTTTGGGTCACCATTATGTTCTACAATAAATATTTGCCAAGCAATGCCACTGTAGACTGTAAATCTATATCCAAAGAATCACTATATGATAGCAATGCACTCTTCCCACTAGCTCAGTTGGTTGCCAAGCCTCGACAGGTGTAGACATGTTTTTGTTGTGTTCCTGCCATCTGGGTTACGCCACGCAGTGAATCACACCAATAAGGCAAGTTAAACTTTTCACCAGTGAGTGGCGGACACTATGCTTAGTTTTTCTGTCATTCATTTACTGCACTGACCTTGATAAGCAATTTGGAACAATGAACTGTTTATTAAAATTGTTAAAAATTAAAAAAAAATTTAAATTTTATAAAAGTTTATTAAAATTGTTAAAATTGTTTGTTTTATATTCTACATAAAACATATGTATAGGTTCTTTAACTCTAATTTCCATTTTATCTTCCATTCCATAGGCCAAGACCATGACAATGACAAGCAGCAGTCCGAAAGTTTGGCTCCTGGGTAAGCCAGACCCGGACATCTTGGGATCTGGCCTGCCAACAAACGGGGCTATTCTCAGGAACTTCATGTTTCACCACCAGAAGGGATCCACAATCAGTGACAGTGCTAAGGCCACCATAGACAGTGTGCTGACAATCTGGGACAAGGCACGAATTCTGACCCAGTGGGTGGACTCCAGCGTGCGCAAGCTTCGGAAGCTCTATGAAGAATATTGTGGGTTGAAGAAAAACTTATTGAAACTGAAAGACACGTGCCAAATCAAGGAAAAAAATTCAAGGAGAATCTCGCCAAACTATTTGACATCTCACGAAAAGACACCCTCAGTATTATGACGGATGAAGAAGACAAACAGTTCCTGCAGATGCAACAGCAGGATCCCTCAAGCACGAGTATGTCCAGGATCAACAAGACCTTGGCGAACAAAGAGACTCGCGAGTGCCTCAGGAGTGATCAGGCCAGTGCTCGAAAGGAAAAAAGAATGTTGAGTGCCCAACAGGCGAATATAGCTATTCCATCTAGTTCCACCATTGCTGACATCTGTAGCTCCTCCACATTGACGGAGTCTGAAGATGATTTCCAAGCTCCGTCAACATCCAGTCAAGATCAGCCAAGGAATAAGAAATTGAAGCAGACCATTGAACCAAGGAAGTAGCCACCGCGCTCGACCAAGTGAAATTTCCTGACCATGCTGCCATGTTCGTCGTAGGAGCCGTCACACAAGCGCTCGGTCATGGCCTGGAGTCTGTGGTGCTATCTCAGAATACCATTCAGCAAGCACGGGTCACCACTCGTGAGGCAGTAGCAACTGCTCAACAGGCTGTTTTCTCGCCGGACAGCCCACTGCTTCTCCACTGAGACAGTAAACTGCTTCCAGATATCGCCGGCAATAAAAAGCTTGTGGATCGCATTGCCATCTTGGTGACTGGTGGTGAAACAGAGCAACTTCTTGCCATTCCTAAGATCAGCTGCAGCACGGGAGAGGAGCAGTGCAATGCATGTGTCCAAACACTGGAGGAATGGAACCTCAAACCCATGATCCAGGGACTAGTCTTCGACACAACGGCAACCAATACTGGGCTGAATATGGGCACATACACCCTAATTGAGAAGGCTCTGGACAAGGAGCTTATCTGGATCGCATGCCGTCATCACGTGTTCGAGGTAATAATGTCGGCTGTATTTTCTGTCACCCTGACACCAACCAGTGGGCCTGAAGTGGGAATCTTGAAACGCTTCCAGAAGACCTGGCCTGATATTAATATAGTTGATTTCCATTCTGCTGGAGACGAGCTCTTCATTGGCATGGTGGATGGCCTACAAGAGATGATGTCATTTTACTCAGAGGCAGTCAAGAGCCAGCTCCCACGGGATGACTATAGAGAGTTGCTTCAGCTCTGTCATATATTCCTAGGGAGATCCTCCGACAGAGAACTGTCCTTTCGTGCACCAGGCACTATGCACAATGCATGGTGGATGGCTAAGGCAATATACTTGCTGAAGATCTTCCTTTTCAGGAGCCAGATTAAGTTGACAGCCCACAAGACAGCTGGTGTCACAAAGACTTGCCTCTTCATTTCTATTATTTACGCTCACTACTGGCACGAGGCCCTTCTCCCAGAGAGGACCCCCCTCAATGACTTAAACCTAATTGCTCTCCTCCATGAATATCCTGACTGTGCCATCAGGGAGGCAGCTGTTAAGGCCTTCTATCGCCATTTGTGGTACTTCTCTGAGCACCTCGCGCCTCTCGCCCTCTTTGATGATCACGTCGACGAGATCACAAAAGCAGCTATGGTTGACAATTTCCTACACCCCTCAAACCAAAAACTCTTGACACATCTGGATGGGACTGTGTTCGATCATCGTTCTTCATTGGCGTTGTACATCACGAGCCAGTCTTTGAAGATATTCAATATACTCTCCATGAAAGGACAAGATGAAGCCAAGACATTTTTGTCAAAACCTCTAAAGGCTCCCTCTGGCTGACAGACCCCATTTACCAGTTACTTAAGGCTAAGTGCAGGCTCCTCAAGGTCGTCAACGACTGTGCCGAACGAGGAGTCGCTCTTATTCAGTCCTACAATACCGCACTGATGAAAGACAAGACCCAGAAACAATACCTACTGCGACTCGAGGCCAGCCACCAAAAAAGATTACCAGTTACGACAAAGTTGGCTTTGACAAAGAAAAAGTAATGGGTGTGACGTTGTTTGTTTGATATACAAGAATTTAGTGGTCATATTAACTGCTATGACATGTGTGTTCTAGTATATTTTTGCATAACATGTGCTCTGTGCTGTTGACTTTAAATTTTGAAATAAACATTGATATTGCATTTTTGTTTCAAATCCTAAAAATATAGGAACTGGTCACGACCTCTAAATATTGTATGATCTGTCTAATTTTTGGCAAGAGTTCTTACATTTTGATACAGAACACACATGGCCTTGTGGAGAAAGATATTTTCAACTTTCATTTTTTGGGGGCTACCCGGGTGTCCAAGCATCTCAAAAACCTTGAACCTTGATTTTGACTATCTTCTATGGAGGGTGTGTGGTGGGCATTTGCCCTTGGCCCCTCCTTCCTGCATAAAAAAAAATATTGCTGACAAAGACAAGCTGCAGCTTGTCCTATTTCTAACTTATCAAACATTCATTTTATTGCTCAGGAGCATAACTTTAAGCTGCCTTTTTGTAGCTGAATTAGCATCACCCCTACATCTGAATGACATTATTAATTATTCACAATATCTGAAAAATAAGGAAAAAAAATTGTGGAAAATGAAAAGGCAGTAAGCAGGGCAAACCTCACTGACTGAGCAGAGTCTGCTTGAGTGTTCACGATGGTGGGAAACCCAGGATCATTGCCAGCTTGCAATGGAAAACCATGAATGAGTGGGACTGCAGCTGGATAGGTAGTGTGTGTGTGTGTGTGTGTGTGTGTGTGTGTGTGTGTGTGTGTGTGTGTACAAAACCTTTAAGCATGGATATTAGAGTGGTCCAAAAAATAAAATTGTAATTTTTTACCTCCACATGGCTGCTCCTGGTCCTATATCTATCAAACTTCTCCATGCCAAATTTCAGTCTGATTGAATGATATTTACTGGTCACTATGAATTTCATTTTACTAATTTTCTAGTAGATTGATCTGGATTAAAAAATGAAAAAACAAGGGCAAATACTAGTTTATTTGTTTAAAAACAGATTAAATCTCAAAGAAAACAAACAAATGAACAAACATGATATGTTTGATAGAAAATTACATTTATCATTCATTTATAATATACAATTTAGGGTGACAATAAAAATCGAAAGTTGGAGTTTTTTATTGGCCATTTGTTCAATGCTGCTACTACATGAGAAAACAATGTACTGTAAATATTAGGTCATTCAGATAATATTTAAGGGTGTCTCAAGTGAGGTAAATAATTCTCCTTATTCATTAATATTTTTTTTAATTACTTATTACGATTGGAGTACGCCTGCACTTAAACTTTATGAACTAAAACTAACGTTTATTTACATTAATTAAAAAAAATATTAATTTATTTTTACTAGGTAATGAACAATTAATTTGTGTTATAAGGAGAATTATTTACCTCACTTGAGACACCCTTAAATATTATCTGAATGACCTAATATTTACAGTACATTGTTTTCTCATGTAGTAGCAGCATTGAACAAATGGCCAATAAAAAACTCCAACTTTCGATTTTTATTGTCACCCTAATATACATCATTACTTAGATTAGTGCTTCATCACCAACTCCTTCAAAGATGATGAGTAGTCTTGGCGATGTTTCGCTACTAATCGGAGGATGAATTGTTTTTGTTCTTCATCCTTCGTCAAAGATGTATTATATGCCTGGATAAGGGCAACATCCTTCTCCACTGAATCATTGACAACTTTTAGGTTGATCGCTATGCGTTGAAACTCTTGAAAGCAATTATCCTCCATCCAGGAATTGGGATCAGTCCTCAGGAAGGTATCCTCTGCTACCTTCCTTCCTTCTTTAACAGATTGAAGATTCCCAGGGTCCTTTTGGTGACCATTTCATACAAATTCAAATCTTCAATGTTTCCTTCAAGCTTCAATCAATGAGTAACAGTGGTATTCTTGTTACGTTGGAGGTTTACGACCATCTTCCATTTGGTCTCAGCATCAACTCGAGGATCAAAGAATGCAAAGCTGATGAGATGCTTTCCAAGATACCACAGGTGCCATTGAAGAGCTGTGGATGCTGCTTTGAAAATGGTCTGATTTGGGTACTTTTGCAAGATTTTAAGAAGCAGAATATCATTGAAAGGAGCGTTGATTCCGATGGGGTCCTCGTTCCAAAAACGTGCGTAGACCAAGGCGATAAACAGAGAGCGCTCGGTGATATTCTCCATCTCATGTGCTGTCAGCAGTAGTTGATGCTTGAACAGATAAATTTTGGGGATGTAGAGGGCCTTGGCCATCCAGCGTGCATGGACCTTGACTTCTTTCTCATCACGGCACCTGAGGAAGGTAAGGCAGAGTTGTAGCAATTCCTCGTAGTCATCACATGATTGTTTAGACTCCAGTGCCTTTGTGAAGTACTGGATCATTTCCTCTCGAAGCTGGAACATCTTTGGATCTCTGAATAGGTTGTTTGAAGCCTTCATGAAGGCATCCTTCTGAAGTGATTGCCATTTTTTCTGAGAACGTTTAAAAAGAGTGTCATTTCCAGGACACCTGTGTGTCCAAGAAGTGCATTGCAGGTGTTTGACAAGACGACTTCAAGGATATGATGTCAACAAGCGATCCAGACCAGTTCCCTCCCTACTGCTTTTTCAATCATGGTACAGGCTCCCCTGTGAAGGCCAGTATTAGACGCAGTTGTGTCAAATATGAGACCTTGGATATCTCTGCGAAGATTCCAGTCATCAATCGTCGAAATGCAAGCCTTGGCTTGTTGTTCTCCTGTAGCTCGTATTTTTGGCACAGCTAGGAGTTTTTCCATCCCATTTCCCATAATGATTACCGCAGTTCGTTCGGCTGTTTCCTTTGCCCCGCCAATGTCAGGAAGTAGTTTCCCCCAGTGAAGAAGAAGGGGTCCTTCGACAGAAAACGAAGCTTGATCCTCTTTGGCTGCTGCCTGCCTTGCTTGCCTTCTTGAATGATGGATGGAGTTGCAGGAAAGAGTCATTGTAGAAATATCATAGCCCAGGGCTTGAGCGACTGATCCAGCAACGAAGACTGCTCCTCAATCAGGAAGGTTGACACGATGAAGAGCAGCAACTACATCTGGTGATGTGAAGATATTGTCTCATTTCGGAGGATGAGAGTCGACGGACAATAATAATCGTCTTCAGTGTTGAATTCTTCAGAGGATGAGGTGGATGTGCTGGATGATGGAAGAGCAGCAGCTCCAGCCTGGAATGCAGCCTCTTTCTTTGTACCTTAGAGCTTTGTCAGCATCTTTCTCCTGTCGACATCTCTTGTGGTATTCCTTGGCAAAATTAATCTTGTCAGGGCCTGCCATACTGCAGGAAAAGACATCTCATTGCATCATCAGGAATTGGCATTCTTCTTCATTGTCTATCAGGAACTCTTCATACAGCTTTGACAGCTTCCTAATGCAGGAATTGACTCGCTGTGTAGGAATCCCTGCTCTCTGCCATACTTGCAGGGCCTCTTTGCAGGCCAAGTTGTAGCTCTCTTTCAAGGTCTTGGACTGTTCATGGTGGTGAAACTGAACCAAACAAAGCACATCACATGTGGGTAGCCTTGCAGTTGATAACTCATTGCCAGAGCTGGGCAATAAATACATTGAATGTATCTAAATACTAAATACATGGAGAAATGTATTTAAATACTAAATACATTTTACGAATGTATTTAGATACTAAATACAAAATACATCAATTGTATTTAAATACATTTGTAAATACATTTTAAAATACAAAAATTTTAACATATGCATTCACTAATTCACTAAGCCATGACACACACATGATAAAGAAATCAACTGCTTTTGACAAGGAGTGGCACACAACTGATTGAACTGACATGTTGAAACGAACCATGCTGTACTACACTGTCGACGCGTCGTACTGTGCTAGTACAGAATGTGTATTAAACCAGTAAAAGTATTTACATTTTTATATTTTGAGTATTTAAATACTCATTAAAGTATTTAAATACATGAAAAACAATGTATTTATAAATACAGTTCTAAATACACAAATGTATTTAAATACAAATATATTTAAATACTGCCCAGCTCTGCTCATTGCTGGGGTTTCCTAGAACCCACATTTCTGCAGATGAGCCATAACCTGAAAAATGAGAGAAAATAATGCATTAACTATTTAGCACCAAAGCACAATTATATAAGTGTTAAAGTAAAAAATTGCAGTGTCAAAATAAATAAAGTCAAAAAATTTGTTACAGTGGTTAGTGGTTGATGGGTAGGAAGATGGCCAAATTTTTAAAAATATATTTAAGAATAAGTAAATAATAAACCGAGATATAAGATATATATACCTTACAATTTTAATCATTTAATTTAACATCAACATCCTTACTGGTTATAAATTTGCATATAAAGAACATTTTATATATACAGTCGAGGCTGCTTGTAAGAATCATGTTTGTACCAGAATAAATTGATTCTTACATCCACTTCAGTATCATTGGCACGTTATTATTTCATATTAATAAAATACTGTACTAAAACATCTTTTATTTATCAACTTTTTATTTAAATACTTTATATTACACAAAGTGATAAACTTTTAATTGTTATTTATTATAAAAAATTAAACTGAACATACTTATTATAACAGCATTAAAATATATTTCACAAAAATAAATTTCTTACCACTAAAACAATTACTCAGTCTTTGATAAAAAGTGATTTAGCATTGTTTTCAATTTTGTATGACTATTTTCAATGCATTCTTGGTATTTCTAATGCAGCTGGAAAAATGTTGCAGTTTCTGAAGTTTCATCAGAGCATTCAACATACTGTCTTAAAATTGCAAGCGCTCTTCTAACATCAACCATTTTTGGTTTGACAATTTCTTCTAATCCGTCATCCACATTTCTGTTGGTATCGTCCTGCAGCCCTAAACATTCATCCATCAATTCGTTGTCTTCGATTAAATCATTTGCACATGTGTGTAGTAATGCGAGGCGAGAATATTTGAGAATATTCTCATTCTCCAAGAATATTCTGAGAATATTCTCCAAAATATTATTTGCTGAGAATATTCAAGAATTTTCTTTTATCTTAGTTTTAAGACATTTTTAGATTGTTTTGCAGCTTTTTAGAGAACTCTAGAATTTTTTTTATTTATTAGCTATTATACTGAAAAACTGAAATTGAATACTTCATTACAAAGGATATTTTTTCTTTCTAAACTGTGCTGTGTGATATATTTTATTAATTTCTATATATAATTTTGAAAAAATCAAATAATTAAAAAAAAATCATGATTTTTTCATAAAGCTATGATACTGAAAAACTGAAATTGAACACAATTACAAGGGGTATTTTTTTAATTTCCGAAGTGTCTTGTGATATATTTTATTAATTTCTATATAATTTTGAGAAAAATCAAATAAAAAAAAATTATTTTTTCATAAAAAAGCTATTTACTGAAAAACTGAAATTGAATACTTAATTATTACAAGGGATATTTTTATTTGTTTCTAAACTGTTTTGTCTGATATATTTTATTAATTTCTATATAATTTTGAAAAAATTAAAAAAAAGTCATCAATTGATTTAATCAGGTGATTAAGTCATTTTGATTTAATCACTGCCATCCCTGGTAAATACTGTACTTTGAATTGAAATACAGTCTCTATACAATGATTCAATAAATTTTTTGCATTAGTTAATTTATTTATTTCTTCACTCATCCTATCATTCACTTCCGACTTAAAATTTCTCCATTTTGACAGGAACTGGTTAAGTTGTATTGGAATAGTTGGAAAAAACCCTCAGATGTTCTAAAAAAGAAAATTCTCAAAAATTCTCAGTTCAGAGAATATTCTCCTAAAGATTATTCCCAAGAATTTTACATTACATGCGAGTTCATTTAACTCCACCTCATACAATTTTACCATCTGCAGATTTGTTTGCACTTCAGAAAATATACATTCTACACTATGTTCAGAGACATTAACAAGATCCTTTTCAGTAAATTTAGCTTCTGCAAAACAATTTACAATTGTAGAAGATTTTATTTTGTTCCAAGCATTATTTAGATAATGAATGGCATCTAGCACTGTTATTCCTTTAGCAATATCATTGGCTGAGTGTGTTTCCTCATCATCGTACATAGACAAGTTTATTTAATATCTGGGCCCTATAATGACACTAAGTTTTGAATAATTCCTTGATTGAGGTGTTGGAGAATAGAAGTCGTGTTTGCAGGAAGAAAAATTAGCTTTATATTATCTAAAGTCAAGTTTGGATGAATGGCACAGTTATCTAGTACTAAAGCAATTTTTCTTTTGTTTGCTGCAAGCTCTTTATTCCATTTGATTAGATACTCTTGGAAAACATCAGCTGTCATCCATGCATTTTTATTTGCTTCGTAAGAAACAGGCAAACTTATGTTTTTGAAACATCTTGGATTTTTACTCTTTCCTATAATAAGTAATGGGTGTTTTTGAGTCCCAGTCATGTTGCATGTGACAAGACAAGTTAATATCTCCTTCATTTTTTTTTACTTCCTGCAACAGACTGACCCTTCACTTCAAAAGTATGCTCAGGCAAAGCTTGAAAGAATATCACTGTTTCATCAATGTTAAATATGTTTTCAGAATCATATTCCTTTACAAGTTTGGGCAAGATTGTATGAAGCCATTCTTCTGCACCTACTCAATCGGCAGATTTACTCTCACCTCCTTGGACTCTTTTAGCATCTAAAGACAAACAAACGTCTCTCATTCACAAGTGTTGGCATTAGTACACCACTTTCATCTTGTAAACCATCCATCACTCACTGGGAATTCAGAGTACCTCATGGAAAACACAATCTTTTGCTTTCTCTTTAAGAATAGGTACAGAGAGGGGTAGATTATTTGTTCGCATTTTTTTAAACCACTGGAAAAGATCATCATCTATATCTTCATAATCACCACACCACTTTCATTTTCAGCTCAGATTTCCATTGAATGCTGCTTCCTTTTCAAGCTCATCATGATTCTTTAGGATTTTAGAAAGAACAGACTGGGCTACACTTAAATTTTTAGCAGCTTGTCATTGGCTAAGCTTAGGTAAACTATCATATTTTTCTAATAACTTTATTTTCTCACTAAAACAGAAAGAACAGTTCTTTTTTTTATCCATATTTAATACTGTTCTGTATACATTACTGTAATTAATATTGGCAGTAAAACACACATTGCAGTACACAGACCTATTCACAACAGCTTTCAATAGAAACTAGTGATGGGACGATACCAAAATTTTTAACGATTCCAATACCACTAAAAAGTCTCGATTCCGATTCTCAATATTTTTAAATATAATTCTATACTTGTTTTTCTGGAAATTGTCATATTTTACTCTGGTAAGATTAACTATTTACATTAGGAGTATGGTAATATAAATTATAATAGATTGGTTTAAAAATAAAAATCAACTAAGTTGTAACAATTCATTTTAATCTTCTTGATTACACATCATGGATATACATGTTTTAATGTATAGCTACAATACAATAAAAATAAAATTTGTTATCCTCTTTCATTTAAATTTTAAAGTTTACATTGCAAAACTGGTTCAATTAAAAGTTAAAGAATCGTTTTAAGAATCGGAAATCATGGTACAATTCTCTCGATTCCGATTCCTGAAAAATGCTCGATTCTTCCGATTCTCGATTCCGATTAATCGTCCCATCACTAATAGAAACTGAGACCAAGCAGGTCAGTAGTAGGTGGAGCCTGCGATAACATTCCGAGCTAGGGATTACTGAGCTTTTAGAAAGATAAGTTTTTCCTACTCACTGACAGGAAATTCCATTGTTAATGATTCTTACAAGCATCCTCAACTGTATATACACAAACTAATATACAGGGTGTACATAAAGTCAGGATCTATTTTTGTGAAATAATTATTTTTTTCTATTTTTCTTTTCAGAAGCCCTTAGAATGAACACAGAAGAGCGTGTGGCAATAGTAATTTGGCGAATCGAGGGAAAGAAATACAATGACATCAGAGAGAAGTTTAGAAGGAGATTTCATAAGCTGGGGCCAATAGACAAGACAATACAAAAATTGGTGAACAAATTTAAATGAACAGGATCTGTAAATGATGAAGCAAGATCAGGACGACCGTGTATGTCAGATCTTACCGTGAATGCAGTACGCGGAATTATCACTGAGGAGCCACGTACGTCCATTCGTGCTGCATCACACAGACTCGGCCTCCCGATGTCATCTGTGCACAAAATTCTGAAAGTTAATTTGCAGAAGAAAAGCTATCATTTGCAGGTTTTACATGAGGAAGATTTCCCTTGATGAAGTGCTGTGTGTGCTGATCTCATAGAACAAATCTGGAGTGATAATTTAATGGACAACATTCTCTTTAGTGATGAAGCCACTTTCAATACGCGTGGAAAAGTAAATCACCATAACTGTCGAATTTGGACAGATGAAAGACTGAATGATTTCATCCAAAATTGGGAGAGAGACTCACCTAAAGTTAATGTCTGGATGGGTTTTAACAAAATCTAAGGTTTATGGTCCTTTTTTCTTTGCTGAAGCTACAGTTACGAGGCTTATTTATCTGGACATGTTGCAGCAATTCCTTAACCTCAGCTGATTGGGGATAGGATTGTTAGTACCGTCGTCTATCAACATGATGGTGCTCCTTGTCACTATGCCAAAATTGTTCAGGATTATCTAAATGGACATTTTCCAAATCGCTGGATCGGACGCAGAAGCAACAGACCTTAGCCAGCGAGATCACCAGATTTAACCCCTTTAGATTTCTTTGCACGGGGCTTTATCAAATCGCACGTCTATCAGACGAAGATTACGAGTCTTGAAAACTTACGTATACGAACTGCTGCAGATAACATAACCCCGCAAATGCTCCAGAATGTGTTTAGAAATGCTGCGGAACGATTTGAGCTGTGCAGGGATACTGATGGGCGTCATGTCGAATCCTACTCTTAATTATTTAATAAATGTTACCACTATCATTTTATGATTGAATTCCATATAATTTCCAAGTGCTTCACAAAAATAGATCCTGACTTTATGTACACCCTGTACACAAACTAATACACACAAATTAATAATTAATATATACAAATTAATAATTAATATATACAAATTAACACTTACACACAGGATACTATTCCTAAGCTCTTAAAGTTTGAACAAACTTAAAACCATCCTCCAACAAGTTTAAACTTGAAATGATGCATGAGTAAATGATTTGTCTGATTCACAAACAGCATTATACAAGAAATTGAACAATTGCACCATCCTCTGAAAGGTGGGCGGACCGGCGGAGTCAATGTGGCATGACTGCCACATCCTCTAAAAATGAAGTGAGTAGAAAATGATTAGCTAATTAATTGAAAATGTGAAAATCATAGCAACCTCTTATTATGTACAGAATCAACAGATATTTTGCACAAAATCACTTCACATCTAAAGGAATAAGAGCAGCCATGTGGAGAGCATTTCCAACTATTTTGAAATTTTAGCCCAAGTTTTGGACCACCCTAGTTTTTAATTCTTGTTCAACTCTTTAGTCCTACATAAATCCTTTCCTCAAAAATAATGAACTGTCTGCCTCATATGATTACTTTCTACTGTAGACTTAAATTTTTTTTTATTATAATAATACTGGGCCATTTTCTTTTAGAAACAGCCAGCCTATGAAGTTAAGTAAATATCTCCAATTACAAGAAGTTGAATTATATTATTAGGGGAATAAAGCTGCAAGAAATTGATTAGAAGCACAAACTCTCAGCAATTAAGGTCTTCACGAGGTTGTTGCACATAATAAGGACCTTAGTATACATTGAGCTTTTGCTTCTAATAAATTTCTTATTATGGCTTTATTGCCTTAACAGTCTATGAACATTTTTAACAGGCTTTCACCACAACTACCCAATCTTTTCTCAAGTTGCATTTAGCACATAATGAACACTGATGGACCTTTGCACAGCACGTTGCTGGTACATTTCCCAATTTTGTAATAAAAAAAAAATATAAAAAAAAACTGAAGCCTGAGTCACAGTTTTCTTATCTTACAAATAGTTTTATCCAAAATATTTTATCACTTGTATAGTAATTTTTGCATGATAATTCCAAAAATAATATTTTTGCCATCACATACAGATTTTTCACAATGTCATATTACATATGTAAGTAATATTCATTAGAATTTACTCAATTTTTTATTAAAAACTACTGCCTATAAATGCTTCCAGATCAGAAGTGACTCCCTAGCATCTTCTAGAACATTTGAGAAATGCACCACTAGTATATAAGTGATTGACAAGCCACGAGATGAGTCAAGTCTGTCTTGTGCGTGAGAGGTTATAGTTCTTTATTATTCAAAGGGTGCAGTGACTATTTCTTTTGAAACTTGTTTATTTTTCAAGATGGCAACCAGAGGGTGTGTAAATAAATAGCCCAAACATTTTCTGTTGTATTTGTGGAAAATTTACTGTGAAAACATGAAGGTGAGATATTACAGACTTCATCAAGAAAGCATACTATGCATATTTCAGAATGAAACTTGGGGATCAAGATAAATCATGGGCTCCACAAAGTTTGCAGTGTTTGTGTTGAACAATTTAGACTGTGGAGTAAAGGTAAAAACGATTCTTTACCTTTTGGATTCCAATGGTCTGGCATGAGCCTAGAAATCACAGCAATGACTGCTATTTTTGTTCATGTAGCATGCAAGGCTACAATACTGTACTAAAAATAAAAAGGAAATTTCTTATCCAAACTTTCAGTTTGCTATAAGACCTGTTGCTCATGGACCTGGTATACCTGTACCTACTAAACCAAATACTCTTGATACAACTTCATCTGACTCGGTGTCTGATGACGATAGAAATAATAATAATGATTGTTTTCAAACTGAAACATCTGGTGAACCCCAATTGTTTACACAAAGTGAACTTAATGATTTGGTAAGAGATTTGTCTCTCCTGAAGGATTCTTCAGAGATCTTGGGATCCAGACTTCTTGCAAAGAACTTGCTTTCTCCCAGGACATCATTTTACTGGTACAAAAATAGAGAAAGAATTCATCCAATATTTTTCTCAAGAAAATTCACTGGCATATTGCAACAATGTTTCAGAACTAATACTTAAGCTAGGCGCTGCAGTCTATGACCCAAATGAGTGGAGACTTTCCAGTGATTCCTCCAAAAGAAGTCTAAAAGGCTTAAGTGATTTTATGTTGTTAGGTCAACAACCAGTTTATACGAAGTTTCCATATTTTTTGTGTGAATGGGATAGCTGAGCAAGAACTTGGCACTGGATAAAAAAGAAATGGCCAAGCAAGGTCAACCTGACACCTGGTTCTAAAAACATTCAACGTGAAAGTTTGGTTGACATGAAGGAAGTCCTTTTACCTCTGCTTCACATAAAATTTGGCTTGATGAAGCAATTTGTTAAGGCCTTGGACAGAGAGATTGTTTTAAGTATCAGTGTGGTAAATTCCCAACTCTTTCAGAAGCAAAATTGAAAGAAGGAATTTTTGTTGGTCCCCAGATTAGAAAACTGACTTTATTCATTGTTCTTTCAAAATGTTCATCCAATCTTGAAAAAGAAGCGTGAATTACTTTTAAGGATGTTATCAGCAAATTTTGGGTGAACAACAAGGACCCAAATTACCAAAACATTGTGAACAACATGCTAAATAAATTCAGTTGGGTTGTAATATGAGTTTAAAATTACATTTCTTACATTCACACTTGGATTACTTCCCTGAGAATCTTGGAGCACTCAACGAAAAACAAGGAGAATATTTCTTTGATGTCTTGGCGAAACCAGAGAAGAGATATCAGGGAAGGTGGGACAAAATTTCCCTGGGACATCAGCATGATGGCTGATTACTGCTGGATGTTGAAACAGGATACTCCAGAATTATTACATAAAAGAAAAGGAACAGTGCATACATACATTCAAGACTAAAAGGCATACATCTCAAGAAAACTTGGGACAAATAAAGATGAATATGTAATTGATATTAATAGTCTTTTTCTTTTAAAAGTTGTTTGCATTTGTAATTACCGTAGTATAACAAAGCAAAATAGATACCTAATGTATATTGAAATAAATAATTTTTTTTTTTTTGTTTTTTCCCTTCCAGTTTGCAGAAAATCCTTACATGATAGAAAAAAAATGGACACCTTATTATGACATAGGGTAAAAAAGAAATTTGCCTTTGTGTGTGGTTATATAAGAATCAATATGGTTTATTTTTCAGCTATACAATTGTCTACCCAGTGAGTGAAAGGGTTAAATAAAATCGGTTATTAGTAAGAAAACAACTCTGTATTACAAAGTTCTCATTCGCAGGCCTGTGTTATCAGAGGAGAAATTCAGAATTTAGTCATAAAAACTTTACATGGTTTATCACCCTAGGGCAAACCCCAAGCCTGTAGCTTATAGTCTTTGGTGTGACTAAATTATTGCAAATTAAAAAATAGTACAGCTTTCTAAAAATAAAAATGGTTAAAACAATAATATATAAAATAATGCTAATAAAATTAAATAAAAAAACTTCTGTTACTATCTACTCTCCACCAGTACAGAGAAGCCTTCTATACAAGCTAACAATGACAAGCCTAAAGAACTCTAATCCACATAGGCTTAACATTAGATGTTGTTCCCACCTGCACAACTATGACAATTGTATTATGCTGAACTGGTCCAAAGAGTTCTTCATTTAACAGCGTTTCATTTTGACTCCTGAGTAAAATTTGCTCTTGAATTTCTAAAATTTCTTCAGCTGTTAATTCTTTCTTCTGGGAAGGATGATGATGAAATTGCATCTAATGAAAAAACTTTTCCAATTATAAACAGTTCTAACATACTGATGATAACTATACAGTGTGGTTATTTTAAAATTTCTCTGAAATTTTATAATTTTAGTACCAACTTCAATGTCTAACTTTAAAGTAGGCAACAGTGAGCACCAAAAATATACTCATATAGATAATTTTTTAAATTGCTGCCTCATTTCATTTGAATAGCCTACAGCCAATACAAACAAGAGTAGCTCTAGTAATGAAACTAAACCTACACTACTACCAACGAGTCTGATGTAGCCTACAGACTAGGTCTCTGCTAAATAAATGTCTAAGTATAGTAATGGTCCTATGTAGCTACAAAGCCAAGTCCAATGGTATTCATACGAAACAAAATATATGCAAGGACAAGGGTAGTTCGACTATCCCATGTGGTAAGTAGGAACACTGTTGTGTGGTTACTTGCAGCTTCCAAGTAAAATATAACCCCTTTAATAATATTCTACCTTACTCAATAATACAATTTATGAAATATAACTTACTGAATGGAGAAATTTTGCAACAGGATTCTGATGAACTACCAATGAAGGATCAGGTTCTAAAGATTCTGATGATGATGGAGGGTCATGGGGCAAAGGAGGCAGTGCCAACTGAAGCCAAGCTACACTTAAAATAATTACAACTCCTAGAATCCTAATAGCTCGAGTCCAATTTGTACCTCGCATTCTCACATTTTATTTTAAACAAACATCTAAGTTGAAATTTCAGTATATTAATATATATAAGCCTTTATACTTTCCTGACAAAACATTATTTTCTTAATTTCTGTAAAAGAATACAAAATGTGAGCACCATTACTATGCTGACAGGTACTGTACTATAAGCTATGATGAATGGTATTTAGGCCTTACTGAAAATTACCAAATTATGAATCAATATTGTTAAGTTTCTAAATGCATTGGTATAAATATTCATGGTAGAATAGAAAAAATAGTCAGTAGCTAATTGCAACTACAGTGCTGACAGAAGTGAGCTGACCCATACCCATCCTACTGAGAGTCAAACCATCAGTTAAAGTCAATCTAAGGAAAGTCCAGAAGTTTTTTTTTTTTTACCTCCATATGCAAGAATTTCATTGAAATCAAACATTTTTAAGTATACTTTTGTTGGCATTAAAAAAAGGGCAGTAAGATTAAGTACAGAACAGCATCCTACAAACTTTAGTTTTAATGCTTTTTAACCTTATTAGAAGATGTGCAAATAGTCATGTATCCTAGTAACGAGAAAGAAATTGGGACAAAGGATTAAAAGAAAGAAAAGGAATAAAAAATGGACTGAAAGCATTAAATATATATATATATATATATTATATATATATATATATATATATAATAAAAATAAGGGTATAGGGTGATGGGTAAGTGGAATTAAAAAATGTAACATGTTTTGCCTTTAAGAGGGAGTATTCTGGCAGAAAGGATTTCCTACTTTCTTTAGGTTACAAAGAAAAAATTATTTACATGTATGCTTGTTACTGTGAGCTCCCTAATCAAGCCCATCTGATTTACTTTAAATTTTCTTCATTACACGTGCAATACTGTTACTCTCATTCAAATATTTGGTTGTTTTCACACTCCTCCAATTTCGACAACCAAAACTTACAAATAACTGAAGTGGCTGAACTATCCCCAAGGTTTGTACAAGTTCGGGTGTGGATTGTGGAACCACCCTAATATACAGTAGTCCCTCACTATTCACAGGGGGTTAGGTTCCTGAAGAAGCCACGAATGGTGAATCCATGAATATGGAATATATAACTATGGGAATAATAGGGTTAGGTTCCCGACTTTAAAAAAAAATTGGAATAAATACATTAAAACAACAAAGAAATAAATGTTCCTTTATTAATATCATTAATCCATGCTTCAGAGGTAGCAAAGGAGATCTTAGGAAGCAGAGGGTGATTGGCTAGAGCATCCTTCCTGGAAGAAAGATGGGGATTTGTTAATGACTCAAAAACAATGGGAAAATTAAAACATTAAAAAAGGGAAAAAATGAACATGGTACTGTAGTTTTATTAATCTTCTCACGCTTCAGAGTACCGGGGGAGTGAGGTAGATCACTCAGGGAGCAGGAGAGTGTGAAGGAGATCTTGGGGGTGTAGAGGGGCCAGGAGGATTGAGGACTCTATTTTAGTTTCTAAGGACATCACTTTTTTATGGATCATTCCATTTCAGTTCAACGGAATTTTGGGTTGAAAAAACGTGACCCATCACCAATTCTTTTGAAAATTGGCACACTTATAAATCTCAGTGAGAAAAACAAAGGCACTTGTTTCAACACTCTAGGTCATATGGTTCCGGAGATATGGCCATTCGAATTTTGTATAAAAAAGTCAATTTCCAAGGTCATATGGACCATATTTCAACATGAAATATCTCAGCTCCTATTGCACTTACAGAGACCATTTAAACACTATTTTAAAGCTTTTAAGCAGATCCACAACCTTGTTTCTATTCATATTTTACCTCAGTGGTAAAAAAAAAGTTGATCTTATTTTTGACCTTTGACCTTGTGTAGGTCATTTGCTGTCACAACCAATTTTTTTCTCCTTTCACCCAATTTTGGGTACACACGTCTAACTTAACCCAAAACAAAATTTTTAGTGTTGATTAAGTTAGTATAGACGCTACAGCCATTTCAGTGAACTATACCTACCTCCATTTTGACCAAGTACCTTTTTCACCAAACTTTGGAGTGCCGTTTCTTTGGAACTGTTTGAGCTAGTGTTGAGAAAAGTACCATTAGATTTGTCTCATTGAGATCTATAATGTCTGCTATTTTTATGACAATTTGCCTTTTTTTAATATGTATATTAAAATAACCTATTCCTTTATTTTTACCAATTGAGTTATAAGAACTGATTCTTGTCTAGCTGGGTGAAACCATGAAAAAAGAGGCATCAACATAACTTCACATTTAAAAAAAGGCAGTTATTAGGTATTTACAATGTATTTTATGGAAGCCATTATTGTTACATTTATAATAATAAAGTATTTGTATATGCCTTTCAAGGTAATTATTTATCCGACCAAAGATTTGTGCAAATGCAGACAGAATGTGTTCCACTGGCACCTGGCAACACACATTCTTTTGGCTGAAGCTCTGCAAATTTTGAAAATCCTATTTTAATTGTTGGATGGTTTGTTTTAAAAAGCTCAAATGCTTCTTTTAGGTTGCATAAGATTAGCGATTTTTGTTTTCTTTCCTGCCTACCATCAGCTCCTTTTACAGGGGACTGATGATACTACCTTGTGAAACTCCAGCATCCAAATGATAAACATCTGAAAGAGAGGATCCAATTGATACTCATATGCATCTATGCTGCAAAAAGTTTTGGATAAACATGGGTAGATTGCCCCGCAACCCTAAATGATACAACTTAGAGAGTAAACCATAGTGCCAGACAGTATCATAGGCCTTCTCAATGTCAAGAAATACTGCTAAAATATACTCATTTCTAAGAAAAGAGAGACTGATTGATCCCTCAAGCCTCACCAGCAGATTGTCCATCGTAGAAAAGTGAGGGTGAAATCCACTTTGAAAGCTGTCCAGTTTGAGAAATAGGATAGAGTAAAGATGATGTAACACCATCCTTTCAAGTACTTTACCCAGACAGCTAGTCAAAGCTATGGGGCAATATGAGCTCACAGCAGTACGAGCTTTGCCAGACTTATGGATGGGCACCAGCAAAGCAGAAGTCCAAACATGTGGAAAAGAGCATGTCATCTGAACCTTGAACAACATTATAAAAGGCCAATAAAACTTGTCTGTTAGAAAATGAAAGATTGGTGAGGAAGTGGTACACTATCATATCCTCCCCAGGGGAGGTATTTTCTAGCTTAGAGAGGACCATATCCAATTCCAGCAGAGTAAACAGACTATTATAATGGAGTGCTACATTTGTAGAAAAATCAATAGTTTTTAGTCAAACATAACCAAAGTGTGATCAGTGGTTTCCTAAAGTGCTAGTGATATCCCATTTTTAGAAAATGGTGCATGACAGTGATTATAAGATTTGTAAAGTAGAAGTGACAAACAAGGATAGAGCAGTAGCTTGTGATAAATGTGATGACTGGTACCATGCCAGTTGTATTAAGTTGCCCAATGATATCTATAAAGGTCTGGATATTGCAGTTACACAAAATATAAAATTAATGTGGTTTTGCAATAACTGTAGCATAGAAGTTGAGAATTTCATTTCTAATCTTAGGCCCTTGCCAAAGCCTAAAGTTGAGCCTAAATCTAGTGAAGTAGCAGTTCAAGTAAACTTAAATGTCCCTATACCTCATACTCATAGTGAGCCCAGGCATAGATATCCTCAGACAATTTCTGAAAATGATGAGTGGACTAAACCTAGGAAAACCTGGAAAGCTAGGATTCAAGAGCCAAGGAAAAGTGTCCTTATAGAACTAACCAATCAGTTTCATGCTTTCTCACTGGTCCAGGATCAAGATGAGAAAGCTGAAGAAAGTAGGCCTATAAAACAAAATTTTAGCAATAATAATAATCCAGACTCATATAAACCTAGGCACTCTAAAGCTATAGGTGCGTTTGAACCAGCATTCGTTATAGGTGACTCAAGTGAGGGGCCTAGGATCTAAATTACCTAGAGGTAGC
Source organism: Bathynomus jamesi (assembly GCA_023014485.1). Taxonomy (NCBI): domain Eukaryota; kingdom Metazoa; phylum Arthropoda; class Malacostraca; order Isopoda; family Cirolanidae; genus Bathynomus; species Bathynomus jamesi. The sequence goes on along the minus strand of JAJOZX010000549.1, from coordinate 1,153,510 downwards.
ATAGCTTACTGTTATCCAGGTGCAGGGATAAATAGAATTAGTAAAAAAATTATAGAAAAAGGATCTGATATTGCCCTAACTGTACCAAAGAATATGGTTATACATGTAGGTGGAAATGATATAAAGGGTACGCACTCCGAAGAAATCATGGAGTCATATAAACAGCTATTAACAAAGTTAAAGGAACAGAGACCTAACCTTAAAACATCTATCACAGGTATAATTCCCAGGATACATGAGAATAATAAGTGGTACTCATGAGCACTATATATAAATAGTAGGCTTAAGACACTATGTCAGAGCATGGAAATTATATATATTGAACTGTGGAGTAAAAAAAAAAGAGTTCTATAACAGAGATGGAATTCACCTTAATAGTAAAGAGACTGATTCACTATCAAAGATTGTATCATATAATTGACTAAAAACCAAAGGAATAGGCCAAATTAGTACAAATACCAATACTCTTGATAACAATAAACTAATAAAAAATATAATTAAAACTCAAAAGAAAAAGGTCAACAAAGAAAGTAAGAGAGATGCAAATAATATACCATCACAGAACAAGAACCAGACTAAATTACAAGCAAAATATTCCAAGGGTTCTTTGTCATTTTTCTATGTAAATGCAAGAAGTATGTGAGACAAAACAAATGAATTCAAGGCATACATAGGTACTGAAAATCCTGATGTTATGATTGTCATTGAAACTTGGACAAAATTCAGTATGATACCAAATAGTCCATTTAGTGAGAGAGAGAATACCATTACTTATGAAATTGATGGCTATGAACTTTTTTATTATGAATGTAAATATTCAGAGGGTGGTGGAGTATTTATTTATGCCAAGACAAATCTGAATCCAGTTGAAGTTACCTCCATTAAAGAAGAAATAGTTGAATCTGTCTGGATAGATATTGGGCATAAAAATGCCAGGAAAATCAGGATCTATAGACCACCTGAGGGATGTTCAGTTGGAGGAATCCCCAAAAGTAAAGAAGAAAATAAGTATGTAGAAAATAAACTTATTGATGAAATAAATAAAGCAATGACAAGCAATATTATTGGTTGGAAATTCCAATTATGGGCATATAGACTGGAAAATATTACAACCACCAGAAAGTAATGAGAGATTCTTAGACTGTATAATTGAGAATGGTTTAACCCAGTTAGTAAAGGAGCCAACCAGGGCCGATGCTCTAGATTTAATTCTAACAAATAATCCAGATACCTTCCAAGATATCTCAGTTTCAGAAACACTAGGTTCAGGTGATCATTGTATCCTTCGGTTTAATATTGTTTGTAATTCAAGACCTAGTGAAAACAAAGTAGAAATCCCAGATTTTAAAAGAGGAAATATAAATGGACTAGTAAATGATCTGTCTCTAATAAATTGGACAGATATTCTATAGCCTGAACAGACAGTAACTAGTATGTGGGAAAAATTTAAAAGTATAATAATGAACATACAAAGGAAGCATATTCCAAAGTGTAAAATCAGAAATGGAAAAAATAAAAAACAACCTTGGATAAACTGCAATGTAAAAAGAGCAAACAGAGCAAAAACAAAAGCATTTCATAAATTCAAAAGAACTAAAAATGGCACAGACTCTGAAATATATAAAAGTAAAAAACATTTGCAAGAAAGCAATCAGAGATAGCAAACAAGACCTGGAAAAAAGCCTAACCAAGAATTCAAAAAACAATCCTAAGAAGTTTTTCAGTCACTTCAATTTGAAAAGTAGAGTGAAAAAGAAAATTGCCCTCCTCCATATAGATGATAAAACTATAGATGATGATCTTGAAATAACTGAAGAACTAAACAAATACTTCTCATCAGTATTCACAAATGAAAATTTAAATAATATTCTTGATCTTATACTACCAGGACAAGATAGAGAAATAAATGAATTAAGGGTAACAAAACTAGATATCTTAAAAGCAATAGATAAATTAAAAATGGAAAAAATATCCAGGGCCAGATGAAATGCATCCAATAGTCATAAAAGCTGCCAAAAAGAATATAGCACAGGCACTAGAAATTATTTTTAATAAATCATTGATATATACTGAAATTCCAGAGGATTGGAAGAAAGCAAATGTGGCTCCAATCTTTAAAAAATGAAATAGAAACTTGGCAAAAAACTACAGACCCATCAGCCTCACCTCCATTATTTGCAAATTCCTCGAAAGTATCGAGAGGTAAAGTTACTGAGTTCCTTGAAGAGTGCAACCTTATAAATGATAGCTAGCATGGCTTTCGAAATGGAAGGTCCTGTCTAACCAACTTGAGTGAATTTTACAGGGCTGTGGAGTCAGTGATAAAATTTGCTGACTCCAACTCCAAAAATTTTAACATTCCAACTCCAGAAATCTGACTTGTATAATTACGACTCTGACTCCGATGGAATGTTAAGGCCAAATTGATTACGACTAGCTTTATTAGGCCAATGGAGATTCATAAACAAGGCATTTTGTCACCACCACATGACTCATCAGTTACTTAGTGGCTGTAACTATGCCTTAATGGCTTTTTTTCTCTGTATTCAAAAATTACAACAAATCCCAAAATACAAACTGATTGAAGCTTAAACAAAATAAGATTATTATTGGTTTAGCAAATTAATAAGATTTTTTTGTATTATTATAAACATCCATAATACATAATATTTTCCATCAGCAGTGAGTGAAAAATATTCAAAAACAGTAGATTTATACTTTTGATGTGACATTACGCTGTTATCATTACTTATCAAATTGAAATCTAAAAATCTGAAAAAGATTTAGGGTTGCTAGTACAAAATTTTTAAATTTCCTTTTATTAATTATGTTAATTAATTAATTATAATCCTTATTAATTATAAGCAACTATATTTATATATTATTTATATATTATTTATATATTATATTTATATTATTATATTATATTATATATTATATATTATTTATATATTATATTATATATTAAAACATTAGGTTAAATCTATTTTATTCATAAAATTGAGCTAGGCCTAGGCCTAGGCTGCTATGGTTATAGTTGAAGGATTTGTACCAACTCCGACTCCATCCAACTATGCACTTCCAACTCTGACTCCACTCAAAATTGACTGACTCCACAACTCCAACTCCACAACCCTGGAATTTTATGATGGAGTCCTATTGCATTTGGACAATAAAGAGCCAGTAGATATAGTATACTTAGATTTTGCAAAGGCATTTGATACTGTTCCTCATGCAAGATTGTTGGTAAAAGTTAGAGCCCATGGTATAAGAGGTCATATAGCTGACTGGATAGAAGAATGGCTGAGAAACAGAAAACAGAGCATTCATCTAAATGGAAACAAGTCTACTTGGAGAGCCATATTGAGTGGAGTCTCACAGGGGTCTGTGCTGGGACCTCTGCTTTTTGTTGTCTATATAAATGATCTGAGAAGGGCCTATCATGTAAAACCTCAAAATTTGCTGATGATACAAAATTAGGCCATAATGTTAAGTCAGTAGCAAGAGCAATGACAATATAAAAAGACTTAGAGTAACAGCCTGGGCAGATAAGTGGGAGATGAAATTTAATGTTGATAAGTGCAAGGTTATGCATATTGGACCAAAAAATCCAGAATTTGAATACAATATGAATGGAATTTGGATTAAAAATGATAGAGAGAAAGACTTGGGTGTCACTGTGACTAATGAACTTAAACCCTCAAATCACTGTATGGAAATCAGAAATAAAGCAAATGCTAGACTCAATCTCATGCAGACACACGTTGAATACAAATCACCCAATATTATAAAGCAACTATACATTTCATATGTGACCCCCCTCCTCAAATACTGTATTCAATTTAATAGTCCCTATTTGATAAGATATTGAAAATCTGAAAAAGTACAGAAACAAGCAACAAGCATGATCCCATCTCTAAGACAATTGACATATTTCATGAGGAGAGACTGTCGTATCTAAACATGTTCTCATTAAAAAGGTGGTGGTTAAGGGGTGATATGATGGGTGTATAAAATGATAAAAGGGTTGGATGAGATAGATTTTGATTCCCTTTTCATTAAAGATCACAATAACCAGACTAGAAGTCATAGTATGAAATTATTTAAGCCAAAATGTAGAACAAATTTAAGAAAACATTTTACAAACAGAGTACCATATTTTTTGGTGTATAAGACACACCTTTGTATAAGAGGCACCCCTATTTTCAAGGCCTTTTTTCAGGAAAATAATTATGACCAACTGCCTAGTTGTCAGAATATGTCCGTAATTTTCTACCAGAGTGGCTGACTTTTGTTAAAGCCCTCCATCAAAAGTATGGTGGTACGTTTTCTTTCACCCATACTCATAATAAAATAGTATTAAGTATACGAGAGACTATACTATATGTTATGAAACATAAAAGTAAATCATTATGCAATACATACTGTTTTTCTTGTTATCAGTGGGTTGGGAAGAGTAGAAACTTAGTGTAAAATTGGCCAAACCAATACACAGTCAGGAGGGACTAAGATAGGATGAATTTTTGTAAAAATCCGCCAGTTCTTCTAGCCCATATAAAGGTAATATTATGACCTTTGGTGTATAGGACGCAGGGTGATTTTGAGACCCCTTTTTTTGGAAAAAAAGTCTTATACACCAAAAAATATGGCAATTAAGTTTTGGAACAGTCTGACAGAAGTAGTGGTGACTTCAGATTAGTGATGTAAAAAAAACGTTTTTTTTGTTTTTTGTTATTTTTTTTGTTTTTTTTAATAATTAATATAGATATTGCCAATTTAATTATAAGGTATACTTTTGCAATGATATATATTATAAAAATAAATAAATAAATAATAAAATAGGCCATATGGTACCAGTATAGAATGTCCTTTTCAGCCTATTTACAGAAAAAACTGGCCTCTTTCTTGCACTGAAAGTCTTGTATCTTGAGATCCATTAAACTTGCGAGAACACTGACTGGGAGCTGACTGCCCATTGTCCAACCTTCCCAGGACTCTCCCATCCATGCCTCAGATTTTGAATCTCCCACTTAACTATCCTTTAGACCCGCAATGACATATTCCCCCCCCCCCACGAGACCATCCATATATATATATATATATATATATACATGCACATACACCCATATACATATATACCAATATATACATAAATACTTATATACACATTTATATCTATTGTATACCCCATACACATGCATACATCCAGAATTCCAGATACATACGCATGCATACTCACATATATACCTACACAAACTCATACACCTCTATTTTGCCCTTTCATTACCTCCGAGATCATTTAGCACATACAGTAATATCCATACAGCCAAAAGAAACCAATTAAGCACAGACAGAGCAGCAAAGCTAGTATTTATATCCCAAAATGCAAAATTCCAAGAAAGTGAAGTAAAACATGGTGCTACATTGGTTTCGTCAACATCCAAATCTGCAATAAATACCAGTACCTGTGATATTGAAACTATTTGCTTTAATCAATCTAGTGATAATGATTCTTCAATGGAAATAGAATCAGATAATGAAAGTTAAACAGCATTAGGTTAACACAAAGGTTAAAGAAAGATGAATATTTATATTTTTTTTATTTTTCTATTTGGAATATATATATATATATATATATATATATATATATATATATATATTATATATATATATATATATACACACACTGGTATTCTTGCCAATCACAATTATATCTATTGTTTTATACCAGTATTATGGATATTATACCAGTACCTGTGATATTGAAACTAGCATATATGCTCTACCCAATCTAGTGATGATTCTTCCATGGAAATGAAGGTTAACCAACATTAGGTTAACAAAAAGGTTCAAAAAAGGTGAATATTTTTTTTTTCGATCTGGAATATATATACTGGTACTCTTGCCAATCACAATTATGTATATTGTTTGAAATGAGGAAGAATGTTTTATGTTCTAGTTAAAAAATATAGGTATATACATATAAAAAATGAGGGTTTGTTTTTCCTTTCTATTATATACTTTTTGTGTGATTCAGTTTTTCTAAAAGATGACTATATACATATACTAGGTATAACCGTATAAGCATGGTAGTATAGTAAATTATAGGTAATACTAATATACTTATTAGATTAAAGGAAGAAAAATATGGAATAAGTTTAAAACAATAAAAAACAAAAAAACAGACTATCTTCGTTTTAAACAAAAAAAAAAACAAAAAAAACAAAAAAAAACACAATAAAAAACGACTCACATCACTACTGACGCATCTATTAATGAAAACTAAATTTGCATATGTAATGTTTTGTACTATTTCTTTGTTCATTGCTTACATTTTTATTGTATTTCTTTGTTCATTACTTTCATTTGTATTATTTCTTTGTTCATTGCTTTCATTTCTATGTTAATAAACATTTTTTTCTGCAAAATTTGCTGTTTTATAACCTTTTTTTTTCAATTTTTTAAGAAAAAAACGTAACCCAAAATATAACATTATATGTATGGGAAATAATGCTCTGCTTTACGAACACCTGCTTTACGAACGGGCGCTAGGAATGGAATAATTCGTAAAGTGGGGTATTCCTGTACTTCAAAGTTAACAAAAGATCAGAAATCTACTGAACGACAAGCACCACTTACAAGATACTTTACTACAGACAAAGTTACCGTAACAATGACCACAGATGATGATGATTCACGTGGTGGTGATGAAATGCCTCTTGTGTAATTATCATCATAGCAGATTTAGAATTAATATACCTTCGGAGTCAGATAGACAAAAAATTGAGGAGTCGGAGTCAGTTTTTTATGTGCCGCCTCCACAGCCCTGGTATATGAAGCCAAGTCTTTCTGACAAGATCAAGTATTATGAAACTCAGCACACATACACAAGAAATTTTATTTGTGCAATTACACACACCATGTCCAAAACAGAGGCAATGGAAACACTGCAAGGGGTTAGGATAATAAGGGTCAACATGGTACTGGAGATAGCCACAATGAATATATTCAGGATGAGTGGCACCCCCAAAACAGTAAGGACTAAAAGGCTAGTAGTAGTTTTATCACTACCCTTGTTTAGTCGTTGAATGCCAATTACATTCTCCAATTTCATTTCTGGTAATAGATCATCTGTGCTCATGTGAAACAATTCTGGAGCATAAATGATACCCTGAGTAGTGTTCAGATTTTTCACAATTGAGACTTCTACTGGCACATTATTAAGAAAAGTAGTCACATTCAAAAGAGCCCTAGTTTGAGCTGCATTGAAAGTAATGTTAAAAAATAGGGTTTTTTATGTCCACGTTTTTTTTTTGTTTTTTTTTAATAATTAATATAGATATTGCCAATTTAATTATAATGTATACTTCTGCAATGATATATATTATAAAAATAAATAAATACATAATAAAATAGGCCATATGGTACCAGTATAGAATGTCCTTTTCAGCCTATTTACAGAAAAAACTGGCCTCTTTCTTGCACTGAAAGTCTTGTATCTTGAGATCCATTAAACTTGCGAGAACACTGACTGGGAGCTGACTGCCCATTTTCCAACCTTTCCAGGACTCTCTCATCCATGCCTCAGATTTTGAATCTCCCACTTAACTATCTTTTAGACCAGGGGTGGGCAACCTTTTTAAGTGAGCGTGCCAAAATCGTCAAATCTTTGATGCAAAAGTTAATCTTTACCATTTTTAGCAGAAAACATTAAGTTAAAATATAAAACTCAGCGAAGAATTTAGATATTTATTTATTTAAATTTTTTTTAAGGTGAGCTCGGGGAATCACATGCCGGAAAAAGTCATTGGCGTGCCACATTTGGCACGAGTGCCAAGGGTTGCCCACCCCTGCTTTAGACCCTAGACCCACAATGATATATCCCCCCCCCCTGAGACCATCCATATGTATACATACACATACACCCATATACATACCATATATACCAATATATACATAAATACTTATATACACATTTATATCTATTGTATACCCCATACACACACACACATCCAGAATTCCAGATATATATACGCATGCATACTCACATATATACCTACACAAACTCATACACCTCTATTTCACCCTTTCATTACCTCCGAGATCATTTAGCACATACAGTAATATCCATACAGCCAAAAGAAACTAATTAAGCACAGACAGAGCAGCAAAGTTAGTATTTATATCCCAAAATGCAAAATTCCAAGAAAATGAAGTAAAACATGGTGCTACATTGGCTTCGTCAACATCCAAATCTGCAATAAATACCAGTACCTATGATATTGAAACTATGATATATGCTCTAATCAATCTAGTGATAATGATTCTTCAGTGGAAATAGAATCAAATAATGAAAGTTAAACAGCATTAGGTTAACACAAAGGTTAAAGAAAGATGAATATTTTTATTTTTTTCTATTTTTCTATTTGGAATATATATACATATACTGGTATTCTTGCCAATCACAATTATATATATTGTTTTATACTAGTATTATGTATTTTTTATTATGTATATTATACCAGTACCTATGATATTGAAACTAGCATATATGCTCTACCCAATCTAGTGATGATTCTTCCATGGAAATGAAGGTTAAACAACATTAGGTTAAAAAGGTTAAAAAAAGGTGAATATTTCTTTTTTCTATCTGGAATATATATACTGGTACTCTTGCCAATCCCAATTATATATATTATTTGAAACGAGGAAGAATGTTTTATGTTCTAGTTAGTGATGTAAAAAAAACGTTTTTTTTGTTTTTTGTCGTTTTTTTCTGTTTTTTTTGTTTTTTTTAATAATTAATATAGATATTGCCAATTTAATTATAAGGTATACTTTTGCAATGATATATTATAAAAATAAAAAATAAATAATAAAATAGGCCATATGGTACCAGTATAGAATGTCCTTTTCAGCCTATTTACAGAAAAACTAGCCTCTTTCTTGCACTGAAAGTCTTGTATCTTGAGATCCATTAAACTTGCGAGAACACTGGCTGGGAGCTGACTGCCCATTGTCCAACCTTTCCAGGACTCTCCCATCCATTCCTCGGATTTTGAATCTCCCACTTAACTATCCTTTAGACCCGCGATGACATATTCCCCCCCCCCCACGAGACCATCCATATATATATATATATATACATACACATACACCCATATACATATATACCAATATATATAAATACTTATATACACATTTATATCTATTGTATACCCCATACACATGCATACATCCAGAATTCCAGATACATATGCATGCATACTCACATATATACCTACACAAACTCATACACCTCTATTTCGCCTTTCATTACCTCCGAGATCATTTAGCACATACAGTAATATCCATACAGCCAAAGAAACCAATTAAGCACAGACAGAGCAGCAAAGCTAGTATTTATATCCCAAAATGCAAAATTCCAAGAAAGTGAAGTAAAACATGGTGCTACATTGGCTTCGTCAACATCCAAATCTGCAATAAATACCAGTACCTGTGATATTGAAACTATTTGCTTTAATCAATCTAGTGATAATGATTCTTCAATGGAAATAGAATCAGATAATGAAAGTTAAACAGCATTAGGTTAACACAAAGGTTAAAGAAAGAGATGAATATTTATATTTTTTTTATTTTTCTATTTGGAATATATATATTATATATATATATATATATATATATATATATACACACACTGGTATTCTTGCCAATCACAATTATATCTATTGTTTTATACCAGTATTATGTATATTATACCAGTACCTATGATATTGAAACTAGCATATATGCTCTACCCAATCTAGTGATGATTCTTCCATGGAAATGAAGGTTAACCAACATTAGGTTAACAAAAAGGTTCAAAAAAAGGTGAATATTTTTTTTTCGATCTGGAATATATATACTGGTACTCTTGCCAATCACAATTATGTATATTGTTTGAAATGAGGAAGAATGTTTTATGTTCTAGTTAAAAAATATAGGTATATACATATAAAAAATGAGGGTTTGTTTTTCCTTTCTATTATATACTTTTTGTGTGATTCAGTTTTTCTAAAAGATGACTATATACATATACTAGGTATAACCGTATAAGCATGGTAGTATAGTAAATTATAGGTAATACTAATATACTTATTAGATTAAAGGAAGAAAAATATGGAATAAGTTTAAAACAATAAAAAATAAAAAAAATAAAAAAAACAGACTATCTTCGTTTTAAACAAAAAAAACGACAAAAAAAACGACAATAAAAAATGACTCACATCACTAGTTCTAGTTAAAAAATATATATACATATAAAAAATGAAGATTTGTTTTTCCTTTCTATTATATACTTTTTGTGTGATTCAGTTTTTCTAAAAGATAACTATATATACTAGGTATAACCGTATAAGTATGGTAGTATAGTAAATTATAGGTAATACTAATACTTATTAGATTAAAGGAAGAAAAATATGGAATAAGTTTAAAACTAAAAAACAAAAATAGACTATCTTCATTTTAAACAAAAAAAAATGACAATAAAAAATGACTCGCATCACTAATTGAAAGTATGGACTAGCAAGCTACCAGAATGGCAGTAGGTGACAGACCTTACAGGTCCACCACAAATACATTCAATCGATTTTTTAATTCCAAAAGGGTTTATATGGGTGAGGGTTGTAGAGCCTTTACTCGCCACATGCAAGTAAGAGACATGATCAGGAGTCAAAGTAGGTTGAGAAATCTTAGTAGTATGCAATGAGGAGTCACTCGTAGAACCTGAGGATGCATCTCCCTGACCAGGAGACACGAACCCCGTAGGAAAATCTCAAACAGCTTTCTCTGTCTGACTGATAACTTCTCAAATCCATTAGGTCCCCATCAAGTGCAGTCGAGCCGTTTTGGTCATACTGATTTTTATGCTTTTTGCTCGCAGAAGTACAGTTTGGTATACCTACAATTTTTCAACTTCTCACCCATGCCCAACCCAGGCAGAGAAAAGTCGGGCCTAGGCCAAAAGCCTAAGCCCAACCACCAACCTCACAATAGAAAAACAGACAAAGCCTGACAGTGAAGAGGCCCAACACACCACAAACAGTGCAAATGGGCAAAAGCTAAAGTAATAACCGAAAGCTAAACAGCAATAAATAAATAAAACAAACAATAATATCAACACGAGAGAGCAAAAGTCAATTCACTGGATTACAGCTAACACGTCCAATCACCATCCGATAGAATTATCCCGTGGCTGATTATTAATTCTCGTGTTTCACAGCAATTTATTATCGTTACAGGATGCATCAATTGGGACTGATAGTTAAGTAATATAACTTTCGCGCAATGCATCGCAAAATTCGTGAATAGGCCTATTCATCTTAATTTACAATAAGAATAACTAGATTGTGCTGGTAAACCCTAAATTACCACAAAACTCAATTTAATCCATCCGACTTAAAGTAAGCCTACTGTCAATAACTACCTAACCTAACTAACCGACAGTCAAACCTATGAGTCTATGACTATCAAAAGAAACCTCTCTAATTGCTAATAAAAGAAGAAGCTGCGATTGGTTGGTTGTAGTATAATAACAATATACATAAAATTGTCAAATAATTAATCAAACAGTATGCCAGTATGCTAGGTTAAGTGGCTATGTTGGCCTTATTTTTGTATTAAGTTCAGTGTATACGTAAGATTGTAATTGTATGTTAGGTTAAGTAGCTATGGATTGTGAATAATCCGCAATAAAGATGGTTTTTTTAGTTTTTATAAATATAATAATAAAAAGCATTGGATTACGTCGATAGGCCCGAGTGGCTTCATGTTTTTCAAATGAAATGAAATGTAAATAAGTCCCCTTTCATAAAGAAGAACTGGGTTTAGCCAAATACATTATGTACAGCAGGCTCGTCATTGCATCCCCTCCTAAGATACTTTTGTATTGTTGGAAACTTTCCACCCACTCCATTGTATTAGCACCGTACAGGTGAAAAATATCGTCCTTATTCTGACTAGTCAACCTTTGATGCATTTGATGTTGAAAACTGAATTCTCTTACCTAATTAATGTTCCTACAAATTCCATTACATTTTCTTATACTATGCTTGTGCTCAATAACTTATATTTATGTTTTATTCATTTGTGAATTTATTCACCTATTTATTCTTTTATAAATTATTGTAAATTTATCAATTTATCGTGTTTAATTTCATTCTTTTAAATGACTCATCTATAACTTAATTTGTTAACAACAATTCTTATTGTAGAAGAATAAAGAATATATATATAATTATATATATATATAATATATATATATATATATATATATATATATATATATACAGTATATATATGAGGGTATCGACCAAATATCTTCAAAAGCTCAAAAGTTATGGCACTTTCAAATTAGTACAACTTTAACTGCGTTTTTCTAGCATTTTTTACTTTATCGCTTAGCTACTTCTTCCTTGGAGGCACTGATGGAAATGGGGGAACACGCGGGTACACGGCGTGTACGTACTTCTCAACCTATCATTATTTTGAATGAAATGATTTACTGATATATATATATATGTGTGTGTGTGTGCTCCTTTTCCCAAGCAAGTCCCTAAAACCCATTTCCATCACTGCTAGGAGGGCCTCATATCTAGATAGCACACTTATATCCAGTGGTGAGCTGCCAAAATTTTAACAACCGGTTCGCTAAGCTGCCAAAATTTTAACCACCGGGTTCTGTATAAAAAATTCTGAATTCAGCAATAAAAAATTGACAACCCTTCCCACCCCACCCTTTCACAATTTGAATTAAATTAATTATCTCGCTATTTGCCTTTTTCAAGTGTCTGCATTTTATGATTCAGCTAGGTATTAATAACTGCATGACAATTAATTAGTATAGTTAATTAGAGAAATAGACGTTTCTAATGAAATCAGAAAAGAAGAATTATTTAATAAAAACCGATGAATCATATTATCTACATAGTTAAAATTAAATTGCTCAGTCAACTTTAGCAATAATGAATTATTAAGCAAAACATAAATATCAGTACATCTATGCTCTCTTCAGCGTCCAGCAAAAAAGTTAACAACCGGTTCTTATTTTCAAAAAGATTTTAACAACCGGTTCGCGCGAACCGGTGCGAACCGGGTCCAGCTCACCACTGCTTATATCGCTATAACACCAATTTCCGTTAATCAGCGAAGTGAGCGACAGTGGGTCGGATAGTAGTTGGATGGGAGACCGTCCAGACTATGTAGCGACCCGTGTTTTGGATCCCACGTAAAGCTGTAGGACCCGTCAATCATATGACCTTAGATGTTGCGAAGGAGGTTAAACAAACCCCATCACTATTACTATTATATCTATATAATGACGAAGAAATACCAATGAATCAACCTTTTATTATTGAAACACGAGTGACCTGGCAATTCCGAAATAGCAATCTTAATGACATAAATTTCTGTATCGATATCGAAAAGGGGTTGAAACTGAGTACTGACGTAAATTCATAATTCAGTAAATATAGAAACAACATTATAGCCTCACCTTTCAGGAGAATATATTTTGGAAGTGCTGATTGCACTGACTGCACTTTATTTTATCAACATATTGTTGCATCAACATTACATCAATATTAATTTGTGAACTGTCACAAATATCAACCACATTTCAACGATATCAACCATGCATCAAGAGTCGATTGATCAACCGTGTTACCTGGGTGTGTAATGTATATATATATATATATATATATATATATATATATATATATATATATATATATATATTACTGCGTGTCAGGGTTAGAAAGCGCAACGTCGACATAGAAATACACAGAGACATGGTGTTTTTTAACCTTGATACGCAGTATATATAATCTAAAGTTGGATCGAGTGAGTCTCTCAGAGTGGTTAGATGATTGTTTTGTGGTGTTGGTATTCTTCTCAGAGAGCTTATCGATGGGATAGAAGTTCTTTCAGTTAGAGTGAACTATTTTCTTTAATACAGCCAATTTAAAAGATCATTCATTGTTACGTTTAGTGTAGTCTTAGGTTGGCACACAAACAATCGTGTCGTATTATGTTTATTGCAATTATTTATTTGGTTTGACGTTAAAATCGAAACAGTCAGAATCGTGCCTTAGATTAATGGTTACTTATACTAATAATAAGTATTTCAGATACTTTGCTCTGCCCCGAGAACGATAACTTAAAAAATAAACTAAAAGGCTACATGGACACTCCTGACCCTGAAAACTGAACCAAATACGAGATCCCCCTACTAAGAGTCAAGTCTCTAAGACCCTTCCGCCTTGGAGCTTAAGCTCTCGATACCTTCGCAGGTTGAGTCAAGAATCTGAAGCCCTTGAGCAGATCCAAAGGGATACAACCCAGGGGGCTCTGTCCCAGCCTGCTTTTCTCCGACCTCACTCTCGAAACTCGCTGACTCGCCTTCTCCGTTCCTCATGCTTCATCGTTTGGAGGTTATTGCTGGGGAACCAGGGGTATTTCAGAGGAAATGATATCGTAACGTAATGGCTTTTATAACAATTATTTTAGGATCACCTGAAGATCAGGGCCCCCAGCCTTCTTTAGTTAGCCTTATAAGGCTAACTAACAAAGGCTGGGGGCCCTGATCTTCAGGTGGTTCTTATTTTATAACATTTGTGGATCACATGAAGATCAGGGCCCCTAGCCTTCGTTAGTGAGCCTTATAAGGCTAACTAACGAAAATATCACGACTTAACCTAACCAATCGTTAGGTCAATTTACGCCCTTGACGATTGGTTAGGTTAGGTCGTGATATTTTCGTTAGTTAGCCTTATAGGGCTAACTAACGAAGGCTGGGGGCCCTGATCTTCAGGTGATCCACATTTGTTTATATATACGACATATATACACACATCAAGGATGGGAAATCGATGAGTACGTACCTGAATCGGTAAACTGATACAACTTAAATTATTGGAAGAATTGACATTGAAAAAAAAACCGAAATCGAAAAAAATATGAAAAATTGAAATCGAAACTGAAATAAGATTAAATGAAAAACTGAAAATCGTTATCAAAATTGAAATAAATAGTTTTTACGTAAGTTTTATTTACGCTCGACTAATTTTATTTACGATATCAACAGGTAAAATAGAAGCTCGAGTTAGAGAATAAGCAAAGAAAAACAAAAAATATTTTAAAATTTTTGTACTGTGAGATTTCTTAATAGGCCTAAGATGGTCAATTGACGGGAAATTCCTCCCCATACGAACTTAATGATAAGCCTCTAATGAAAGATAGAACTTTACCTGGTGAAGTGAAGGATTAACGCAGACTCGCATACATCAAAGGATTATTTTTATGGCTGGCAGGCGCCAGGTAATTTTTGTTATTATAACAACTGACTATTTTTACGTGACTCTTCAAGTCAGGTCATGATTTTCAAATCTTCGCTTCATACTTATATTTAAACGAAAAAGAGCAGCATGTATTCAATTGTAATTGTTTTACCTTACAGGCCTAAATGTTTTTAAAATGTATAAAAAACTAGCGGAGCGACCGGGCGTTGCCCGAGTGGAAGTTGAACGCAGAGAACCCGGCCTTCGTGCCGCGTGCGGGTAGTAAAAATATTCCGCCGTACTATTCAATTAACCGGGCATTTAATAATTTTCCCGTAGGTTTCGATTAATTTTAAGCAACTTTAGAATGAGACGCGAATGTAAAAATTAACTAATTGGTTAAGTTAATTGAATGCCCGGTTAGGTCAACTGAGTGCCCGGTTAGGTCAACTGAGTGCCCGATTAGGTTAACTGAATGCCCAGTTAGGTTAATTGTACGCCCTTGACGACTGGTTAGGTTAAGTCGTGATGATTTTGTTAGTTTTAACGAAAATATCACAACTTAACCTAACCAATCGTCAAGGGCGTACAGTTGACCTAATCGAGCATTTAATAATTTTACCGTAGGTTTCGAGATATATATATATATATATGACCTCGGAAGCCGACGCCACATAGCCTATGTTCTTCCCCGGCCTCAGTTATCCCTATCCCCCGTCCATCCAAATCTCAGAAACCTGGCCAGTGGTTTGGCCGGTCATAAGTAACAAAGTTCGCAGTTTGACCGTCAGAAATATTAGAATAGATACTGTAAACGATGCTTTTGTTTATTATTAGAACTTTATATAACTTTTAAGGTGAGAGAGAGAGAGAGAGAGAGAGAGAGAGAGAGAGAGAGAGAGAGAGAGAGGCATTCATAAAGCCTATATGAGTACTAAATATTTGAGTAGCCAACCTACTGTAATTCATTTCCGAAAGATCATTTAAGCATATGAAAATCCCCTGTTTTTATCGCCAAAACCATTTGAACAGAAATGCTGACTGCAGATACTGTCTGACGTGACATAGATTACATATTCGCGCGGAGGTTTAGTTTGTTTCATGATGATACCACTGTTCATTGTGTTCAAGTATTTCGTGTTGGCTGATTTGACAAAAACGGAAATGGACGGAGCTTCGGGCGTTACAAATTGTTTTCTTTATCCTGCGGAAAGATCGTATACCGTTACAGGAAAAGGATTTCGATAAAATTTATCTTATAAAAAATTCTTATTATCAAAGAAAAAGGATTCATATTAACAAAGGAAAAGGATGTGTCTGAAGCTTGAACAACGGCTAGAAGAAATTGTGGTACTTTTGCATTATCCTCCCAACACTAATTTTTTTTTATAATGGAAGGAAAATAAAACTACGGCTAACGCCTGCGGCGGGCTGTTTTTAACCTAACCTAACCTAACCTAATCCCAACACTAATTTTTTTATAATGGAAGGAAAATAAAGTACCATAACCAAAACCAAACCAACATTATATAAAAAAATTAGTGTTGGGAGGATAATGCAAAAGAACCGAAATTGTTAACAGCAAAGGGAGACAATTTCTAGTGTATTTCACCGTTTTGTGTGACTCTGACCTTCATCGTTAATAAATTTTTTATTTTTTTGTATATTTGTAAAAATTAACTTGCATCGAAATATCTGAAATCGAATAAAATTAATATGTACATTAACACAAATCTTTTACTGGTTTCATTTTACTGTATTTACATACATTAAGCACGTATGTATTAATACCATGTGCATATACAGGGTGTGTATAAAGTAACGCGAGTGAAGAGACAAATTCGATTTGAATTATATTGACGTGAGTGAACTGAACATGGACGAGTAATATTTATTACACGTACTGTAGTCGATAGTAAGATTTATAAGAGGTGTTGAAGATGTTTTACAAGTTAAAAAACAAGTGGAAACTACATAGTTTAAACCAAATCGGATTTATCGCTTCACTCGCGTTACTTTATACACACCCTGTCGTACAGCATGTACATTGTACAACATTTGAAGTTATGAACCCCCATATAACGCCAATATGACTCTGATACCAAAGGTGGCGTTCTGAAGAGGGAGCACTGTGTGTGTGTGTAATGTAATGATCATACATACACACACACACACACACACACACACATATATATATATATATATATATATATATATATATATATGGGAATGAACTCAGAATGGTTCCCTGAGGTTTTTTATGATACACACAGGATTTCGATATCATATACAGTACTGGCCAAATTATTAGGAATTTTTTTAAAATTTCATTTTTTGGTATAAAATGTTAAATTAAACCAATTTTAAACGTTGAAAAGTTATTTATTTCTACACAAGAATACATGGTCATTATTTATCAATAGTTTAGTACTTAGTTTGACCCACCTTAGCTGCCATAATGGCTGCGACACGCTTCGGCATGCCATGAATCAATTTTTTGCATAATTCTATAGTCGAACGAAGCGTGTTTGTTCGTCAGTTGTCGTTTGGTTGTCGTGCGATGCGGGTGTGTTTCTCTTTCTTTTACGTGTCATTGTAACTACCGTTTAATTTAAATAGTGTATTTACCCAATTTCGGCAATTATTTGTTACAGTTTTTAAGTGAATTTGAAAATGGGGCGAAAGAATGACTTGAGTCCACGGAAAATTGGGCAAATACAGGTTTTATTAACTTCTTCTACATTTAAACAAAAGGAAATCGCTGCCAAACTCCATGTTTCACCACAGTCAGTACTTCGTATTAAGAAAAAAATGGTATTTGGAGAAAATGTAGGCCCCAAAAGGGTTGGAAGATGCGGCAGAAAAAGGGTAACGACTCCAAGAACTGATAGACAGATTGCAATTTTGTCTCTTAGAAATAGAAGAGCTACTTGCAAAAACATTTCCAGTAGTCTAGCGGCGATGGCATCAATATTAGTCGTAGAACAGTCAACAGGAGGCTTCTAACTGCCGGCTTCAAAGCCTACCGCCCAAGGAAGAAGCCCAGGCTCACTGAGGCTATGAAGAAGGCACGTTTTGCATGGGCAAAGGAACACATTAACTGGACTAGTGAGGATTGGGAACAGGTAAGAATAATATTTAACATTAAATAGAATGTTAATACAGTAAATACAGTATGCATAGAAGTGTATTTACAGTACGTGATAAAACTGCAGTAAAAATATCTGTAAAGCAGCAAGTCATACTGTACTTCGTTTTAGCTGTACTTCATACGCTATGCACTGACTCTTTCACAGGGCTTTCTTTGATTGCAGGTGGTGTTCTCCGATGAGTCAACGATTGCCGTGCTTGACGATCGTGTTCAAAGTGTAAGAAGGAGGCCTGGAGAAGAATTTTTGCCTGAGTGTCTGATGAAAACGGTGAAATTTCCACAAAAGATCATGGTTTGGGGAGCAATTTCTGTGCATGGAACTAGTCGTTTGAGCATTGTTGAGGGGAATATGAACCAAGTCAAGTATATAGAAGTACTAAGAAGACGTCTACTGCCTCAAATAAGGGAATGGTATGGTAATAGACGTTGGATTTTTCAACAAGACTCAGCTCCATGCCACACGGCAAAGTCGGTTAAAAAATGGTGTCATGAAAATAGTGTTCGGTTGCTCCCATGGGCTGGAAATTCTCCAGACATGAACCCAATCGAAAGTTTATGGTGTATTTTAAAGGACGTAATCCATGAAACGCCGATAACAACAAAACACCAACTCATAGAGCGACTTATTCAAGTCCGGTTTCACTCTACACGTATTAAGGAATTATGCAAAAAATTGATTCATGGCATGCCGAAGCGTGTCGCAGCCCTTAAGGCAGCTAAGGGGGGTCAAACTAAGTACTAAACTATTGCTAAATAATGACCATGTATTCTTGTGTAGAAATAAATAACTTTTCAACGTTTAAAATTGGTTTAATTTAACATTTTATACCAAAAAATGAAATTTTTAAAAAATTCCTAATAATTTGGCCAGTACTGTATATATATATATATATATATATGTATACTGTATATATGATGCAAAACCACAAGGAAAAAGAAAAAATTATTTCAAGGCCTTTCGTGAAATATTTTTTTCTTTTTCCTTGTGATTTTGCATCATTCATTAATTTCACGTGTTTAAGTGTGAAATTCATCCCATACATGGGATATATATATATATATATATATATATATATATTAGCGGAAAGAAGGCAGTATTAAATTTGGGTAGTCCGCATTTAAAAAAACATAATAATTATAATAATTGGGTTGTTTGACCACAGACTTTATATAGGTTCCACAAGATAGCCAATAATACACCCACACACCCATTTGGCTACCCTACAAAACCGCAACATTTTCACATTCAATCCTGTATCGCGAACATTCACCCAATCTAAAAACCTCATCAATTTAATCAAACCTAGCGTAACCTAACCTTACAGTAATTATGTCCCCTTTTTCATAATAAAAGATAGAATTTTGTAAAGATATAATTTACCGCGACACTGCTAATGTCATAATACGTACGTTCGTGTTGCGATGGTCTCTGTATGTATCCTAAATAAAGACTGTCGCATTTCCATAAGGAAGACAAGAACACCCACACTAGGGTGGAGTGAAAACTATATTTTTTTTAATTTCAAAATGCTTGGGGTCGGGAAAGTTGCGTATTTATGTGAAACGTACTGTGTGAAATTTTTGTAATCATACGGCTATAATTAAATTGTGTACACTGAACTCAAAGTTTTTAAAAATTGGCAAAATTACTAAAATTTCGCGTTTTTTAAATTCAATTACAAAATTACAAACATTTCACACAGTACATGTCCAAAAAAAAACACTGAAAATAAAAATGGCGAAATTTTAGTAATTTTGCCAATTTTTAAAAACTTCGAGTTCAGTGTGCACAATTTAATTATAGCCGTACGATTACAAAAATTTCACACAGTACGTTTCACATAAATACGCAAATTTCCCGACCCCAAAAAGCATTTTGAAATTAAAAAAATATATATTTCTCACTCCACCCTAACCCACACCCACCCACACACACACAAATAAAAAATTAAGTAAATAAATCACGTTTCAGCTTATTCAATTTCTTACATTTTAGTAACTTAATTAATACCTCGTTATATTTGCTGTATAACAATTTTCGTAATACATGTGTCCCTATATTGAAGGAATTATTGAATTGGAGGCTAAAATGTTGAAGGGAAAAATGAAATTAAGTTAAATTGTCTTATTCCTATTCTAAAACCAACTCTCAATTAAGCGTTGCTGCTGCTGCTGTCAATCACCTGCTAATATATATATATATATCAAGGACGGATCTAGGCATTTCAGTAAGGGGGAGGTCTAAAGAAAAAAGGGCACTCCCTAAAATAAAAAGAGCACAGTACTAAAAATTTTTTCTTAAAACAGACCACCAATGAGCGAGTGTAAAATCAGTTGTATTGTTTTATTAGCTCAGTCTCATTGAAATATGATACAAAATAAAAATCTAATTTGGGTACAACAATTATCACAGAAAAATTTTCAACCAATTACAAATGTGTTGCCAATTAAAAGAACTTTCAGAATAAAATGAAGACAAAAATAGTGATATCGCTGCACCAGTACTAAGGGCACCTATGAAAACCATTATAACTACAAATTTGGAAGTACAATGTATTTGGATAAAGACCCAAATTAGAATTTGAATAAAATAAAATAACCATGATCTATTTGCAAAAAAAACAACTGGTTTTAGAGGCATACACATCATTCAAATAGGGCACTTACAAGAAATTAAGGTGTGGATATATATATAATATATATATATATATATATATATATATATATATATATATATATACAGTACACCTTACCTTATGAACCTTATGTTGTTTCGTGTGTTGGTCTCTCTTCACACGGAGGTCAAGCTGGTGGCCCCGCCTCTAGGTCTGGCCTGGTGGAAGAGCGAGTTACTTTCTTGCGCTCTCCACCGTACATAGCCAGGCACGCCCGGCTCATCTGGTACTGTCCTGAGCCAGGCATCCAGTCTTTTCTTGAAGACTTCAACTTTGACCCCCGTTACGTTTCTGAGGTCCTTAGGAAGCTGGTTGAAAAGTCTTGGCCCCCTGACAACCAAGCTATTTTCCTTCAGGGTTGAGGAGGTCCCTTGTCGTGCTTTTAATTTGGGAACACTACACATTCTGCCTTTCCTATTTTCCAGTGTTGTTTGAATGGTAATTGGGTTTAGTATATATATATATATAACTTACCTCTTAAATCTTGCTGAAAATTGGATTCTCTAAAATGTTCACTTGACACATCGGGAACAACAGGTTTTTTTTTTTATCATTTATAATTTTTTTCTCATTTAAATTAGTTACAATCTAGCAAAAGGTCGGCGCTACGCGCCGATTTTGCTAGATCTGCGGTGCTTCGGCTGAATTGTGGGCCTACGGCGTATTTTATTTTGAACATCAGTAGCCCTTTATCTGGATATCATTCCTATTCCTCTCACCTTGGGCCTCAGTAATTGGGGTGCCTGCGGCCTTCCAGTTACTGGCAAACCAATTATTCATTCAATAAAACTACAGAAAAGAACGCAGCCATGAAAATCTAAAGCTTCACAAATCTTAATACAATGAGCTCGGATTTGAAGCCTAAGATTTTCATGACTGCGTTCATTTCTATAGTTTTATTGACCAAATAACTGAACCGACAGTAATTGGGGGCCCTGCGGCCCACCAAATCATAGTTTTCATTGTTTCGAGTGCATCAATAAATAATTAATACTATAAACACCCAGGAATGTCAGTCTGTCTGTGACGCTCGAAAAGAGAAGCAGATTCTTGATATATATATTAGTGATGGGACGATTAATCGGAATCGGAATCGAGAATCGAGCATTTTTCAGGAATCGGAATCGGAATCGGAATCGAGAGAATTGTACCATGATTTCCGATTCTTAAAACGATTCTTTAACTTTTAATTGAACCAGTTTTGCAATGTAAACTTTAAAATTTAAATGAAAGAGGATAACAAATTTTATTTTTATCGTATTGTAGCTATACATTAAAACATGTATATTCATGATGTGTAATCAAGAAGATTAAAATGAATTGTTACAACTTACAGTTGATTTTTATTTTTAAACCAATCTATTATAATTTATAATTTATATTACCATACTCATAATGTAAATAGTTAATCTTACCAGAGTAAAATATGACAATTTCCAGAAAAACAAGTATAGAATTATATTTAAAAATATTGAGAATCGGAATCGGAATCGAGAATCGTATCGGAATCGAGACTTTTTAGTGGTATCGGAATCGGAATCGGAATCGTTAAAAATTTTGGTATCGTCCCATCACTAATATATATGGGCGATATTTGTATTTTAATGCATTAGAAAAAGGCGTAATGAATTCTACTTTTAATTATAATTTTAAAAAGTGTAAAAAATATTTGCTTTTGCGTTCAGCTTTGAGCCGAAATTTATTCTGCGGCTAAGTTCAACAATTTACCAAATGAGTTCTTTTTATGCACTTTCATACTGATGCTGCAACCATTACAGACTAAACCCCTCCCCATCACCCCCACCCCTCCCCATTACCCGACCCCTCCCCCATTACTAAGGTCAACTGAATGCCCCCAAAATTTAATCTGCGGCTAAGTTCAAAAATTTACCAAATGAGTTCTTTTTATGCACTTTCATACTGGTGCTGCAACCATTACAGACTAAATATTTTTACGGCTCCCCAATTAATGAGGCCAAAGGCCCCAGCACCACGGGCATAGCTAAATGGGCCCGTAGGGCCCACTTTAGCCAGTATTGTTATAGTGTTCCATTAGTTGTGATAAGCATGATCTTCCTGACCGGAATCGATGTTGGTTATCATTTTTTTTCTGAGTTTCCCCATTACCCCCCCCCCTCCCCCATTACCCCACCCCTCTCCCCCATTTACCCCACCAATTTTTTTTTCTGAGTTTCCCCATTAACCCCACCCCCTCCCCCATTACCCCACCCCTCTCCCCCAATACCCGTTCCCCCATTTACCCCCACCCTTCCCCCATTACCCCAAGGGGGAAGGGGGCTGGCACCTTGCAAAGGATTTACTTTAATTTTTTTGGTTACATATATATATATCGCATCTATTTTTCTGAGTTTCCCCATTAACCCCACCCCCTCCCCCATTACCCCACCCCTCCCCCATTTTGTGCCAAAATTGATTAAAAATGAAGAAATGGGAAGAACTGTACCCCTAAAAGGGGGGGGGAAGGATTTATGTTAGGGAATTTTTTTTTAGCATGGGCACTGCAGAATAAAAAGACGCATCGAATGGTGAAAACCGCATTGTTCTACACCAACTGTAGCGACCTGTAGGTGTGCGCAAAAAAACTGTTACATATATATATATATATAAGGCTTCATTTCTGAAATAGTATATTAGATTAAAACTGCCATTGATCAGCGAATTTAAACAACATTGGGTCGGATAGTAGTTGGATGGGAGACCGCCCTCTGCGTCCAAACTATGTAGCGAGCCGAGGTTCAGATCCCATGTAAAGCTGTAGTAGGTCCCTTCCGTTTTGTCCTTAGATGTTGCAAAGGAGGTTAAACAACCCCATCATTACATTAGTTATAACTGCACACGAATTCACCATCCACAAACCTGTCACAATTACAATGATTTTGGGGAATACACAAACTCGGAGCAAGAACACCAATTTCAAGGAAGCGACGGACGAACTGACCAACGCCGTGTACCTTTTAAGGCGCGTGGCTTATTTTTGAACTATAAAGCCACGCGAGCATTTCCTTAAATTGTCCTAATTTAATAAATACTCTTTACCAAATTTAATGTTCTAGTTACATGAAATATAATTATTATAAATATATTTACACAAAATTAAAATCATATAAAATTTACAAAATTACTAATTATTAAAAAAATAATATTCTAAAAAGTGGCTTATTTGCTATTTCTACCCAACAAAACCGCCAGAAAGCGTCACAAAATTCATGAACAAAGGGAATAAATAACGGCCTAAAATATCACCTCTATGTACTGCAAAATGTGGATTAATATTGTGTATTATCAACTTTTGCGTAAGATCTTTGACGACTATTTTTTAAAATACTGACTTTTATCATTAATTTGTGCGTATAATGTTAAGGAAAATTCGCAATAAACGCCGGGACTTAAACAATGCTTGGAAGCCGCAAGTAATCACAATCCAAGTGTTCTTACCTGGCACACGAGAAAGTAGAGGTAGCCGTGTTTTTACTTCTCTACCCAAAGGGTGCTTGCCTCTGCAGGAATCACTCCTGGCGAAGAAGCAGTCTTGAACAGCATCGCGAATTCAAGGGCTGACTACTTATGAGAATAAAAACCCACTCTAATAGACAAGTTTATTTCCACGACAGTTTCGACGCCCACTGGCATCCTCCTCGGGTGGATACCCGAGGAGGATGCCAGTGGGCGTCGAAACTGTCGTGGAAATAAACTCTGTCTATTAGAGTGGGTTTTTATTCTCATATTTTGACCTTCACGTAAAAAAGTGAAGTTTTTTGCATTTTTTATGGCTGACTACTTGATGGCGTGTGACTTTTGGTAGAACGTGATATTCTCCAAGACTGTTTCTTCGTCAGGAGGAGGGTTGCCAGATTTTTCAAAGCTTACAATATAACTACAGCCGAAAAACTGCCAACTCGTGGCCAAACACAACATTTTATAAGCGTTATGTAATTTCTAGGATGTTCTAGAACATTCAACATTACTCTGCAGAATTCTACAGGATTCTACATAATTCTAGAAAATTCTAAATCAATTTATCCTGAAAAAATTTGCTTAAAAAATATTTTTTGCAAAACATTTTGAATACAAAGCGGGACGCGGGATTTTTTGATCAAATGCGGGATTGTCTCGTAGAATGCAGGACGTCTGGCAACCCTAGTCAGGAGTGACGCTATATATATATATATATATATATATATATATATATATATATATATATATATGGGATGAATTTCACAATTAAACACGTGAAATGAATGAATGATGTAAACCCACAAGGAAAAAGAAAAATGATTCCAAGGCCTTTCGTGTATTCAGAAGTACTTCTGAATACACGAAAGGCCTTGGAATCATTTTTCTTTTTCCTTGTGGTTTACATTATATATATTATATTATATATATATATATATATATATATACAGGGTGTCCCAAAAGGTATGGCCTAAAAATAAACTTTTACAATTTTTATTATAAATGATAGAGTCAGGCCTGGATTAACCATTAAGCAAAATAAGCACGTGCTTAGGGCACCAAGGGAAGGGGGCACCACAGAGAAAACTTTTTAAAGTATAAATAAAGTTATAAGTAGGCAACAATAAGCATTATTTTGCATCTTTTGATCCATGTATGTTGAAATGCTATGTATCTTCAAGGTTAGAAAGCAATGGAATAAAAGATGTTTTGTTTCGTACAAATAATGATATTTCTTCATTAGAATTTCTTTTTTCAAAAATTGACCACCAACATCAATTTCTGTAGAAAGAATCGTTTTCAATAAATTTTTGTATTTGCATTTTTCCCTTATAACAGTTTTTTAAAAAATGAATAAAAAAGTGTTGAAAATTTGCATTTTTCCTGTTGCCCTAGTTATAAGTAAATAATTTGCTTATATTGCTTACTGCTATTTAGTGTTAAATAAATAAAATTAAAAAACAGGTTATATTTAATATAGTTGTGGGGTCTGGCCTGGGGGATGGCCTGGAAGAAAACTGAATTTTTAATCTATTATTTCACATTCAGCACTTATTGAGTCTTAATGTCTTGTCAGTTAGAGTGGCGATGGCTATAATTACTATAAACGTCGCCAAATCGTCGCTTCCAAGACAGTAAGAAAGGACGATGCTTGGAAGATTGGTCCACTTAACCATCCGACTTTATTTTTTGGTGGGATTTCAATACTTCGTGAGAAAATAATCGAAACGAATGGATTTTTTATTATTTTATTATTATTATTATTTTATTTATTTATTACTGTTAGACAATGGAAGGGTCGAGGGGGGAACCATTGTTGGGCTGTGCTTAGGGCATCAGTTGGCCTTAATCCGGCACTGGATAGAGTTAAACAACAAATGATAAAAACAGGCATGAATGCTTTAAGTTTTATTTAATATAGTTAGTAAACCACCACATTATATCCACAGTTCACAACAACGAGACTAATTCTACGTTCAAATTCTAAATTTCAGACAGGGAAATTACTCACTGATTTCAAAATTCATTATTTAAACGGTTTACGGCACTTAACTTCCGGCATCAACTACACTACGAGGCTATTTGATGCGTTAGGCTAAGGAGCTAGGCCAAGTTAAGCTAAGCGCCTTTTTATGACATACGGTATGCGCATCACTTACACCAGATTTCATACGTCAGCTTTTTTAGAATTTGAACGTAGAATTAGACTAGTTGTTATGAACGGTGCATATCATGTGGAGGTTTAGTAACTATATTAACTAAAACTTAAAGAATTCAAGCCTGTTCTTATCATAGTACTTTAACTCTATCATTTATAATAAAAAAATTGTAAAAGTTTATGTTTAGGCCATACCTTTTGGGACACCCTGTATATACAGTATATACCGTATACGCTAAAATGATACAAAAATATATGGTGAACCTATAAATCAGACTGATGGGGAATAAAACTGGTGTGATTTTTATTTTTATTCAATCTAGAATATATATATATATATATATATATATATATATATATATATATATATAAGATAACAAGTTGATATACATGTATATTCTATAAAGTATGTCATAAGTAACTGATTGTCACAAAAATTATAATAATTTGATAACGAAAATCTTAACGTAAAAATAATGTAAAATTTAATGTAAAAAAAAAGATGTAAATTGGTGTAAAAAATTTAACACTCAATTACTGATGTAAATTATACTTTAGTAGAATTTAATGTTAATGTAAATAATAATTAACGTTCGAATTATATTCCCAAATGGAAGAAAACAAATTAGTTTTTAATTTGCTTGCTTTTATCAATTATTTTATTTTCCACGATAGAAAATGAATTATGAATTATTGTACAAAAATTGTAGTCACAATTAGTGTCAATATATATATATATATATATATATATATATATATATATATATATACACTGTATATAAAGATTTTTTTAGTACATTTAACTGCAGTAAACTATATATATATATATATATATATATATAATTAAATGTTAAAACCCAATCATCGGAAATATAGCATATATAAACATACTTTCGAAGATATTATATATATATATATATATATATATATATATATATATATATATATATATATATATATATATATATATAGTGCAGAAATATTAGTTTTTTCGAGATGTCACTCTTTACATTTTGGTAAAATAATTTTAAAAAATGGATCACCTAAAGACTAAAGCCCCCACGTCAATCACCCTTGACGATTGGTTAGGTTTAGTTCCCCCCTAGTTCAAAAGTTTGAGGGGGTGGACATGTCCCCCCCCCGTTCCCCGTTAGTTACGCCCCTGGGAAAATATCACAACTTAACCTAACCAATCGTCAATATATATATATATATATATATATATATATATATATATAATTATATATTTATTTATTTCGTAGATGACACAAAGATATGTAAGGAATTATTGAACGAAGGTGACGTAAGAAAATTACAAAACAACATTATTCCAGTGGGCAGAAGACAACAATATGAAGTTCAACGAAGAAAAATTCCAACTTCTAAGATATGGTAATGACAAGGAGCTGTAGAATAAAAGGTCCAAAACTGCAAGACAAACAGATAACACCAAATTTACATTTGGGAGTAATAATGTCGTCGGATACAGAATTCAGAGAGCACTACATCAAAAATACAACAGCTAGAAAAATAATGGGAATCATCTGGAGGAGCTTCCGCAGCAGAAAAGCAAACATCATGCTCAAATTATGGAAGAGCCTAGTCCTACCAAAGCCCAAAGCTTTTCAATGCCCTACCGAGAGAAGTAAAGAATCTCCAGCACACCGACCTGAATAACTTCAAGAACCAGCTGGACAGATTCCTGTGCAAAGTCCCTGACCAGCCATGTGTGGCTGGC
>JAJOZX010000549.1:1022500-1120000 GCA_023014485.1 Bathynomus jamesi | reverse complement strand
TTTTTAAATTAAAAAAATTTTAATTCAAAATTTAAAAATTTAAAAAATATAATTATAAAAAGGTCGTCGTTTGATTATGTTTTTTAACCTCGTTCGCAACATCTAAGGTCACGTTACGGAGGAAACCTACAGCTTTACGTGGATCCGAACCACGGATCGCGACATAATCTGAAAGGAGGACTGTCTTTCATCCAACTACTCGCCAGACCCAACGTCGCTTAACTTCGCTGATCAACGGGAAGCGGTGTTACGATATCGACCGCGACGTAGCTCGATAACGAAGTTAATTATGAGTTTCAATAAAGGCTACGATGTGGACACGTCGCAATACCTCTTCCCTTTAAATCAGCGAAGTTAAACGACGTTGGATTTAGGCAGTAATTGGATGGGTGACTCTTCATCCAGATGATGTAGCGACCCGTGGTTCGAATCCCACGTTAAGACTGTAGGTCCAAAGGCCTTTATCTTACGACTTTAGGAGGGAGATAGAATCATGAACATAACAGCAACAGTTTCAGTAACCTTGGAGAAGACTGTTCTGATTCCTCTCGAGTTGGAGGAGAATTGGAGATGGAAAGTTTTTTGAACGCTTCCCTTCGTCGGAATTCGGCTTTCGCTAGTTCTTGTACTATCTTGTGAGGCACGTCGGGGATTACGTAACTTATACCGTACTTCAGAGCAATCATAGCGTGCTTTAAGAAATAACAAAGGAAAAGGTTTTATTAATCCTAACAATGAATGAATCATATCTGCTTAAAATAAATATTTAAAAATATTACTCTGTATAAAACAGACCTAAAAAAAAAGTTTCATTTCTGAACTCATCGACATTATCAAGTTAGAATAAAAGCTATTAAAAGTACTAGGTCAGAACGAGAAATATATACCTTTGGTAACCTTTGGTTTGCTTCCGCCCGAATTGCTCATTCTGACGAAAGTCAAGCTTTTCACTCCACCTTAGACCTACAGTTTAACGTGGAATCCGAACCATGCTCCACCAGCAGCTCAGCGTCTTAACCACTAGGTTACCCAGGGTACCCATTTATCTACTAACCACTTTCTTTTATTATGTGGAAGGATAAACAACTGGGTTTTGCTGCGCGCCGGCTGCCGTCACCGGGTCTCGAACCCGGAGCCGATGGATTCGTAGCCAGCGACGCTAACCACTACATATATATATATATATATATATATATATATATATATATATATATATATATATATATATAATATATATCACTAAAACATAAATACAGATATATCATATTAAGATGGTTATTGGTAAGATATTATTATATGGTAATAATTTCTAAACCCATAAGATAAAATATACCAGACAAGGTCGTTAGGTACAAAAAATTTTAGTTTCTGACATTATTATTTAATTGTTCTTCTGGGCAATATGATTGGTGGATTAAATCTATGTAGAGTAACAACAATCGGTGAGGAGAGCCAGAAACTGGCACAAGGCTCAAACGAACGAGACCCATTGTCTTTACTTTGTTTACATGGAAACGGTGTTACCCTCTCAGCTACAGATGCTGGCTATCTATGTGGAGTAACGCAGTATTCCTATCAAATCCCGGTCGGTTAGGAATTAGATTCGGAGCATGAAGGACCTGGATTCGATTCCAGCCACAGCCTCGGATTGGGCTGGCCAGTGGCCACCCGCTCGGGCTCGAGGGACTTCCGGAGTTCACACTCAGCCACTCCTCTGTATAGGGAAATATGGTATCTGGATTCCTACCTATTGTGGTAAAAAGTCAATGTTCTTGGAATGAAACAGATTATTTTAATATTTACTTCAAGGACGACTATGAGAAGAATTGTCTGCGTTGTTGACATTTCGGGAAACATTCGATGAACTTGCCCAGAAAGGCCTATCAACATGCAATTTACCATGATACCCAAAAGACACATAAATTCCATCGCGTCCTGCGGAAGAAAATTAGCGACTTTAACTTCAAAAGTATAACGTACTACAGGGTGAGCGAAAAGTCCCTGTGCACCTGCAAGAACTGTAGTGAATCTGTACCTGCACTGTGTTGGAAGTGGACAGGTGCACAGGGACTTTTCGCTCACCCTGTACAATATAAATAGAAATATTAAAGTTTATTTATTTAAAATTCATAAACTTGTTCATTTTTTTATTACAGTTTTCCCAGTTGGGTTTTGAACGAACATAAACCATCTGTAAATAGAGTATTATTGTTTTTGGCAAACTTTGTTGAAAATTAACAATTTGCGTGTCGGTGAAACATTCAAACTAGGCCTAACATCTGGACAGAGCTGGGCAATAAATACATTGAATGTATTTAAATACTAAATACTAAATACATGGGAGAAATGTATTTAAATACTAAATACTAAATACATTTTACGAATGTATTTAGATACTAAATACAAAATATATCAATTGTATTTAAATACATTTGTAAATACATTTCAAATACATACAAATTTTAACATATGCATTCACTAATTCATGTTTTGATAAATTTCTACTTTAGGGGACACGGTGAATTTCGAAATAAATACACCACTCGATAGATCAGACGATTTTAAAAGCTTTTTCATCAATGAATTTTCCATCGCAAATTGGATTGATTGCAACGAGTTAGTTACACAGGCCCACTTAAGGCAGAGCCGTTTTGTACGATTATTCGGTCAATTTCAAGATATTTTTTGATGTCTAAAAAAACACTTCCCTTCAGATGAGTGTACAGATTCGTTGTAGCATTGCTTGCAGCAGAGACTTCGTGTTTACACAGCAAGCAGGTGGTGCACTTTACCTTATTACCGTCTTTGTATTTAATTTTAAAGTATTTTCCATCAAACAGAGGGTGCACTAAATTGTTATCTGCAGATATATCACTGTTTGATTCACCGGATTTGCTTGTTGAAGCCATGACACGCACACGATAAAGAAATCAACCGCTTTCGACTAAGAATGGCACACAACTGATTGAACTGACACGTTGAAACATGAACCATGCTGTACTACACTGTCGACGCGTCGTACTGTGCTAGTACAGCACGTGTATTAAACCAGTAAAAGTATTTACATTTTTATATTTTGAGTATTTAAATACATTGTATTTAAATACTCATTAAAGTATTTAAATACTATATTTAAATACATGAAAAACAATGTATTTATAAATACAGTTCTAAATACACAAATGTATTTAAATACAAATGTATTTAAATACTGCCAGCTCTGCATCTGGAACGACTTCATTATATCTTTAATAATGATATTTACATCTGAACAAAGAAATTAAGTCAGCATGAAAATCACCGTAGGTAATTGTAGCTCCAACATTCTGGTTTCAGCGTTTTATTAATATGTATAATTGTATATTGTATGATAACATCTTCAACGCAAGTTGTTTAAAACAATAAACTTCTTTATTTACAGATGACGAATGTTCAAAAGCAATTAAGAAAACTGTAGTTTAGTGTCGTTAAGGAAAGATTAGAAAACAATGTAAATTAAACGCTTCAGCGAAATTATTTGTATTAATACAGGGTGGTTATAAAGTAACGCGAGTGAAGATACAAATCCAATTTGAACTGATTTAAATTAGTTTAACTTGTTTTTTAACCCGTAAAAACATTTTCAACACCTCTTACAAACCTTACTATCGAATATATAGTTGTTATAAAGTATGTGTAATAAATATTACTCGGCCATGTTCACTAGCGTTGCTTTATACACCCCGGTATCTCGGAGGTAATTATGTGGGTTATCATATCATGTACATACTATATATATATATATATATATATATATATATATATATATATATATATATATATATGCCTGGCTCAGTACGGTACCAGATGAGCCGAGTGTACCTGGCTATGTGCGGTGGAGAACGCAAGAAAGCAACTCGCTCCTCCACCAAGCCAGGCATAGAGGCGGGGCTACCAGCTTGACCTTCGTGTGAAGAAAGACCAACACACGGAACATCAACTAGGTTAACGAGGTGTATATACAGGGGTTGGACAAA
The DNA here is from genome assembly GCA_023014485.1 of Bathynomus jamesi. NCBI lineage: Eukaryota > Metazoa > Arthropoda > Malacostraca > Isopoda > Cirolanidae > Bathynomus > Bathynomus jamesi. The sequence continues at coordinate 1,115,984 of JAJOZX010000549.1, read as the reverse complement.
ATAATATGAACACCTTGATAAATGGCGGTTTTTATTCTTAATATGGAGTTGATCCTCCTTTAGCGGCAATAACAGCTGCAATGCGTCGGGAAATTGATTCATACAGCTTTTGGACAGTGGCTAGAGGAATCCTGAGCCATTCTTCGAGCAAACCCTGCTCCAGTTCCGCCAAAGACGCCGGCGGTGGAAATCGGCTTCTGACCTGCTGCTCCAACTGACACCACAGATGCTCGATAATGTTAAGATCCGGGGATTGTGGAGGCCAATCCAAGCGTTCTACGTCACTAACATGCTCTTCAAACCAGTTTTTAACGACCCCAGCGGTGTGGATTGGTGCATTATCATCCTGGAAGACGGCGCCGCCATTGGGAAACAGCGTTTGGACCATGGGATGGACCTGGTCAGCCAATATTGACAGATAGACCTGGGCGTTAACCCTACCATGCAGTACTACAGCTGGGCCAAGAGTATTCCACGATTTTGCTGCCCAAACCATCACAGATCCGCCTCCATGCTTAACGGTTGGAGTCAGGCAGTCGGGGTCATAAGCATCTTTAGGCTGTCTCCAGACGTAAACTCGACCGGAACATGGAAATAGCGTAAAGGAGGATTCGTCGGAGTAGACTACATTCTTCCACAGGTCCATTGACCAATTCTTATGGTCATTACACTATTTTCTGCGCCGCTCAATGTTGATGTGCGAAAGGAAGGGTTTGGCAATTGCAGCCCTCCCATGGTATCCAGCTCCATGGAGCTCGCGACGTACAGTTCTGGTCGATACCGGGCTTGCAAGATGCTGGTTAAGCTCTGCAGTCACTTTTGGAGCTGTGGTCTTATGGTTCTTTGTCACAATGCGCTTTAGCACCCGGCGGTCTCGATCACACAGCTTCTTCTTGCGTCCACTATTGCATTTGTCGGTGCTTGTCTTTCCATGGTTTTGGTATGCAGACATGACCATAGAGACAGTTCCTCTGGATACATTGAACATCTGAGCGGTTTTCGTCACCGATGCACCAGCCATCCGCGCTCCGACAATTTGCCCTCTTTGGAAATCTGACAGGTCTTTCATAACTGCTAATTCATAATTCACTCAGATCTGTAAAAACAACGTGAGGGTTATAACATGACGTATACACTCTCTGTTACGCATTTAAATAGGTTTGCCAGTCATTTGACCGTTTACTTTGTGTCTGAGCAGTCCGTAAAGATAACCAGTGAAATCAGCGGGTGTTCATATTATTTTGTCCAACCCCTGTATATATATATATATATAATATATATATATATTAATATATATATATATATATATATATATATATTATGTGTGTGTGTGTGTGTATGTGTGTGTATTACAAGAAATACAGAATTGGATTTCTGATATTAAGATTAGTGATGTAGGTCACATCCGCATCCGCGGAACATCCGCACATTTCCTCGCATCCGCATCCGCACTTTGGACTGCGGATGTCGTGCGGATGTGGACCGTTGAGATAAAATGTCATTAATAAGCGGAAATTATCAAATTCTACTATATTAATAGAACTAGTTCATTGTGCGCAAAAGTGATGCAAGCGACAAGACGAGAGGCTGTTCTTGTATGAAGTTACTCTTGCAACCTACTTAGATCCACGTTACAAAGCTAAGTTATTTTCACCTAGTACATTAGAACGAGTTAAATCATCACTTGGCAAAGCAGTTGAAGAGCTTCAATCTCTTGAATCTGCCGCTTCGCCACCCACCAAAAGAATAAAAGTTTCAGTGACAGAACCAACACCTTCAACAAGCAAATCTATCACAGAATCTGTCTCTCAGTTTCTTGAGTCAAGCAGCAATGACGAGACCTACGCGATGTCAAAAGATGTAGTAAAAATGATCGAGAGCTATCACCAAGAAAAACGCCTGGCTGCATGTGACAATCCTATTAGTTGGTGGAAAAATACGCAGAATATCTATCCATACTTGAGTAAACTTGCAAGGAAACATTTAGCCTGTCCTCCAACAAACGTACCAAGCGAGAGATTATTTAGCAGTGCTGGATTAATATGATGAAAAGAGAAACAGACTGGCAGCAGAAAAGGCAGAAAAATTAATGTTCCTTAAGCATAACCTTCCTGTAATTAAGTTTGAACATTAAACGATGAACATCTTAGTTTACTTTATTTTAATTACTCATTTATAAATATGCCTAATAAAACTTTAAACTTAATATAAATAGTTATCAAGCTAATTAAAGATCTCTTTCTATAAGGGTGGAGGTTGGGGAAAGAGGTCGGTGGGGTGCATTTGAGTTGGGTTCACGTCCCGCATCCTGGTAACACAATTATGGTTTCTAATTGTGGCTGAAACTCAACAAAATATAACGAATTTATTTGCAGACGAATTCACTAATTGATTTCTATATTAGTTAGATGCTTGATATTATTTTATATGTTCAGAGAAAAGTACAGCAATTATTGTACAATTAATCAATTATACTACATTATAGCTACAGCTCTCTCTATATAATAACTTATTATATACGTTAAACACAACAAATCTCGAATATATCCTAAAAAATAACGAAAATGTAGACATCCGCATCCGCATATGTTGAAATCAAACATCCTCATCCGCATCCGCATCCGCGGATGTGAAAAAAATGACATCCGCTACATCACTAATTAAGATAGTATTTTATTATATATCACTTACTACTGGTAACCAATTCAAATTCAACTAACTACCGGTTGATAGTTAGTTGAATCTGGACTGACGTCTATATACCATTTGGACTTAGAAGTGTCGTACTATCATAAAAAATAGATTGATGATAATGCTAGAAAAGGTTTGGTGAAAATGGAAATTAGGCCAGTTTAGCATAACGTATAAACCATCTTTGGTAATGGTAATCTGAAGTGGGTTTATGATAAGATGAAATAGGATTTTAATAATATGAAATAGATCTTTGGTAATATATGTACACCTATATTATTCGTCCCACTTACTTGCCACACTCCAATACTGCGAGCCTTTTGACCAAAAGGTCTTTGGAACACGCAGCAGAGTTTAAAGGCGTCTGACCTTATTTCAATAAGGTTGTTCATGAAGGCGCAGGCAGCTGCCAAGGGAAAGGCCGAGGAGAAGAGCATCACGTAACCAAACTGAATAAACATTTCCAGGTAATCCTCGAAAGTATCGTTGTACTGAACGGGAAATTTAAGTTAAAAAAATTATATATTTTCTTGCTCAAAAATGTGTTGTAAAATTTTTACAAAATGTATTGCACGATACTCAAAACTATATTAATTAAGAGAATATTTCAAAACTCGGGTACTAACATTTGCACAGTCACCGATAGAAGAATAATGCGTGCGAGAATGAGGCTCACGAAGTTTTGTTCGTGTAATAATACATAAAATAAACGCAATTCATAAGCGAAACTTTAGTAAGACCTCGTAAAAAACAATTTATTTTAAAATAAAAATTTGACTATACTTAAAATCTAACCTTGAACATGTTAGCTTCTACTTCAGCCTGACTAACGATTCTACTTCCGCTCGTCAACCTTGGCAGCAGTTGTTGTTGTTGTTGTTGTTGTCCCGCGGATCCATCCATAGGATCTTTCTTTTCATCAGTATGAAGAATATTTTTATTGATGTAACTCACGTCAGTACTATTCTTGAAGGAGTCTTCAGCAGAAGCATCGTGAGTTCCTCCAGGTACTACCGCTTCCTTCCCACCCGTAGCTTCGGAAGGAGAAAGCGCTCCGAAAAGCTCAAAACTGAGTTTGGCTAATTTGAGTTGTTCGAGAAAATATGGAATACAAGATTCTTTTATGTTTCCCACGATTTGCCTCATCAGGAACAGAGCCGCCAATTGCTTCGAGAAGAACAAAACAAATTATAAGGTCAGTGACGGAAGTTTATCTAAATTTGGGGTAAATCTTTAATGATATATATATATATATATATATATATATATATATATATATATATATATATATATATATATATATATATATATATATTAAAATTATATGCAAATTTCTTTGAAAATAATGAACTAAAGAGTACAACATTACTGTACAAAACTATCGTTTTAGAGATTAAATCTTTATCCGCAAAACTTTTTATATAACAAATCATTTTTTAATTTATTAACATAATAATAATAATAATAATAATAATAATAATAATAATAATAATAATAATAAAGGAGAAACACATACATAAAATATCGTAATTTTAGGTTAAGGACAAAATGGCAGGCGATTACATTTACTATAGCCATCATAGTGCGCAGGCGTGCAAAGATTAAAAACACACACACACACACACACACACACACACACACACACATATATATATCATGCATTATATGGAATAATTTCAGGATTATATGATGCGTGAAGAAAGGAGGCTGTGGCTTTAAATTTTAAGATTAAAGCTGTGAGATGATTATTATTATTACAATTTTATGCCCTCATTAATATTCAGAGACAAAAGGTGAGGTCTTCTTTGGTATTACGATATATATATATATATATATATATATATATATATATATAAATCGAGTTAACCGTGATTTGGTGCGGTAATTACATCCGCGGCTCGCCTCCTGCCATTCCACCACAAGGCGCCTCAGTCAGTGTCTGTCACTGCTTCATAGTGTACACATGTGCGTTTGTGGCTTCGCATATTTCGCGTTTTTCCTCCTCTAAAGGGTATACTATATTGTTCCAGAGGGAGGGATTACAATTTTCGGGAGCGAATGAACTTTACGGCTTGTGGTGAGTACAAACTACTTAAATGTATATTATACTGTAACAGAATAATATTGTGTGTGGTGACACGCGAGGTGGGAGGCCAGTCAGTGGTGGCAGGCAGTAGCGACTGCACCACCCACCCACCAAAGGGGTATATTGAGTTAAACGTGAAATCGGGTTTTCCGTGATCATGGACCGCCCTTTATCACGGATAACTGAGTGAGTACAATATATATATATATATATATATATATATATATATATATATATATATATATATATATATATATATATATATATATATATATATATACGTGTTTTAAACGTAGAATTCAGCAGAGAAGTTATGAGTCTGTAAAATTATTAAATAGTCTTTTAGGTGTTACATAGGTGTACACAGGTGTTAAAGGGTGTGAAAATGATGATGCTTGGTATTTTTGGCTTGCACAAAAGGAAATGATAAATAAAGATAGCTTCAAAGCAATGCACATGAACAGGGTATCCATTTTTTTTTTTTCTTTAGCGAGCTTTACAAATTATACAAATAACTCTTACAGCTTTTAGAATTTCCATGTCTTGAAGATAGAAAGCGATGTAGAACAGAACTAAGAAGGAATTGACCAGTCTGAACTAACGGAAAAGATGAAATGGCATTAGAAAAATAAAATTCTAAAAAGACACACTTTATTTTACTCATCTGAGGAAGAGATTGACCATAGAGGATCCATAGACACTAGTTGATTACCTACTTTTTATCTGACGGCTACCTTTTGGATCGTATACATTGGTAATACACGTTGTGTAGTTAACTCTAACCTCATAAACTGTGTTTGATATTTGTGTGTGTGTGTGTGTGTGTGTGTGTGTGGCTACTTTATGTTGCTGTGGCAGGTTTTGTCGGGTACACGCAGAGCTCATCCCAACGAGGACATTGACATTGACATTGTAGGTAGTTATAGATTCAGATATATTTTTTATAACTGAAAATTGGTCAGCGATAAGCGGAAATCAATCAGAGAAGTTTGGTCAGGTTGAAGTTGGATTAGGAACCATCTTTTGCGTCCAAATTATGTAGCGACCCCGTGGTCGCCTTATAAGGCTAACTAACGAAGGCTGGGGCCCTTGGTTAGCCAAAATTCTTAGAGTATTTCCTTTTTAATTATTATTTTATTTAAATAGGCGCTTTATTTTTTAAAGGTATTTAGTTACTGATATACATTTTTTTAATCACAGGTTTGAATTATACTTTATAATCCGATGTTTAAAATATTCGGATCACCTGAAGATCAGGGCCCCCAGCCTTCTTTAATTAGCTTTATAAGGCTAACTAACGAAAATATCACGACCTGACCTAACCTAACCAGTTGTCAAGTTAACCTTATAAGGCTAACTAAAGAAGGCTGGGGGCCCTAATCTTCACGTGATCCAAATATTCTAAATGAAGTTGAGCAGAATCGTTCCATATCCCACGTAAGACATAAGGGAGTTTGAGACTTAAAATCCGTGAGTCTCACGGAAAATCCTTGAGAGTTGCCGTGTTTGTAAATATAAAATTTCAGGGAATTCAGTAGACATCAAGAGATAAATTTGAACAGGACAATTCCAAAATATGACTCTATGGCGTTATGGATTTTTAACATTTTAAGTTATTTATACGCAGTTAGAAAGTAAAAATTAAGTCAAGTAAAGCGTATTGTTTATTAATAAGTTAAGTTTTTTACTTAGGTTTATATAAAAATTATTAATTGGCTGAGTAACGAATAAGAAGCAGAAATTGAGTAATTTTTTATTCAGTTTAGGTCGGAGCTATTTGTACCAAGGGACTGAGTCATTTTTTTTATATAGTATCTATCTCCATCTAGATTGTAGAGAGACTTTCCTTATGTCTCGTATATTGATAGTGTTGTTGATTACGTACGGGAGTCATATGACGGAGAAAGCACCCTATTAATTAACTGATGAAATCTGAAGTCTGAACTGGGACTCCAACCCAGGATCTTCGAATTTAGAGTCCGGAGCTTTACCACGTGTCCACTCCTGGTAGATGCGTGACTGTTATCATTCTTCTAAAGTATTTTCACCATAAGTATTATACAGGGTGTGTATAAAGTAACGCGAGTGAAAAGACAAATCCGATTTGAATTATATTAACGCGATTGAACATGGACGAGTAATATTTATTACACGTACTTTATAACAAATGTATATTCGATAATAAAGATTATAAGAGGTATTGAAAATGTCCATCATCGACCTCAATACAAATCGGATTTGTCTCTTTACTCGCGTTACTTTATAAATACCCCGTACTTCCTCGTGAGAGAATTGGCAAAAAAAAAAAAACGTACAAAATATCATAAATAATTAGTATTGAAGTTGATGAGGCTACCATTATTCGTGCGCAGTCGTCAGATAATTATACACTTCTCTCCCTCAGAATACTGAAACATTAATTGTACGATATCTTTTGAAAGAACCCTACAGTATCTTTTGAAAGAATCCTACAGTATCTTTTGAAAGACTCCAACAGTATCTTTTAAAAGAATTGTACGACACTTTTTTTGGAAAGAACTCCTTAATATTTTTCAAAAAAATAAATTTTGATGATACCCTTTTGAAGAACAATTCTACTCAATACTTTCCAAGTTGAAGATATCTACAAATAAACATTGAAAAGTTATACCCAAAAGAAATTACTAGCAATTAATTTAACTATTTAAAATATTTATATTTATAATAATAATTACTACTGGGATATTTAATTCTGTTTTATTTTTACGAAAAACAAATAAAAATAGATATAAAAAAAACTACCTAATTTTGTTTTTTTTAAGCGAAAATTCAAGATATGTTTACAAATTTATTAAAAAAAAGTTACTGCATAATTATTACAATAAATAAAAGTAATAAAAATAAAAATACACTAAACTATAAGTGGAATTTTATAAATCGAGTTATATAAATTCATAAGAGAAAAAGAACACCTATAGAAAATACGATATATACTATATAGATATATAGAGCTAAAAGTATAATGTTCTATATCATATATATATATATATATATATATTATATATATATACGTCTAAAATTACTTTGCGGCGACTTAAGAAAGAGACGAATAAAAAATAATAAATTTTTTCATCTTACACTGCCACTTTATGATCAGGTGATTATGATATGACTCTTCACTTCGGTAATTCTTGAAATACAATAATTTTATATACAGGGTGTTCAAAAAGAAACGCATCTCATTGAAGAATGTATATATCATTGTAACCTAACTTTTTTCTTTCTGTTTCGGGTTGCGTTTCATTTTGAACAATATATATATATATATATATATATATATATATATAATATATATATATATATATTTATATATATATAGATATATAATATATATTATATATATATATATATATATATATATATATATATATATATAGTAATGGAGATTGAAGGAAAATTTGCTGGAAAATTTGTATAAAAAAGATTAAAAAGTATATTTGTTAAGAAATTTTTTAGAATCAAATGGGTGTCAAAAGTGTCCTCCCTCCGACAATCGATGGGGTGTTGAGGGAGGATGAAATTGGAAAGTTGTGGGAAAACCACTACTCTAACATTCTTAATAGTGTGATTAGGGATAATCTTAAGATAGATTGCAGCGAAAAGCCTGTGGGAAGGACGAGGGAAAATACTTTGATATCAGTTCCTGAAGTAAAGAGGTTAATTAAAGAGTTAGAGACTGGTTCTGCGTCAGGGGTAGATGACCTATCGAATGAGTACTTAAAATATGCCAATGACGTGGTATGTCTGCATATATCATTGCTCTTATTAGCCATGCTTGCTCATAGCTATAGCCCTGCAGAGTTCATGAGGGTATATATCTTGTCCCTGGTCAAAAATAAGTGTGGAGACATTCTGTCCAGCAATAATTACAGGCCTATTGCTGTCGCTTCTTGCTTCTCGAAACTACTAGAAAAACCCTCGTTACTCCGATTAAATGATTACCTATGGATATCTAATCAGTTTGGTTTTAAAAGGTTCCACTCTAAATACACTTGACAGTAATTCAACTATTTATAGCTGTTTCCTAGATATAAGTAAGGCATATGATAGAGTGAACCACAATATTTTATTTAAAAATCTAGAAGACAGGAAGGTTCCCATTTACATATTAAATTTATTGAAATTTTGGTATTCCCACACCAATCTTTTACCGTTAGGTGGGGCAATATACTATCCGAATGTTTTGGCTCCTCCTGTGGGGTGAGACACTGAGACAAGGCTCCTTGCTGTCTCCTATGTTGTTTAATGTGTATATTGACGGATTAATTGCTTCACTTAATGAGGCAACAGTGGGATGTTGTATAGATAACACAAGGATAAATAAATTAGTTTATGTTGATGATATGGTGTTAATAAGTCCCTCTGTTAAAAGTCTGGATCGGTTACTAAAAGTCTGTGAAGTGTATTCGCAGAAACATGATATTCTTTTTAATGTTACAAAAATTAAGGTTATGCAGTTTCATCCTAAAAGCTGTAATCAGCCAGCTGATATTAAGTTTAAAATGAAAGGTGAAATAATTGAAGAAGTACAAGAGTTTAAGTATTTGGGTCAAACTATCACCAGCTCCTTGGGTGATGACTCAGATACAAAGAAACAATCTCGAAGCACTTGTACTAAAGCGAATATGACTATAGGAACTTTCGGTTCTGTACAAGTGAAGCTAAAGACACTCTCTTTCGTACTTTCTCCAGTATATATACGGACAGAAACTCTGGGTGAATTACAAAAAAGGTTCTGGCAGAACCCTAAATTTGCTGTACAACGGGTCTTTTAGACTCTTACATAAATTATCCCCGAGATGCTCAGCTTCGCAAATGCTTGCTAGCCGCAATGTCCCGAGCTTCCCGGATGTAACAAGACGTGTTCAATACAGTCTAATGCAAAGAATTAAAAAATCAACCAACCCGATTATCCAAGCTATCCATGAGTCCTGACGTTTATCCTCTAAGCTATGGAATTCTTGGCACGAAAACGTCTGTCTGTAGCTCTACTTAACTTCGACATTACTGTATTATTTCTAATCAACTGTACAGTATATACTTCTATCCTTAGTATGTGAACTGTCATTGTATTAATAATATTTGTCATATGGACTATAGTTTGCCAATAACCTTTTTAATTTTAATTTTAATTTCATTTCATATATATATATATATATATATATATATATATATATAATTATTACAGGGGCGTAGCCAGAATTTCTTTCGGGAGGGGTTAATATATGATTCCAAGGCCTTTCGTGTATTCAGAAGTACACCTCGTCAGGGAATCATTCCCTGACGAATGTACTACTGAATACACGAAAGGCCTTGGAATCACTTGTTCTTTTTCCTTGTGGATTTGCATCATATATATATATATATTTTTAAATTCATGAAGTTCCAAACATTAATACGAGTTTAAGTGAATAAAAATGACATTTGGTGGGAAGTGGGATTCGAGAGACGGGAACAAAGCAATGAAGAAATACTAGAACTCTGATACGAGTGAATGGGTATTATTACAAAGATAAGACGATTGAAATAAGGCATCATCCTTACCCATGTCATTGAGCCACGTGGCAATCTTGGTATACCCTTCGTCGAATACGGAGATCGTTCCCGCCATGACGAATTTGGGACCATAGCTGAAGAAGGCCGGTAACCCCCTGTACTCTATGACGGAGTCCCACCATTCCTGAAGATGAAAAGAACTTTGCTGGTGAAAGAAGGCGGATGAAAATTTGTTTGTTTTGTTATTCTGGGTGAACTGTGTCAGTACTGTGACAGTACTGTGACACTGTGGTACGTGATATGAAAATAGGGTACGAGGAAAATAGAAAAGATATTTGGGTGAATAATGTAATGATGGGGTTGTTTAACCTCCTTCGCAACATCCAAGGTCATATGACGAAGGGGACCTACGGCTTTACGTGGGATCCGAACCAGGGATCGCTACATAGTCTGGACGCGGAGGACGGTTTCCCATCCAACTATTATTATTCGACCCAATGTCGCTTAACTTTGCTGATCAAAAGGAAGCGGTGTTACGACATTAGCTACGACTTAGCCCTCTTCAGGTAAATGTACTCTCGAACTTTCGTTTTGTCATCAGAGACAGTTCACATTGGAACTTTTTAATATTTTAATATTTACCATTTTATCCATGTCGTTATTCGTAATAAATGTTTTATAAGCTATATGATTGTTTAAAATAGATTAGAAGTAACATCAGTAGCTACATATAAAACTCATCGGGATAGCAGCAAAGAAATAGGGTACTACCATACTACTGCTACTCCTGCTACTTCTCGTCCTCCAACAACTACTACTATTACTGTACTGTAGTGTAGTGTACAGCGTAATGTTGTATATTTTTTTCTAGAATTGTGAATGTAAATTTCACTTGTGAATACATTAATCTCAATAAAAACTTCCTTTTTATTACTTTTTAACTCTGCCTCCTCTCCTATTCTTCACATACAGCAGCAAGGCAACCCACATAGACGGAAAGTAGGTGACCCTTTTATGTGTACAGCTCGGATAAGTGTACACCGTTTCCCTGTCACTAAGGGTGTACACTTAAATGGTATCGACTGTACTACTACTACTACTACTACTACTACTAATAATAATAATAATATCTTACCTGTATTTGAAGGATAATGAACATAACAATGAATACGAGAGCCAAACAAATGAAGATTATCGGAACGGTAATGAAATACCGGAAGAGGTTCCGTTTCCATGACGGGTAAACCGGTTCCAACCTACCGGTTACTGGGCTGATCTCCAAGTCACCCTGCAAGAGAGAGAACAGCTTTAATAAGAGTAAAACAGAAAGAAACTGTCCAGAAGCGATTTTTGATCTCTCTCTCTCTCTCTCTCTCTTCTCTTCTCTCTCTCTCTCTCTCTCTCTCTCTCTCCTCTCTCTCTCTCTCTCTCTCTCTCTCTCTCTCTCTCTCTCTCTCTCTCTCTCTTCTCTCTCTCTCTCTCTCTCTCTCTCTCTCTCTCTCTCTCTCTCTCTCTCTCTCTCTCTCTCTCTCTCTTCTCTCTCTCTCTCTCTCTCTCTCTCAGTCTGCGGAAATTTCTTTTCCTGTAAAATAGTTGATATCTGGAACCAACTTCCCTCAGAGGATGTTTCCAGTCAAAGTGTAAATCTGTTTAAAAATAGGCTAGACAAAGTACAGAACACACTCATAGTTTAAGATAAATGATATCGACGGTGGCATCGTCAGTCGGATCGCCAAATTCGCTGATGACACCAAGCTTGGGGCCAATGTTGGGACGCCCGAAGCGATCGAGGAACTGCGTGCGGACCTAGGTAGGATAGGAGAGTGGTCCGAAAAATGGCAAATGCCGTTTAACTTGGGTAAATGCAAAGTGATGCACATTGGCTACGCCAATCCCAAGTCGGACTACTCGATGTTGGGCAGTAATATCGAGGTGACTGATTTAGAAAAGGACTTGGGTGTGCTAATTAGCAGCGACCTTAAGTTTACGAAACAGTGTGTAGAGATGGAAAAGAAAGCCCAGAAACTATTGGGTTATATCAGGAGGCAATTTCAGTTTCGGAACAAGGAGATTGTGCTCTCACTGTACAATTCCCTTGTTCGGCCGTACCTGGAGTATGCTGTGCAGTTCTGGTCGCCCACCCTCAGGAAAGATATTGAGAGGCTGGAGCGAGTGCAGGCGAGGGCCACAAAGTTAATCCCTTCCTTAGGCATATGGGCTACAATCGACGGTTACGCGCCCTGAACTTGTTTTCGCTTGAAACTCGGAGGCTGCGCGGTCAACTGATCGAGGTTTTCAAGCTCTTACGAGGGTTCAACGATGTCGATTTTAGAAGTATGTTTAGTTTAAATGATAACCCAACTCGCAACAATGGTTGGAAGTTGGATTTGAAACGGTTTAGGACTAGTGTTGTGGGAATTACGTTACGTATAAGATCTGTGACACATGGAACAGGTTACCTTCGGAAGTTGTGAACAGTTCCTCTGTGGATCAGTTCAAGAAAAGGTTAGACGAAATCTTGCACACATTTGAGTGTGTAAAGACATTTAGGACCTCAGTCTGCGGAAATTTCTTTTCCTGTAAAATAGTTGATATCTGGAACCAACTTCCCTCAGAGGATGTTTCCAGTCAAAGTGTAAATCTGTTTAAAAATAGGCTAGACAAAGTACAGAACACACTCATAGTTTAAGATTAAAACCTCAGAAAACTCTGCAGGAGTTCGCTTGCTCGGTGTCTCTGTGAGCAAGCTAAATATAGAGCTATTTATATATTCTCCACTTTCCTGTAAAATTTCCTTGGCTACTTTTCCAGGGTCAAGGTATTTTCTTCAACCTTTTTCCGTACCTGCCTCTGGCAGGGAGGGTGGGGAGAGAGCCTTCTACTTTTCTATCCAGTTTTCTACTACTGCTAGCATAGTTTGAAAGACAAAATTTTCCCTGGCACCCGTTGCCATTGGTACCTCCTCGGTATGGGCCGCAAGGCCTTTTGAGGTACTTCTTTTCCTTCCTTGTAACTCTCTCTCTCTCTCTCTCTCTCTCTCTCTCTCTCTCTTCTCTCTCTCTCTCTTTAATATTTTGGATTACCGTTTTCGTACGTTACAGACAGCTTAGAAAAGGTAAGAGCATTCGCAAAAGCGGCAAAGAGAACAGCAAGGAACAGCAACAACCTTGAATATATTTTAATATTTACAAAATAACAACAGCCTAATAGTTTCGTTCTGACAGTGAAAGTATAAAGAAAACACCCTTTGTAGACGAGTATGTATACCCTTCTTATTATTAATTCTCATACCAACTATTATATATACCCAGATAGCAGGCATCCGTTGGGACGAGGTTGGTACTTTGGTACTTAATATACCCCAAATCCCAACGTCAACCCAACGGACGTTTACTACTTGGGTTTACTACCCAGTTCATGGCATTTGTTTCAAACTACTTCTTTCGTACCCTGAAGAGGGGTCTTGGGTCTTCGATGAGTTCGTGATGGTGGTCCTGAATGCCCCACTTGTGGGTGAGTTCCGCGCTGCGCCTCTTCCACGCTTCCAACCACATGGAACCCCACACGACGTTCAGGAAGGCGAGGATGAGAAAGGCCTTGTCTTCCTTCGCCTGGTCCTTACCCCAGAAGTTTATCTGAAGAAAGGGTACGGAAAAGAATTAGATACGAAATAAAGAAGTACGTATCAAAAACAAAAAGAACCGCTCGCTATCTGTACCCGTCCAGGACCACCCGCGGTTCGAGACGGGTGCGGTTAAGATTTATTTGTTGCGTACTCGGTAAACTACCGAAATGGATGACTATTCTAAATGTGAATATCTGCGGGTAGGAGAGAAATTTTCGAGGGCAGTTTGGATGGTATAGTGGATAAATTTCAAGAATACTGGCAGGGTGCGGATATGTACAAAATTTCGTTTGATTTGTTTGATTTGTGTGTGTGTGTGTGTATTCTCAAATTACAAGTTAATTGAAATAAACAAAATTGTATTAGTAATTATCGTATACAGTACGCCGCAGTACACCTACATACAGTACAGTTTACTATCAATCACTTGCAGTGGTGGGCACCGTTAACCAAAAAGTTAACTTCGTTAACCGCTAATCCGTTAACCAAAAAGTTAACTTCGTTAACCGTTAATCCGTTAATTCGTAAACATGTAACGGAAGTTACCGATAAACCGTTAACGTTAACTTTTATTATAAAAAAAATGAAAAACACAATATATATATATATAATTTAATTTTCCCTCTTCTTCTCGTTCTCCATTTTGTCCATGAGATGCATGTTGCCCTTCATGAAAATTAGCATATCAAAGTTTTCATCAGACAGGGATGATTTCTTGGCCCTCAGGATGTCCTTGCCCATAGAGAACAAACGCTCCACTGCAGCACTGGAGGGGATGGCTGTGTTGAACTTGATGAACAAGTCCACCAACACTTGCTCACCCAAGAAGGCAGCATCTGTCAGCAAGTCCTTGGAGTTGGTCTCCAGCCAGGTCTTGACCAAGTTCTGGGCCTTGCCCTTGAGTGACCTGTGGCTTCTGCTGCTCTCTTTTGTCTGGATGACAGCACTGAAGAAGTCATCCTCCTCCTCCTACTCGTTGTTGCTGCCTCCACTGTTGCTGCCCACTTCGTTGGACTGCTGCTTCATGGCCTCCTCGACTGTACCCTCCATGCTTTTCCTCACCCTGGCGACCTTGGTGTTGTCATACTTGTCCAACCAGATATGGCACAGAATATTCGGGAAGTAATTGCACTGAAATTTCTTCGGTCTTCACAGCAGAGATACTAAAGAGTAAACAGCCTCTGGCGCCACACGCTCACATTTACTTCTCAACGCCATCTATTATCTCATAAAGAAACTAATTCACATTGGAACTTGGAAGTACCGGCAGGATCAACCGGGTAGAAAAATAATTATGGAGATTTTAAAGATGTGGTACCTAGAAGTACCGCCAGGACATAAAGGGTTAAGGTGAAAACGCTCCCATTGTAAGATATCAATTGACTTAATTTATGTCATCAAAGTGACATGAGAATTGAAATTTTACCTGATCAGTTTTATGGTTCTTGAAATGTATCAAGGAGACTACTAATAAGGTACTCATAGACATATTATAAATATACATGACTTACTTGACAACGATTATTTTTAAATATTCACTAGCACAAACATGTTGCGCAAGAGACAGACTGCAAATGAAACGAATGTAGTTATTTGTTGTAATTGTTACATATATATTATTGAAAGTGCCTTAAAATGCTCGTGATATTTCTTGAAAGAAGTTGAAACATTCAACTCAAATGGCAAATCTTTCCGCCTGATTTTACAGTCGACCATGTTTTGCTCAAACCAATGCCATAAATAACTATCATATTTGGTAAGACACAAATTGTGGCGACGGAAACAAATATATCGCCTGATTTTGCATTTCGGAAATGGAAATTCGTTCATCACTATTAACAGTGGCGGATTAATTGCGCACCTGCTCAGCACTGAAAATAATAGAAACTTTTAAACGTTTATTTATGAATTTTTTGGGTTAACGGACTTGAGTTAGCGGAAGTTAAATGTAACGGAAGTTAATTAGTCCGATAATGATTTTCAAAGTTAACTTATAAGTTAAATCGTTGACGAAAAAGTTAACTTCGTTAATTAACGATTAACGGATTAACGGTTTGTGCCCAGCTTTGATCACTTGCTAGTAAAGTGTACTGTATGTTTGTGTACTGCGGCGTACTGTATAAAGTAATTAGCTAATAAAATTTTATTTACTTGAATTAACTTGTATTGTAAGAACACACACACACACACACACACACACACACACACACACACACACACACACACACATGGTAAAAAAAAAGTGGAAATCAGCCGGTTCGGACTTATTCCAGAGCCAGATATAGTGGAAACATTCCCACCAAGTTTCATGAAGTTTCAATGAAAAGCGAAGGCTCTACACGTGACCAAATAGCAATAGTAATAATTTTAGAAAAATCAATTATAAATTTAAATCAAAGAACAAGAAAAGGAGAGATAATTCTTACCCAAAATACTAATCCAATGACCGCAGGCACTGTGAGAGAAGCAGTGTAGAACCCCAGCCATGAAAAATAGATGCCAATTTTGGCACCAAAATATTCCTGGATTTCCTCTGGGTAAATAAGTACATAAACAAATAAATATTGATACTTATACAGTGATAATAATAATAATAATAATAATAATACTAATAATACTAATAATGTTAGATGATAATTTTTTGCAGAGAAACATATAAATGTTTCGATTCTGTAGATTATATTATTGATGAGTTTCAAGGAACTTGGCACTGGCACTTACTGATCAATATATTAGACGAACTTGTTTAAATATCTCGCAAAGAAAAAGGTAAAAATAATGTAACACAACGTAATAGAGGATAACAGATAGTAGTAGGAGGTAAGTAGTCGTAAAAGAAAGGTGCAGAAGGTACTCTTAAAAATGAATAGGTTACAGTAGTGTTACCCAACCGGGGTGCCACACGTAGGTGCCTCCTATGGGTGCCACGAAATTTCACGAAAATGACAAAAATAAACAATTAAAAATTGAAAAGTTACTGAAGATATGAAAATTTCAAATGAAATTAAGCATTTTATTACGTCCATAGAGAAAATGTATAAATTCAGTTTGAAGTTATGGGGTGTTGGAAGTGAGGGAATGGATGTTGAACAGTGGGAGTTGCCAATCCCCTGAGATGTTGCGAAAGAAGAACAGATGGCAGTGGGGTGCCTTGAGCCAAAAAAGAGGCTATAAACCGCTTGTTTGGAGATTGTTTGATTCACATAATTACGATTAATGAAAGAAATCATTAAATGTTTGACTAAAGACCTACAAATTGAAGTAGGGATGAAGTTATAATAAAAATGTTTTTATATATATGACGCGAGTCATAAGACATTGAGCATCTTAAAATCCATACGGACATTTTTTTCATTTACCTAAAGGCTGATACTTGAAGAAAGACTGAACCCACGTAACTCTGAGGTGTGCCAGCTTACTGTGATCGTGTAAGGGGAGAATTTGCTTGATGACACCATCTGTTTGACATTTTGGTACTGGAATTTTAATTAAAAAAAACTTGTCAGATTAGAATTACGTACAATGTGATTGTACTAAAGAAATCAAGATAATTAATGAACACTTATTCTAAGTACGGAAATTAATGAGGATTGTGACGTCACAATTTTCAACCAATATCTTTTCAGTTTGAGGATTAAAATATATATAAATACGTTCTTATTTCAAATGCTAATTTGAATGTTAATTATTTCCTTCAACTTCGACGAAATGTACGAAAGTTAGAAGGGGGTGAAATCTTATTATTGAAAATAGTATTAGGTACGATTTACGTTGTAACGATATAATTTATTTGGGTATTCAATTCTTAAGTACATTACGATTTATTCGTGTGATTACATAGACAGATCCAGCATTGTCTGTAAGGGAGGGCCAACGTTTCTGGGGGCCCGTGAATATGGATATCAGAAGCTCTCAGTTCTAGTGAATTACAAATGAATGTCTTTTTGGTTTTACTGTTGAAGTTAAACTTGGCTATCTAGTGTAGCTCCTAAAACATATCGACTGATTTTGATTTTATGTAGTAAAATATCACACGAATGTACGAAACATAATATGAATCCCGTTTAATCAGGATGTATGGGGACTCCAAATCTGTCTAAGGGAGGCCAATGCCAATGCCAATGCCAATGCCAATGGCCCCCTCTGGAGGCCAATGGCCCCTCCTCCCCCCCTCTGGATCCGCCTATGTGTGATTATGCATCTATATGTGTTAGCGGTAATCGTAGGCATTAAGCTTAAATCCTAGGCAATAAACTGAAAGCTAAGAATGCATATAACCATGAGTATAATGCCTATTTATATATCTATAAGCTACTACTACTACTACTACTAATAGTAATAATAATAATAATAATAAATATAACCAAACCTAACATAACCTAAACAATGAAAGTGACCATTGTAACTAATGCGATATGCATTCTCAGCTTCCAGCTTATTGCCTAGACATTATCTTAATGCCTGATTTCACTTATTGCCGCTAACACACACACACACACACACATATATATATATATATATATCACAACACGGATTAGAGTGAATTAAAATTTAGGATTTTAGAAAATAATGCTTAATGATTATATATATATATATATATATATTATATATAATATTATATATATATATATATATATACACACACTTTTTTATTTATGTCTTTCTTTATTATACATATTCGTAACAAATATCTGCATATACATATTCCTTCTCAATTATCTAAACTGTAACCTCGATCATGAACTGTAACTATAGGAAAAATGAATTATTATATATTCTCCATCTTTCGCCTTCGAATTTAATGTTAAAAATTGCACAATCAATTTTATTATGAACTTTTATACTCCAAATAAAACCTTCTAAATTTAGAAATTATAACTTCTTTTTGAGGATGCATCATTCTAGGGGAAGTTTTTCCTTCTTTTGGGTATCAAAGTTTTCTTATCAGATGATATGATAACTCGTTTTAATGATACATAACTTCTTTAGACACAAGAAATAGCTTTTAAAACTTCTTTTTGGAGTGATATGAGACAAAAGAAGATAATATTTCTATATATATAGAAGGTTGGGGAAAGTCTTTGTTTTGTAATTAAAAATTCATAGAAAGGAAAAAGAAAGAATTTGGGAAAAAAATAGAAAATTTACGAAAATAGAATTAAAATTTTAAGTTTATTTAAAACTGTAAAAAATTTTCTTTAAATAAAATTAAATAATTTTCTCTCTAAATAAAAAATAATTTAATATTTTTAAAAGTTCTTAACGCTTTATTCGTACGTTTTTCAGCTACGGGGCAACGATGACCTCGGACGTGGGCGCCGCGCCTGCTCGGGCCGCCCAAATAACATATTTTGCGGTATAAATGATAGACAAAAGAGAGCAGAAGTAATGGGGATGTTTACTCTTCAGTCTCTACCTTTTTCTTTTCTTCACCACCTTCTGTCTTTCGCATCCCAACTATTTCTGCCTTCTTACCCCAATCCATTGGGAAACGAGAGTATGTATTTATTTATTTATTAAATATCGTGTATGTGCTATATTTATTTCTTTGTTCAGCGATTAATTTATTAAATTTATTAAATTTCTTTATTTATTCGTTTATTAAATTAATTTATTTATATTTTAAATTGATTATATTTCTGTTGAAGCATAACGAAAATTCCTTTTCCTCGACTCTCTCTCATGCCTGGAAGATGTAAACAACACCATAAAATTAAAACACGTGGGCAAGAATACCCTCACAGAAAAGGTAAATTTTGCTTTGTTTCCCGAAAAATGCGCGCTCTGCAACGCACCAGAGCCTATAAAAGTACGAGACCACTTCAAGTCGCCCTCATTGCTCCGTCCTCGCTCATCATTCACTCCTCATTTCTGACCTTCGTCACGTAACTCCACTCGATCTCAGCAGGTCCGCCGAACCTTCAAAACTCGGGTTAATCATACACGAAGCTTGGTTATTTCCACTGAGGCCTACGACTATCACCCCCCTCCCCCCGGAAGCAACATCACTTTTACAAAACTCAACCGGCGTCATCCGTCCGGCCTCTGCTTCACTCAACATCCATCCATTCGACCTTCGAATCTTCACTTCCATACAACAAGTATTTCATCATCTAATCCGACTCGCAGGCTCTCCCGTCTTCATAACCTACCTTCATAAAAACCCAGGTCTGTAAACCTCACATAGGCCACCAGCTCATGTGGCTTACATAGTTTTTCTTTCGTCGTGCTAAATCACTTTGCATAGCCTACAAACTCAACATACTCTCAGCCTAACCGAATAGGCTCTCTGAAGTGTTTTCATACCGTAGAATCGAACGCACCATTACGACCGCAAGTAGGCTTACTTATTGTTGTGTGTTAAATACCGTACATCTTATTACCTTAATTATTGTTTCTTGTCATCATTGTATCATTTAAATCTTATCCTGTATAAGAATCATTCCTTATTGTCAATAATCATTCATTGTAATATTGCACAATTTCCATATAAATAATTGTTATTCACTGCTAACAAATAATTCATTTATTTTTCTAATAATAATTAAACGAAAACTCCAAAGTAATTTCTGTCTCCTTTATTAAATCTTGTTTATTTGGTCGAAAGACCAAATTGGTAACCCTGTAAATATTTCATTTTAAATGGACTTACCGTAAACAGGCCACAATACAATATCGTACACTGTATAAAACAGTCTAACTTCTAACTTACGATGACGTAACTCCTTTCTAACAGAAGCCCAAACTATTTCTAAATAAATTGCAAAATGTATTAAATTTATTCATTTATTTATTAAATTTATTATAGTTATTTAATAAATTTATTTATTTTGTTGCAATTATTCATTTCTTTTAAGTACTGAAAACAAACTTAATCAGAATCTTCATTCTGTAATTACTGTAATAAGTAATGTATACACTCTTAATTAAAACTGCTAATTTCTACAGGATGAGCCACATAAAAGCGGCCCCAAGAAAATTTTACACATATTTTCTTGGGTGCCGCTTGTCTGTGCCTCACCCTGTATATCTAAAAACCTTATACGTCTTAATTCTCAAATATATTCTTATTATAAGTTAATTCACGCAACTTTAACATACAAGGTTTAATTAATAGGTTTTAATTACTGTGTTTTGTACCTAACCTACTACTCATACTAATTCCGATACCTCACTTCTTGATTCTCATTTCCTAAGTCTTAACTCCTAAACCTTACTTCGTGATTCCAATTTTCTGAACTTCCTTTCCTGATTCTCATTCCCTGTTCCTGACCTACTTACCTATCGCTTGTCCAGGACGGAACACAATGCCAGCGACGGCGTCTCCTTCGGCCGCTCTGAGCGAATTGAGGAGGTGGAGAACGATGCTTTGCCGCTCTTGGGACGTGAAGAACGTTGAAGGCTCTTCCACTCCCTGCAACGGTTTTAAGCTTCTTCAGGAAGGAAATATTAGCGGGCGAATAATGTAATGATGCGGTTGTTACACCTCCTTCGCAATATCTAAGGTCATACGACGGAGGGGACCTACAGCTTTACGTGGGATCCAAAGCACGGGTCCCTAAATAGTCTGGACGCAGGGCGAAGAAAGAGGAGGAATGCGAGTGAAGAGAGGCTTTGAGAGCATCCAAAGAGGGGATAATAATTATTGGTTTTGTTTAACTTCCTTCGCAACGTCTAAGGTCATATGACGGAGGGGACCTACAGCTTTACGTGGGATCCGAACCACGGGTCGCTACATAGTCTGGACGCAGCGGACGGTTTCCCATCCAACTACTATCCGACCCAATGTCGCTTAACTTCGCTGATCAACGGGAAGCGGTGTTACGACATTGGCTATGACGTAGCCCCCAAAGAGAGAGAGAGAGAGAAGAGAGAGAGAAGAGAGAGAGAGAGAGAGAGAGAATATTCGAAATAATGTGCTATATTTAACTGCATTATAGTTTTAGGATCCTGCCCATGGCAAGTAGGAATTTTGAACACAACCATTTAATAATTAAGATTTAATACTACAACAACAACAACAACAACAACAACAACAACAACAACAATTAATTTAAATAAAAATGAAAGTGGAATTTAAAGATCAAATAAAAATATTTGTTTCAAATTCTGAAAAGATGTTAAAAATATGTCTTATCTTCCAGATTTGCTCTCTTTATGATAAAGATTAAAGAATATTTATGGGTTGTTCCTTTTATGACTCTTTTATGTCTACAATATTCTTTTATGTTAAGATACATAAACATAGTTTGTAGCTACCGAATTTAGATTACGGAACACATTTATTCTTCCTTTTTAGAAATGTTGTATACTGTATTTACTTGTAAATAGAACTTTAGTTTTTCAGTACATTCATGGCTTAAAGTTGTTTAAACGCCAGCGCCACACCTTGTGAAACCATTATTTTAATTGTTAATTACCCGCATTGCAATTTGATATAGGCCTACCTTAGTTAAGGAGCGACAAAGGTGATGTTAAATTAAATTGTGGCACTTAGCATGATTTTAGAGATCCTTTGTTACCCATTAAAGCAGATCTTTCCAAACTGGTGTGTCGCGACACATTAGTGTTTTTTGTATTTTGAAAATTTTGATTTTTCTATCAACAAAATCGGCTACAAGATAAACCACCTACTGAAAAATTATCTGATATTTGATATTTGATAACAAAAATTAATTAATGTGTCGTGAAAATTGTTATGCTTAAATAGTTTGTCGCCAACGTTAAAAGTTTGGAAAGCTCTGCATTAAAGTAAGCTCGAACCTTCCTTTAATTTGAGAATCTTACACTGTGAAAATTAAGGAGCTTTTCCTACCACCAAATTACGGTGTAATTACTTTTTTGACATCATATGAAAATATTACTTTTAATAAAGCAAATTAAATTTAAGTTTTAAGGAAAAAGGAAACTGACTAATGAGTAATTTTGTACAGGGTGTTCAAAAAGAAACGCAACCCAAAACAGGAAGAAAAGGGTTAGGTTACGATGATATATGCATTATCCAATGGGTTGCGTTTCTTTTTGAACACCCCTGTATGTTGTTTAAAATTTAAATTTAATTTACTCTATTAGAACTGTAATATTTGTATCGGGTGATTTTTTAAACATCTGACAATTCATAAGGTTTGTATTTTTTTATTAACTGAAATAAACGCATATAATTTTACTATACTTTCTCTACACATGGGGAATTAGCCTCCTCGTGCAAAACATGCTCCATGCGATGTCTTCTCAGCTCATTAACTCTTTACACACGAACAACAAAATTTTGCAGTACTCTGGACGAGAGTAGCCGTTGAAATCTGAGAAATTTCTTGTTCAGTTAACGCTTTTAACTCTTCTATTGTGCTTGGATTCTGTTTAAACTAGTGGGGTACCGATTCCAAAATTTACCGATGCCGATTCTTTGCTTATATTTTCAAAAATCAATTCCCTTCATAAATTTTACTAATCTAATTTGAAAGCTTTCAATTTTCCTATTTTTACATTTCAAATTTGTTTAAGTGCTTTTCCATAGCTCACTCCAAATATACAGCACCAGAATTTGCTACTCATATACCGTAGCGAAAATGATGTTAAAAAGTTTTATTATTCAGTAAAATGCTAAAATAATTTTATTTTAGTTTTATAAATTGAATATCAATATTTAAAGTAATTGTTTTTTCTTATGCTGAAGGTACTTTCTTTCTTTCTTCAACAATGTCAACAAGAAGAAAATTTTTCATTAAAATTTCAAGTCCTTGGTGACCAATTTGAATTAAAAAAAATGGATATATAATTTGGGTTCATAAAATTATTAAAATACTTAAAATAAAGTAAATATAATTAGGTGGGGGGGCTTTTCCGTTCTATGGGCACCAACGAGGTTAGGTTAGGTTAGGTCAGGTTAGGATAGGTTAGACCAGTGGTTCCCAAACTTTTTTTGCCGCGGAACCCTTTGACATTATTTAAAAAAGCGTGGAACCCCTACCTATATTCAAGAATATTATAAACCACAAATTGTGGGATAAAAAGAGAACTTATTTATATTAAAAAATAAATAAAAAAATTCGAATAAAAAACACCTTAATTTTTGTAAATTTGTACATAATTAGTTTAACAAAAATGAAATGAATACCTAATGGGAAGAATGCTTCTGCTTCTTAGACTCCAGTATCCTCTGGAAATTTGGTTTAATGTTGGATAATTGAATTCTCATATCTGGTGCAGCATCCAGTCTGCTGCAATATTCTGTTTTCGTGCTCGCATATCTTGAAAATCCTGATTCACACAAATATGTTGTTGCAAATGGCAATAGCACTCGTATGGCTCGTTTTGATAATTCCGGATATTCGTCATTTAAATTTCCCCAGAAAATAGCTACCGGAACTTCTTCAAACTTGGCCTTTAACTGAGTATCTGAAGTAATTTCTATTAAATTTTCATAATCCACTGCTAGAAATCCTGTTGGCTTTTCTTTAACTTTGAATGGATTCTGTACCCAGTAATGGTCTTTGTTCTTCAAATTTGGAAAATACTCAATTAGAGATTCTGATAAGCTGTTGAGATGATTTTTAATATCATTGAGGATTTCAACATCTAATTCCACTTCGGATTCTTGGAGAAAGTCACTAAGAAGCGGAAAACAGTCAAGAGTATTTTGTTCCACATCTGAGATCCAGTACTGCAATTTACGTGATAAAGATACCATTTTATCTTGAGCTTGAAAAATGTTTACTTCTTTCCCTTGCAGAGATAGACATGTTTCATTCAATTTTGAAAAAATATCTGCTAAATATGCAATCCTTGCTAGCCATGCCATATTTGTTAATCTGTCAGATAATCTAAATTTATGATCAATAAAATAAGACAACAATTCTCTCCTCAATTCAAACATTCTCACAAGAACATTTCCTCGTGAGAGCCACCTAATTTCTGTATGTAAAAGTAGTGTGTTATGAAGACTACCCAGATCTTCACACAAGGCCTTAAAAATTCGTGATTGCAATGGCCGAGATTTAATAAAATTGATAATCTGCACTGCTTCGTCCAAAACTATCTTTAATGAAGCTGAAATCCTTTTTGTCACTAATGCATATCTGTGAAGAATGCAGTGATTACTGTTGCAGTTTTTTGCAACATTCTTGATTCGTGTTACAGCGCCAGCTAATTTTCCTGTCAATGCCTTTGCTCCATCGCTGCATACTGAAATACATTTTTCAAAGCCTATATCATGCGTTTTCATAAAATTATCAATGCAATTAAATATATCATTTCCTGTGGTATGCAATTCTAAACTTTTGCAGAAAAGCAAATCTTCTTCAATTTTCTTATTAGTCATATCTAGCAAACACAAGTAAAATTGCTAGTCCAGCAACGTCTGTGGACTCATCTATTTGTAATACATAAGCATCACATACACGCAATCGTGAAATAAGTTAATTTTGAATGTCATTAGCAATATCATTAATACGTCTTGACACCGTATTGTTGGAAAGAGATACAGCCTCAACTTTCTGAACAGAATCTTCATTAAACACGCAAGATATTATATCTTTTAATAAAGGTTTTATAAGTGCTTCACCAATAGTATGTGCCTCACCAGCAAGAGCAATGCGGCAACATGCTTTATATGACGCTTCTGTTGCATTTTCATTGTCTTTTACATTTTTTTAATAAGACACTTCTAGAGCTATTCAGACTTTCAAGTTTTCTTTCAAAAAAAGAAATATCTTTATTTTTAAAAGTCTGATGGTTTGTTTCCATATGTCTCCGTAACTTTGCTGGTGCTAAAGAACTGTTTGCTAATATTTTGTTACAAAGTAAGCAAAGGGCATCTGGGGCTTCTTCGTCACCAATACTAGTAAAACCATATAACAAATAATTAGGATCATATTTACGTTTTTTCATAGATGTCTGCACAGAATCGGAGGAAGCAGATTTCTTTTTTTGTGGATTAATCACACTAGAAGTTGGTGGTTGTGCAGCTTCTGCAATTTCTGTATCTTCTATAGATGCTTTGTTTCACTAGTTTCTGCATTACTAGTAATTTCAGTTTTTTTACGAAACCCATATTTTAACCATCGATCCATTGAAGGGTTAATTTTCACGAATTTTGAAATATTACAATTACGAAAAATGAATAAAAAAAAGTTCTAACCAAATTAATTCACAGAGGACAACGATTTCAAAGATTGCACTAACGAAGTGTTTATCAAGTAGGCCTAGTAGGTAGAGGCAAGCAACGTTGCTGCACAATCTTCTGCACTTTAATTATTCGTTAGGCTTCACTTAGACCTGTTAGCGTCTTGTAAACAGATGCACAATATCCCATGTAAACATTAGGAAAATACTGATATTTTTACTGCGCATTCTGCTGCAGTTAATAAAGTCCTTTTGTATAACCACCTCAGATCACTTCACTTCCAAAGCTTACAAAACAAACTGATAACGCACGCTCGAGTCGAGTACCTCGACTACTATAGAAATAGATTATGACAAGTTCAAAACATGTTGGCTACGTCTCCAAACGCAGTTTACATCATTTTACATGCAGATTATGTACTAATATTAATAAATGTTTTCCATTAATGATAATTTAGTTGCTATTTATGGAAATTTTCTTTTAAAAAGTAAATCAAATACCCAAAACATGATAAGTATGGCCAAAAAAAATTGGCAACTCTTACAGAGGGCGCTGCTGTTACGTTCGAAATGTTTCGTTCAAGCCTATTGCCGTTTCTAAATATTTCGCTCAAACCATACTTATGCTTTATTTTCCTTCGTGCAAAATTTCATATTTTCTTCGCTAGACTTATTTTTTTGAAAATGAGTAATTTATATTTTTTTTAAATAAAATATTTTTTATTTTAAACTTTAGCTCGCGGAACCCCTGAATTTTTTCGCGGAACCCTGGGGTTCCGCGGAACACACTTTGGGAACCACTGGGTTAGACTATGTTAAGCTAGGTTAGGTTAGGGTTAGGTTAGGTGGATCACCTGAAGATCAGGGCTCCCAACCTTCTTTAGTTAGCCTTATAAGGCTAACTAACGAAAATATCACGACTTAACCTAACCAATCGTCAAGGGCGTACAGTTGACCTAACGATTGGTTAGGTTAAGTCGTGATATTTTCGTTAGTTATCCTTATAAGGCTAACTAAAGAAGGCTGGAGGCCCTGACCTTCAGGTGATCCGGTTAGGTTAGGTTAGGTTAGGTATGACCAATAATAATGATAATGTAATGTAATAAATTGTCAAATTTTTGAAGAAAGTTAAAATAAATTTAACAAATATTAATTTCTCTCATTTCAATGGTGCCCATAGAACGGAAAAGGTTCTAGGGTGGTTTAATATATAAATTATAAAGTACACCTTATATAGAATTATTATTAATATAGAGTAGGAGATTACAATAACTTATAATATTTAGAGATTAGCTAGTTAGAGAAAATGTAAATTTATGGGCAACTTAACTTATTAAGCATTGCCTTTTTTGTGAATGTAAAATATTTTTTATATAATTACACTTTGAAATTAGTGTAAATTATCATAAATAGTGGGTTCTTTTGTCTTCAATTTTCTACAAATATAGTTTTTGTTTTGTAATGAAAATTAAAAAATTTAAAAGTATCAGTGAGAAAATCGGCTAAATTTAGCCGATGCCGATGCTAAAAAATGGCCGATTCTTCCGGTGCCGATGCCGATTAATCGGTACACCACTAGTTTACACACTCTGTCTTTTAAATAACCCCACAGATAAAAGTCAGAGGTTTAGATCTGGTGATGTTGATTGCCATGATATTCCTTTATCATAAACCGCAGGAAAACTGTTAGCCAGGACCCTTCCATCAAGAATCGTGAGCTGAGAGGACATCACATAGAGCATGTTTTGCACTTGGGGACTAATTCTCCATGTGTAGAAAAGGTAGAGTAATATTTCACACTTTTATTTCAGTTAATAAAAAAAAATATAAACCTTTTAAAGTGCACATATTTAAAATATCGCTCGATATAGACGTATATACGATAGCAGAGAAATAACTACACCGTAATTTGATGGCAAATCAGATGTCACCTAAATGTTAAAAAAGTTTTCCTTTAGTTATTTACAGTGTCCTAACACTCTATTAGGCACAGCGGATAACGGATAACTCTTATGCGTCAAAATAATCATTGTTATTATACCATATTTTAATTTACGGGAGCTTTTATTGGCCTTCGCTGAAGGCCTAAAAGATCAGAATCATGATTTATAAAAAAAAATTACTTCTTTACGTGCGTCTGAATTAATGTTTTCAATTGCTTTATACAGGGTGTTCCATAAGTCCGGTCTCATAGGAAAATTTATTTTAAATTAAATTTACAAAAGTAATACATTAAAACTAAAACAAATGTTCAAATTGATGTCTTGTTTTGGGACCTTTTTTTTTTGTTGCGGGTAGAATAACACGCAATGTCTAATATGTAAGTGAGTTACACTCGTGAGGAAAAGATCTCTTAAATTCAGAATATGCAATAGTTAAAAAAAATAGATAAAAGAAACCTTTTATATAATATGGTTTTTATTTTACACACGTGACATTTCCGCCCCTTATTCCGAAAGAAACGCCATTTACAAAATTGATAATTATAATATCTACAAAATTTAAAAAAAAAAAAAAAAAAAGTCTAATAACACCATTATCATAATTTTTATTTCATGCTTACCTCCGTAAAATAAAATGTTCATACCTGAAAAAGACCCAGTTCGGCTTGACTTAGTTCTCGTTGTCCACTTCCATATTCTACTTTGGTTTTCTTCGAAACCTTGAGCTCTTCTCCGCCCTTAACGAGCCTAAAAGGAGGGGATCAAATTTGAGGGGAAACCTCGAATTTGAATTTTCAAATTTCCAAAAATAACGCAAATCTTTGAGGATTTCAAGGTCATTGGAGACTGATGTACGATAATTCGGGCAAGGCGTTGAAAAAAAAGAGCTTTTTTGAGCGTTATATAAATATCTCAGTCGCCCACGTAACGATATTTTAGGGGTTTTATTTTTGAGGGGGTGGGGGGACTGAGCCAAAGAAAACGAGAAGGTTATTTGCCGAATTTTATGAGGTGTCTCTTCAAATTAAAATTTAATGAGGTAGTTATTCTGTGTCTAATTTCAAGGGAGGAAAATCTCCTTTTCATATTATAATTAAACAGGGTGTCCAAGAAAGGTCTGAAATAAAGTAAAAATTCATATCTCAACCAAATTGACTTAAGCATAAATGGGTCGCGTCACCTAATAATTAGCTTCACCAATTTTATATGAATAATAATTGTCGTCTGAAGTAATAAACAATACTTCCATAGATAGGTTTAATAATAAAGATAAGCTAGACAAAGTCTTAAACACATTCGTAATGATCAATTAATATAATTAATTAAACTTAACTATATAATTAATATGAACTCGATTAGTTTGGCTATTAAATCTGGCACACACCGTTTATGCTTTAATCAATTGGTTTGCGAGATAGGAATTTTTATTTTATTTCGTACCTTTCTCGGGCGCCATATATATATATATATATATATATATATATATATATATATATATATATCTGATTCTCTGCAACAAAACGTACTCATCTGCTAAAGTGAGACGTACATCTGCGGAAATAAACTCACCGACAAGAAATAAAATCTGTCGAAAAAATACTGAAATGTTTAAAAGTCAGCAAGAATTTATTATTGGTTGGAGAAATAATGTGACGAACAACAACAAAAGTGTGCCGAATGCACCGTCATTTCAAATGGCTAGTTAATTCTTTGTCTTTAGTTAAACTATCTTTCCACCCAATTATAAATTATTGCTGAATTTTAAAAATGTTGGCATTTTTTTAAAGTTTTTTTTCCTCGGACTTTTTTCTACAACTGTACTCTCATGCTTATTAAATAATTTTTACCCATCCATTGTGGCTGTGACGTAAAGGGCGAAACAGCCAACCGCCATATGGCTCTTCACGGACACAACTAATTCGGGAACTCGAGATCTGAGACAACTCGCTAACCAGTTTACTGTCGCTTCTCCGCTGTTCGGCCAAAACAGAATTACAATTTCGCAATCCTGTAAAAAATAAAGAAACGGCAAAAATAAATAAACAGACAGTAAAATAATAAATAAATAAATAAATGCGTTTTACTGTTCTTTTTTATTACAGTTACGAAAAAAAACCACTCGCGTAATGATCGCACTAACTCCCATTATTAGCAGTAACAAGACATGACGACAACGTTTATCGTATGAGAGAATTAATCATTTGGCTTCGTTGTCTATAAGTGTTACAAGTATATTTGGTTGTTGTAACTCTCTCTCTCTCTCTCTCTCTCTCTCTCTCTCTCTCTCTCTCTCTCTCTCTCTCTCTCTCTCTCTCTCTCTCTCTCTCTCTCTCTCTCTCTCTCTCCTAGAGACATGAAGTTTATAACGCCCAATGGAATAATTAAATGTAGGAATATGTCGGATATCCAGTATCCGCCATATCCAGCAATTTTTTAAATATCCGGTATCCGGCCGGATATCCGGTAACATCTCTACGATTGTTTATAATAAATAAATTGAGAAAGGGCTAAAAAAAAAAATAAACATCTACACTGTTATAGATTGATTTATTTTTATCAATTTGATGTTTTACACGTCCCAAAGTGGGAACTAATTGTACGCTACCTGTTAGGCTAACATTATGACAGGCAATTTTATGCCAAATTAATAAAACCAGTAGCATTCAGGCCCTATATAAATATTCTGTGCATGTTTTATCGCTCTAAAAAAGCATTATTGGATATCCGGTACTTGTGTTCCCCTGGTATCCGGTATCTGGCTTAGATTTTGTTCATTTGTTAAAAGACTTTTTATTTACGAATGGTACTTTTGTTATTATAATCACTGCATATGATATCGTTGCCGCACTGCAAACAGTCATACAAGGAAGGTTATATAAAAGAGGGGGACCGACAGCTTAACGTGGAACCTGATATGGCGACGACGTCGTATAACCCTTACGACGGATAGAGCAGAGTACATAATACAGAAGTGGCTAACATCGTTTCCCCGTAAGTGAAGATACCGAGGTCGGGGGTTCGAACCCCGATGATGCTGGTAATAATAATAATGCAGGATTAGAACAATGACCCGTTTTGATGGCCAGAGCGCTGCGCCAATTCCTGGCACTCATGACTGATTAGTATTATATAATACAAAAGTAAATTAGAACATGTTTCGAACGTGTTTCTTGAATGTATTTCCCAAGTTCGATACATGAAGAGTGAGTGCGCACATTGCTTCTTCATTAAATATAATGAAGATTTTATCTTTCAAAGAAGTTTTTCGAGAATATTTTAATTTATCAAAACTTCTTTCGATTTCGAAAAAATATTTGTAAATGGAGAATGTTATACTTGGGGTCAACAGTGGATGCAGAGGGGGGAGCAGAGAGAGAGATAAACTGTAGAATACAGTCGGGGTGGCAGAACTGGAGAGACGTATCAGGGGTGCTCTGTGATAAGAGGGTCCCAGTGAAACTGAAGGGAAAGGTATTCAAAACAGTGGTGAGGCCGGCAATGTTGTATGGAATGGAGACTGTGCCAATGAAGAAGAGCAATGAAAGAAAAATCGATGTGGCTGAAATGAAGATGTTGAGATGGATGTGTGGAGTGACGAGGAGGGACAGGGTCAGAAATGAGCATATAAGAGGACAGTGAAGGTGGCGGAAGCATCTAAGAAGGTGCAGGAGGCCAGGCTGAGGTGGTATGGATACGTCAGGAGAAGAGAGGAGGAGTATGTGGGGCGCAGAGTGCTGGAGATGGAGTTGCCGGGACGGAGAAGAAGAGGAAGACCGAAGACGAGATGGAGGGACTGTGTGGTGGCGAACATCAGGGAGAAGGACTTGGAGGAGGACGTGGTATACGACAGAGGAGAGTGGAGAAGACGAACCAAAAACAGCGACCCCATGTAAAGATGGGATAATAAGCTGCGGAAGAAGAAGAATTTGTAAATGGAGAATATATTTTGCTCAGATATAATACAAGTATATGCAGATACATTATTCTTAAAGAATATCAACAAGTTACAATATATCTATATTGTTATTATTTTTTCTTTTTTTAGCGTGTGTGGCTGGTACGCGAAGCCAACGCTCAAACCATTCGTTCGTCAATCCACTATATAGACTGAAAATCCCATCGGCCCAGGGTTCGAGACCAGGTGACGGCAGTCGGCGCAGAGCAAAACCCAGCTGTTCATCCTTCCACACAATAAAGAAAGTGGTTGGTAGATAAATGGGTACCCTGGGTGGCCTAGTGGTTAAGACGCTGGGCTGCTGGTAGGGTGTGGTTCGGATTCCACGTTAAACTGTAGGCCTAAGGTGGAGTGAAAAGCTTGATCTTCGTCAGAATGAATAATTCGGAGGGAAGCTAACCAAAGGTGTATATATATATATATATATATATAAAATGACTGATGATGCGAAATTTGAAACACAAAATAAGATAGCAGTAAACAGAGCAAAGAGAATAACTGGGCAAATACTGAAAACCTTTAAACGAAGGGATAGGAATATAATGATTCCTCTACTGAAAACACTGATCATACCCAAATTGGAATAATGCTCGGTCCTAATCCTAACATGCCCATATAATATAGAAGACATTAGACAGCTAGAAGGGATTCAGAGAAGCTTCACAGCCAAGATCAGTGGGTGCAAAGAACTAAATCACTGGGAAAGGTTACGCGAATTAAACCTATATTCACTGGAAAGGAGAAGAGAGAGATACACCATTACTTACACTTGGAAAATAATGGAGAAACTAGTCCATAATCTTACTTTGAACTCTGTAACCCCCCAAACAACAGTGGAAAGTAGAAAAGGAAGACTGTGTCGTGTTCCCAAATTAAAGGCTAGAAAAGGAACATCCTTAACCCTGAAAGAAAATAGTTTTGTTGTGAAAGCACCAAAACTATTTAATCAGCTGACCAAAGACCTAAAGAACACGAGTGGTGTTGCGGTAGATCATCTTCAAAAGAAGATTAGATGCCTGGCTCAGAACAATCCCTGATGAGCCGGGCGTACCTGGCTATGTGAGGTGGAGAGAACAAGAAACCAACTCACTACTTCACCAGGCCAACTCGAGAGGAGGGGCGACAAGCTTGACCTTCGTGAAATGAGGAATCATCGCACGGAACATTTGAGAAGTTGAAAGGTATATATATATATATATATATATGTAAAGAACGACCCTTGTTTAGAAGTGTGTTCGCACAAGAAGAGGAGAGAAAACGAGCAATGAAATATGAGGCACCTCCCAGGAATCGAACCCGGGATCATCCAATTGCCGGTCGGATATGATAACCATTACACCAAGGTCTCGATTAATCAGGACTCTTAATTCTCCTACATACGAGTAAAAGGGCATTCGATTCCGCTCGTATGTAGGAGAATTACGAGTCCTGATTAATCGAGGACCTTGGTGTTGTGGTTATCATATCCGACCGGCAATTGGATGATCCGGGGTTCGATTCCCGAGAGGTGCCTCATTTTTCATTGCTCGTTTTCTCTCCTCTTCTTACGCGGACACTCTTCTAAACAAACGTCGTTCTTACATTAATTATACTGTGTGTCGTTTGCAGTTAAAATGTTTATATGTGGCCAATGTCGTAACACCGCTTCTCGGAGATCAGCGAAGTTAAGCGACATTGGGTCTGGGTAGTAGTTGGATGGGAGACCGTCCTCCGCGCCCAGATTATGTAGCGACCCGTGGTTCGGATCCCACGTAAAGCTGTAGGTCTCCGCCGTCATATGATCTTAGATGTTGCGAAGGAGGTTAAGCAACCCCAATAAAAAAAGAAAAAAAATTATATATATATATATATGAAAATTTATTGGCAGACCATTAGTCCATATGACAAATATTAATAATACAAACTGACATATATATATATATACAGTATATATATATATATATTTGAGCGTCACAACCTTTGCCTCTCGCTGGAGTCTATACCTGGCCTCCTTGAAGAAAATTACGAGTCTCAAGCAACAATCATTTTTAATACCTTTGTTTGGGCATATTTTGTCATTCATATTTTAACCGTAAATCCTGAGATTTATGGGGGCAATTCTTCGTATTTCATCCAATAATAAGCTGTCGCACAATATAATCCGTTAATCATTCAATTTAATCTCATTTATTTTATGTATTTGCATTCGCTCACCTGTAACCTTTATTTGTGACCTTTATTATTTCATTGTTTGTTTAATTAATGGAAAATCTAAGGAAGCTTATCAATCACCTTCCTTTATTAATGACATTCATTATTTTTATCGAAAGATCTGGTGAGTGACCCACGAAACAAACATTAATTACTTTAATTAATTTCATTACAGTGGCGCTCATAGGTATTCGTACGGAGAAATATTTCAGTTATGTTCGTCCTCATATTCTGTACCATGCGTACGATATAACGATAGTTATAAAAACTTTACCGTTGGTTTGGAAAACTTTTATAATAAAAAAATAGTTTAACGCCAATATATAAAGTGAAGCGTCAACGAATTTGAGGAAAATAACAAAAAAAGTTAAAATGCCATATCCATTTTAATACTCTTACTTTGTGTGGCCACCTCAGGCTTGAAGAATTTAAAATTTGTATCAGTAATTCGCTTTTCATTGATTAGAGACTGTTGGTAATTCTGAATTCTAGAATTTTCTCTGTGAA
The DNA here is from genome assembly GCA_023014485.1 of Bathynomus jamesi. Taxonomy (NCBI): domain Eukaryota; kingdom Metazoa; phylum Arthropoda; class Malacostraca; order Isopoda; family Cirolanidae; genus Bathynomus; species Bathynomus jamesi. The sequence continues at coordinate 1,081,329 of JAJOZX010000549.1, read as the reverse complement.
TCTTCATGGAAGAAAGATAATTGTACGAACCATTAGTAACCAATGAGTCGTCGTGGTAAAGAGCTGTCTACAGATCTTAAGAGATCTGGTATTGCTGCGCATTAGTCTGGAAAGAGTTAGAGAAAGATAGGAGAAGCACTTCGGATTCCATTTACGACGGTTGCTGCAGTTATAAAGAAATGAAAAGGCTTTGAAACAATCAAAACTCTATCAAGGTATGGACGACCTCGCAAAATTTCAGAACGCGCAGCTAGAGGGATTGAAAGAATGGCTGCTGTGAATCCACGAGTGACTGCGGGTAATATTTGCCAAACGTTAAAACTGTTTAAGATCGCTGTCCATCCCTTTACTGTACGTCATACATTGAGAAAGAATGGTCTGCATGGAAGAGTTGTACGAAGAAAACCTCTGCTACAAAAAGCGCATAAAGAAGCTCGTTTAAAGTACGTCAAGGATCATCAAAATGATGGATTTGCATTCTGGAAGAAAGTTCGCTGGACAGACGAGACCAAAATTGAACTATTCGGGAACAACGAGCAACGATATGTCTGGCAAAAATCAAATACCGCATTCGAGGAAAAAAACATCTTTCCTACGATTAGAAATGAAGGTGGTAGTTTGCTTCTTTAGGGAAGCTCGTTGTCATCAATGGAATCTTGAATTCGAAAAATATCAAGAAATTGGAGAAGAAAATGTATTGCCTTCGGCTCGGGAGTTGCGAATGGGTCGCAAGTGGGTACTGCAACGAGATAATGATCCAAAACATAAAAGTAAAAGCGCTATGAAATGGCCTCAGCAAAAGAATGTCGAATTTCACGAGTGGCCTAATCAAAGCCCAGATCTCAATTTAATCGAGAATTTATGGTTTGATCCGAAAAAAAGGCGTCCGCAAGAGAAAATCTTTCGAATATAAATGAACTACAACAATTTTCTTTACAAGAATGGGTTAAAATTTTACCGAGAGATGTCGAAACCTCGGAGGAAAATATCAAAAACGAATCACTGAAGTCATTCAAGCAAAAGGTAAACACACAACGTATTAAATAATTTTGTAAGTAAATGTACGAAAACTTTTGCATTTTAACTTTTTTTTTATTTTCCTGAAATTCTTTGGTGTTTTTACATTACATGCTGGAGTTGAAAAAAAAAATTTATTTAGCAAATTTGTTAAATTTGTTAAATTGGTAGGAGATAAATTCGATGAAAAAGTACACTATTCAATTTAATAACCGATACAACTAATTAAACAATAAATTTGAAGAAAAAAACAGGATTGATAAAAGAAATAAAAAAAATAATACAAGTAATGAAACGAGTAATAAAATTAATAATACAAAAATACTCAAAGCTAATACCAAAAATGAAACATAAAAAGTACGTGTAATGAAAATACCAAAATGTTGGTGTTAAGTGGAGCTACAGACAAACACTTTCATACCAAAAAGTTCATAATCTAAGGGAAATAAAGCATGATTAACATATAAGTGGATAATTGAATTGTTTTTTAATTTTTAATTTTTCGCATCGGACTGTATTGAACACGTCTTGTTACCTCCGGTAAGCTCGAGATGTTGTGGTCAGCGGACATTTGTGAAGTAAAGCATCTCGGAGATAACTCATGCAGCAGTCTAAAAGATCTGTTTTAAAGCAAGTTCAGGGTTTTGCAAGAACCATTTTTTGTAATTAAACCATAGTTGCTGCCCACAGATATAAGTGGAAAAAGTCTTTAGCTTAGTTTGTTCAGAATCTAAAGTTCCTTATAATCAACCTTTCAACCTTTCAAATGTTCCGCGCGATGATTCCTCATTTCACGAAGGTCAAGCTTGTCGCCCCTCCTCTCGAGTTGGCCTGGTGAAGTAGTGAGTTGGTTTCTTGTACTCTCCACCTCACATACCCAGGTACATCCGGCTCATGGAGGATTGTTCTAAGCCAAGCGTCTAATCTTCTTTTGAAGATGTCCATTGCAACACCACTCGTGTTCCTTAGGTCTTTGGGCAGCTGATTAAACAGTTTTGGTCCTCTCACAACAAAACTATTTTCTTTCAGGGTTAAGGATGTTCCCTGTCTAGCCTTTAATTTGAGAACACGACACAGTCTTCCTTTTCTACTTTCCACTGTTGTTTGTGGGGTTCAGAGTAAGATTAAGGACTAGTTTCTCCATTATTTTCCAAGTGTAAATAATGGTGTATCTCTCTTTTTCTTCTTCTTTCCAGTGAATATAGGTTTAATTCGCGTAACCTTTCCCAGTAATTTAGTTCTTTGCACCCACTGATCTTGGCTGTGAAGCTTTTCTGAATCCCTTCTAGCTGTCTAATGTCTTCTTTTTTATATGGGCATGTTAGGACCGAGTAGTATTCCAATTTGGGTATGATCAGTGTTTTCAGTAGAGGAATCATTATATTCCTATCGCTTCGTGTAAAGGTTCTCAGTATCTGCTCAGTTATTCTCTTTGCTCTGTTTACTGCTACCTTATTTTGTGTTTCAAATTTCGCATCATCAGTCATTACAACCCCTAAATCTTTTGCTTTAGAATTTCTCTGAATTTCCTGTCCATTTGGGATAATCATGGTTGCTTTCGCACAGAAACTTCGATATTGTTTCCTTTTGTCTGAGTCGTCACTCGAGGAGCTGGTGATAATCTGATCTAACTTAAATTCTTATATTTGTTCTATTGATTCGCTTCTCATTTTGAAAATAATATTAGCTGCTTGGCTGGAGCTTTTAGGATGTAACTGCATAACCATACTTTTAGTAACATTAAAATTAATATCATGTTTCTGTGAATATAATTCGCATATAAGAATAAGATTATCGATACCTTTAACTGAAAGGCTTATTAATACCATATCATGGGCATAAACCAAGTTATTTACCCGCATACAACATCCCACTCTTGTTTTTTTAAGAGAAGTAATTAATCCATCAATAAACACATTAAACAACAGAGGAGAGAGCAAAGAGCCTTGTTTAACTCTGCATGAGGAACCAAAACATTCAGAAAATACAGTGTCCCATCTAACCACAAAAGTTTGATGAGTGTACCAAAATTTCAATATATTTAAAATATACAATAAAACATTCCTGTCTTCTAACATTTTAAAAAGAATATTATGATTCACTTCTTCATATGCTTTGCTCATATCCAAGAAACAACTACAAATAAATGAATTACTATCAATATATATAAATACAATCTCCTTCAGAACATACTGTAGATACACGTGTCAGTTGAACGGGACCTTTTAAATCCAAACTGATTAAGAGACGTCCATAAATAATCGGGTAGTCGACGTGCAAAAGTTTCTTAAGTAGTTTTGAGAAGCGGGGAGCAACAGCAATACACCTATAGTTATCGCTGGATAATTTATTTTTGGCAAAGAGTGCGATATATACCGTCAGAAACTGTGCGGGAATATAACTGTGAGCAAACATGGCTGAGAGCAACAGTACGATATGAAAATTCATCACATAATTAGCGTACTTTAAATGCTCATTCAACAGGTCATCTATACTTAGGGAAGAACCCGCCTTTAACTCTTATTTTCAGGCATTGAAATCCCCATTACTGGTCCCTCCTAATGACGTTCGATTGCAGCAGACCTTAAAATTAACTCCCTACGTTTTTAAGGATGTTTGAGTACCGCGTTCTCCATAACCTAGCTCTTTCTTCCTCCCCAGACACGCCATCAATGGTTAATGGGGTGGCATTCTTGGCACCGGTCTTCTTCTTGACAAATTTCCAACATTTTCTTATTATCACTATTTAAATTAGCCTCACAGGCATTTGCTGCTCGAATGGAATCTTCTTCCTGTTTACAATGTCTTATGGCCGCCCTACTTCTACTCATATTTATATAAGCCCGCCCTATTTTTATTTTTATTCCCTTTTCAGGGGAGCAAAAAAATCATTTAGCCCAGGAATAATTTCAGTATGACAATTGTACGATTTAATCGAAGGTCTTCTCGCTTCCCTTATTAAGGATATTATATCATTATAATACCTATCTACAAATTTAAAGTGAGAATCATTTGAACAGGAATTACTACATTCAACATGCAATAATTCTAAATTATTAAAAAGGTGCTCTGTCCTCTCTTTATAATCTATTTTATACCGCATATTAAACTTAGCCCAGTCGACACGCTCATTTTACTTAATGAATTATTTTTATGTTGCGTATTATTTAAGTTAGTACAACTGGCTTCACTGGTCTATAATCTGAGAGAAGGAACTCGCGCAAAATATGAACATTGATAATAAGATCCTTTAAATTATTACTAATGAGACAGTGATCAATCCATCTAGTGCCACCATTCATATCGGTGACGTACGTAAAATTATTATTATTTATACCAAGTAATTCTACAACACCAACATACTTGTAATCAAAGGTGGGCACCCGGGCCTCAAAAAGGACCGACGGTCCCGGTCCTTGCCTCAAACTGGACCGACGGTCCCGGTCACGGTCCTTTCTGAAGATAGGACCTAGGAACGACTCGGTCCTCGGTCCTTATATATAATATAAGTGAAAAATTTGATTAAAATGAAAAATGAAATTAAAGACACCGGAAATCTTTAATTTTATTAACGTAAATTATAATTAATACAATACATAAATGATGAAAAAAAGTTATTAAGTTAAATGCTTGAGTTTCCCTTCAAGAAGACTAGCATTTCAAAATGGCTGTCACTGAGCCCTGACCTTTTCGGCTTGAGGACGTCCTTCCCCAAAGAGAAGAGCCTCTCCACGGCGGCACTGGATGGTGCCAGGTGTTGAAACAAGTTTCAGTTCAGTCTCAGTCTCTTTCTGAGTCTTCTGGAGGAAACGATCCATCTTCTTTAGAACTTCAAATAATCACTAAACACACTAAAATCACTAAAAAAGACCGTCCGGAATTGCTTAAAAATGGACCGTCGCTCCTCATTTCGGTCCTCACTGAGAAAAGGACCTACTTTCCCGCTCACGGTCCTTAAAAAGGACCGAGTTCCTAGAATTCGGTCCTGCCCACCTTTGCTTGTAATTTAGCGGACTCACGTGTGTTACCCAGTTCAACAAAAAATTCTGATTTCACGTCGGCATCATATATATATATGCCTTTCAACCTTTCAAATGTTCCGTGCGATGATTCCTCATTTTACGAAGGTCAAGCTTGTCGCCCCTCCTTTCGAGTTGGCCTGGTGAAGTAGTGAGTTGGTTTCTTGTACTCTCCACCTCACATAGCCAGGTACGCCCGGCTCATTGCGTATTGTTCTGAGCCAGGCGTCTAATCTTTTTTTTGAAGATGTCCACCGCAACACCACTCGTGTTCCTTAGGTCCTTGGGCAGCTGATTAAACAGTTTTGGTCCTCTCACAACAAAACTATTTTCTTTCAGGGTTAAGGATGTTCCCTATCTGGCCTTTAATTTGGAAACACGACACAGTCTTCCTTTTCTACTTTCCACTGTTGTTTGGGGAGTTACAGAGTTCAAAGCAAGATTAGGGACTAGTTTCTCCATTATTTTCCAAGTATAAATAATGACTTCGACTTCTCCTTTCCAGTGAATATAGGTTTAATTCGCGTAACCTTTCCCAGTAATTTAGTTCTTTGCACCCCTTGATCTTTTGCTGTGAAGCTTCTCTGAATCCCTTCTAGTTGTCTAATGTCTCCGTTTTTTATATGGGCAATTGGGCATGTTAGGACCGAGCAGTATTCCAATTTGGGTATGATCAGTGTTTTCAGTAGAGGAATCATTATATTCCTATCCCTTCGTTTAAAGGTTCTCAGTATCTGCTCAGTTACTCGCTTTGCTCTGTTTACTGCTATCTTATTTTGTGTTTCAAATTTCGCATCATCAGTCATTACAACCCCTAAATCTTTTGCTTTAGAATTTCTCTGAATTTTCTGTCCATTTGGGGTATAATATTCCATGGATTTTAGGTCCTCTCTTTTTCCGTACCGTAACAGCTGAAATTTTTCAGTGTTAAACTTCATATTGTTGTCTTCCGTCTACTTGTAGATTCTGTTCATGTCGGTTTGTAGAGATCCTATAACTTCTGGGTTTCTTATTTTTCTGCTGATCTTTTTGTCATCGGCAAAGGATGTTCCTGTGCTGTCTCTGGTCACGTCCTCATCTATGTCAGTAAGCATGATTATGAAGAGTAGTGGAGCTAATACCGTTCCTTGTGGTACTGAGCTGAGGACCTCTGATTCTGATGAAGATACTCCTTGTACTGTAACGACTTGCCGCCGCTCACGAAGGAAATTATATATCCATTTCCCTACTTTTCCTGTTATTCCCATATATTTCAGTTTATGTATTATGATTGCATGGTCACACTTGTCGAACGCTTTGGCAAAGTCTGTGTTTATTACATCATAGTTTTCATTACTTTCCAGTGCATCAATAATGTTGTTGTAGTGTTCCATTAGTTGTGATAGGCATGATCTGCCTGACCGAAACCCATGTTGGTTATCATTGAATTTTTTCTGAGTTTCCAAAAAGTCATAGATTTTCTGTCTAACTATTCTTTCAAATATTTTAGTGAGATGAGATGTAAGCGACACTGGCCTATAGTTTTTGGCCTCGGATCGATCTCCTTCATATATTGGGACTATGTTCACGCTCTTCAGGATGCTCGGTACTTCTCCCATGTCTAGTGATCGTCTCCATATCCAATATAGGGGCTCAGCGATTGCATTCTTGCAGTTTTTGATCAGTGTGGCATTCCATTTGTTCGGTCCTGCTGCTGAGTGTGCTTTTAGTTTCCCTATAGCTTGTGTAATATCATTTGTCGTAAAGTCGAAGTCCATTATACTTTCCTTTTGTATTTCTTCTTCAAAGAACGCGTTTCTATCGCATATCAGTTTGTCAGTTTTTGAGATACTGAAAGATGATTCGTACTGAGCTCGTAATATTTCAGATCATCAGATAAAGCACTGTCTTCGTTTTTCAAAGGTCCGATAGTCGCATGGTTTTTCGACTTCCTTTTTGCAAAATTATAGAAGTACTCTGAGTTAACCTTTATCGCTTCTATAGCGTCACCTTTTTCTGTACGCTTCTCAATTAGTTCCTGTATGACGCAATCCATACTCTACAGTTTATCATTTAATATTTTTCTGATGTTGTTATCTTTACAGTTACTTAATTTTGCAGTCGCTCTCTTTCGGAACAATGACCTCTTTTGTCTCTCGAACCTGTTTCTCTTTCCTCTTTGTTGTATTTTTGGAGTAAGTCTTTCCACAATTTCCAGCGTTTTCTCCTCTAAGGTCACTAGCATCTCTTTCGAAGATGGTTTTCCAATGTATTACTTCCATGCAGGATGCAACACCTTCCCAGTTTATAGCTTTGGAGTGAAAATTAAAAATTTTGAATCTCTCTCTCTCTCTCTCTCTCTCTCTCTCTCTCTCTCTCTCTCTCTCTCTCTCTCTCTCTCTCTCTCTCTCTCTCTCTCTCTCTCTCTCTCTCTCTATATATATATATATATATATATATATATATATATATATCATATTTTGGTTTATCTGATAGTTACTTAATTTTATACACAAAATCGATGTATTCATCTAGATTACTGCCATTATTGTAAGGTAAATAGCAGTTCACAATTAGGAAGCATTTATTGTTCATATGAAATTCAATTCCTGCCAATCTTTCATTTTCGCTCGAAAGAAATCTTACATATTTTGTTCAATTTTTTCGAATTAAGAAACCAATTCCTTCAAAAGAGAATTATATATATATATATATATATATATATATATTAGTGATGGACCGGATGTCAGTTTTTCAACATGTGCGGATGCGGATGCGGATTTTTAATTTCAATATCCGCGGATGCGGATGCGGATATTTAGTTAATCTATCAATATAATATAGAATTATGAGTATATGACATAATTTTTCAAATTTTGTGATATTACTATTATGGCAGGCAATGCATAAGAATTAAAATTTATATTAATATTTTCATTATGATAAAAATAATAACTTTCTCAAGAGTTTCAGCCACAGAAAATTCAATGAAACAAGTTTCATTCAATTTTTTGTGTTACCACCTATTTATATTTTGAGGTTTATATATTTGTTTGTTCATTAATAACGCTGTACAACAGTGAAAAAAAAACGGAAATGAGGTCGTCATTTTTATGGCTAATCATATGCGTAGATTGCGAAAATAACACTCATTTATTTGTATCACCCACCGATTTTATGAAAATGACCCTATTTCATTGTATCATTTTGAGAACCACTGGTTCTCTGAACGTATCTTTTACATTTTGTTCAGTCATGCATATGCTGTGGTGGTAGCGTTCGGCTCTGTGTTTCCACTTTGATTTTATGAAAAATTTCTTTCATTAATCATTTAAAACAAAATTGTCAGCCATATTTTACCATAAATCGGTGCTATAAGCGAGTATTATTGAATAACAGCTATCAAATTATGTATATTTCACCGACAACGTCTATATTGTGTGAAATTGCAAATTGATCTATCATTTTCTTATTTTACAGGTTTTCATTCATGTTATGCTACAATGCCTAGAGAGTGCAAAAATTTGCCAGACAGTTTTTGTTATATTTGTGGGACATTAACATTAAAACAGTATAAAAGGAAGTTGACTTCTTATGTGAAAAAGCTTTATGAATTATACTTCGCATGCAAAGTTGGTGATCAGGACAAGCACTGGGCGCCTCATATCTGCTGTGTGAGATGTACAAGCTCGTTATCTGCATGGTTCAAAGGCACCGGTCCTGGTCTGGGATTCGGTGTCCCAATGGTATGGAGAGAACCGCTGGACCATTCAACTGATTGCTATTTCTGCTTAACGAACATCACAGGTTTGAATCTTTTATTTTTTTGAATATACGTCAAATTTGGTGTTTTTAGCATATTTTAGCATATCCTGCTCTGCATAATGTATTACACAATTATGCTATTTTAAGTAGTCAACAATGTCTATTGTCTCACATTACAGGTTGCAACAGAAAAGGGAAAAAGGCTATAGTCTACCCAAATCTTCGTTCTGCTATGCGTCCTGTGGAACATTTTACAGATATACCCATCCCTCGTCCTCCAGCTGAAATGCCGACCGATAACACAGACTCTGACAAATCGGAATCAGACGGCGAATGCTATGAAGCTCAAGTCGAGTCCAAGAAAGAACAACATCTTATCACGCAGCCTGAACTCAATGATTTGGTCCGTGATTTAATACTTGCCAAGCAACAAAGTGAACTGCTGGCCTCACGTCTACAAAAATGGAATCTGCTGGCGGAAGACGTACGAATTACAGCATTCCGAAAGCGCTCCTTGGATTTGCAGGAATATTTCACAATGAAGAACAATTTTTGTTATTGCATTGATATACATGGTCTGTTCGATTCTCTGGGTTTGTGCTATGAACCGAATCAGTGGAGATTGTTCATTGATGCATCTCTGTACAGTGTGTTAAGGGTGTACTGCTACACAATGGGAACGCAATGCCTTCTGTTCCGATCGCTCATTCAGTCGTCTTGAGAGAAACGTATGACAATGTTGCTTTTATGCTGGACTGTATAAAATACAATGAACATGAATGGCTTAGCTGCGCAGATTTGAAGGTTGTGGCTATTCTCAATGGATTGCAAACTGGCTATACGAAATACATGTGTTTCCTATGCAAGTGGGATAGCCGAGCAAGGTCTGAACACTACACACGCTCAGTATGGCCGCCGCGAGGCAATTCCTCACCTGGATCTCACAATGTTATTCACGAACCACTACTACGAAAAGAAAAGGTTATCTTGCCGCCACTTCGCATAAAACTACGGCTGATGAAACAATTTGCAAAGGCGTTGAAACAGGATAAGCCTGCTTTCAAATATCTAAAGGAAAAATTCCCAAAAATAAGTGATGCCAAGATTAAAGAAGGCATATTCGTCGGCCCTCAAATTCGCCAACTCATGCTAGACGAACACTTTGAAGCGGTGATGGATGAGGTTGAGTTGGTAGCCTGGCGTGCATTCAAAAACGTGCGCAGCGGTCTACTAGGAAAGACTAAATACGACAACTATGCTGCATTTGTGGATCAACTTATCAACTCATACCAACGTCTCGGATGTAAGATGTCAATGAAAATTAATTTTTTGCATTCACATCTCTAATTTTTTCCGGAAAACGCATCTGCTGTTAGCGACGAACACGGGGAGAGATTCCACCAGGATATAGCCACAATGGAGAGCCGATACAAAGGGAAGTGGAGTCCCGCTATGCTGGCCGATTTCTGCTGGAATTTAAAGCGTGACCAACCAGAAGCATCACACAAACGCCAGCATAAATACAAATAATAAGTTGAAAACAGTATAATACGAGAGTTTTATGTTAATTTTGTGCGTATATGTTGAAGTATAGCAATAATTAAACTGTTCCATATGATAAAACCTATCTGTTTATCAATATATTCTTATTTTTCGGTATGAAGATTTTAAGCAGTCATTACAAAAAAACGTGACGTGATAGAAAAGAACTATTTTCAGATTTGGAATCAGCACACTCGAAATATTAAGAATGACCGAATGTTATTCCCGTTTTTTTTCTGAACCGAAAATTTGTTGTACAGTGTAATTAATACTTTACATGAAATGTGCAAGACTGGGCCTTGTAAGCTACTTTATAAGCTAATTTAATTGTAAATTGCGTAATTTATTAGAGGTAATATCCGCATAACATCCGCAGTCAGAAGTGCGGATGCGGATGTTAAAAATGATGCGGATATCCGGTCCACCACTAAAATATATATATATATATATCGAGAGAAAACTGAACATGATATGAAGGTTATAAAATAAATGCAATTAAAAATGCTTTTATACCACATCATCTTTAGTAATTTCTCTTTTTTTATCTTGTGCTGAAAAAAATGAGGAAAATAAAAAAAAATAAAAAATAAAAAAATAAATGTAAAAAAAAGGAAAATAAAATAATTGTATAATTTTTATTAAGTGGTAACTGTGCTTTTTACATATACTATTAATTAATAATACACTCACTTAGCAATGGATAGAATTATATATATATATATATATATATACTAGCACACCCGCTGCGCCTTGCGCATCAAAAGCCCCTTAAACACAACTTTGGGAGGGGGGGGAGGAGTGAGAGCGTCAGGTGTGTCATTAAAGTTTTCCCTGGTTCTCTCTTAACGTGTATACTAAATTTGGGGCATATTACCTCAGCGCACGCTAGTTATAAACAATAAATCAGTTTCTACGGCGACACCTACGATGTCAATAAACCCGTGTCCTCGTTGCGATGAGCTCTGCGTGTACCCTACAAAGACTGCTGCAGTAACATAAAGTAGTCACACACACACACACAAACTTGTTTATATATGCATGACTTTCTGCACTTGCTAAAGTACTTTATTATTAAGATCTAAAAGCAAATTGTAATAAATAAAATACATTTTTAGCGATCAGATAAGAAAAATATTGCATGCGGTTGAATGCTTTCTTTTACACGATACACCCTTTATCGTCCAAAATATAATTGAAAATGATGAAATAAATTTTCGATTAAAAAAATTAATGGAAAACAATTTAAAAAATAAATAAATATTGAAATTTAATATATACACGAAGTTAATTTAAAAAATAATAATAAATATATACGAGTGTATATATACACGGTGAACCAAATGTAGGTGGACAGTAGGTTGAATACGGTTTGTGTTATATTATATTATAACTATGGTGTTCATTATAACTATGGTGTTTGTGTTATATTATATTAAATATTATAACTAAATTTTTAAATTTATTTTGTATTATAGTATACAAAAAAAATTAAATATGTATTCTCAAAATAAACGTTATCATTACTGTCCACCTACATTTGGTTCACCCTATATATATATACATTCAACTGCAAAGAACACGCAGTATAAATAACGTAAAGAACGACGCTTGTATAGGAGATATTCCGCGCAAGACGAGAGAGAGAGAACGGAACAAATGAAAAAATGAGGTAACCACCTGGGAATCGAACCCGGGATCTTCCGATTGCCGGTCAGACGCGATACCATTACACCATGGACTCACTCTTCCAAATGCCGTAATTCTTCTACATACTCGCAGAAACCAATGCCCCAAGGGGGCACCTCCGCATGCCGTAACATTATATACATTCAACTGCAAAGAACACGCAGTATAAATAACGTAAAGAACGACGCTTGTATAGGAGATATTCCGCGCAAGACGAGAGAGAGAGAACGGAACAAATGAAAAAAATGAGGTAACCACCTGGGAATCGAACCGGGATCTTCCGATTGCGGTCAGACGCGATACCATTACACCATGGACCTCACTCTTCCAAATGCCGTAATCTTCTACATACTCGCAGAAACCAATGCCCCAAGGGGGCACCTCCCGCATGCCGTAACATTATATACATTCAACTGCAAAGAACACGCAGTATAAATAACGTAAAGAACGACGCTTGTATAGGAGATATTCCGCGCAAGACGAGAGAGAGAGAACGGAACAAATGAAAAAATGAGGTAACCACCTGGGAATCGAACCGGGATCTTCCGATTGCCGGTCAGACGCGATACCATTACACCATGGACCTCACTCTTCCAAATGCCGTAATTCTTCTACATACTCGCAGAAACCAATGCCCCAAGGGGGCACCTCCCGCATGCCGTAACATTATATACATTCAACTGCAAAGAACACGCAGTATAAATAACGTAAAGAACGACGCTTGTATAGGAGATATTCCGCGCAAGACGAGAGAGAGAGAACGGAACAAATGAAAAAATGAAGTAACCACCTGGGAATCGAACCGGGATCTTCCGATTGCCGGTCAGACGCGATACCATTACACCATGGACCTCACTCTTCCAAATGCCGTAATTCTTCTACATACTCGCAGAAAACCAATGCCCCAAGGGGGCACCTCCCGCATGCCGTAACATTATATACATTCAACTGCAAAGAACACGCAGTATAAATAACGTAAAGAACGACGCTTGTATAGGAGATATTCCGCGCAAGACGAGAGAGAGAGAACGGAACAAATGAAAAATGAGGTAACCACCTGGGAATCGAACCCGGGATCTTCCGATTGCCGGTCAGACGCGATACCATTACACCATGGACCTCACTCTTCCAAATGCCGTAATTCTTCTACATACTCGCAGAAAACCAATGCCCCAAGGGGGCACCTCCCGCATGCCGTAACATTATATACATTCAACTGCAAAGAACACGCAGTATAAATAACGTAAAGAACGACGCTTTGCAGTTGAATGTATATAATGTTACGGCATGCGGGAGGTGCCCCCTTGGGGCATTGGTTTCTGCGAGTATGTAGAAGAATTACGGCATTTGGAAGAGTGAGGTCCATGGTGTAATGGTATCGCGTCTGACCGGCAATCGGAAGATCCCGGGTTCGATTCCCAGGTGGTTACCTCATTTTTTCATTTGTTCCGTTCTCTCTCTCTCGTCTTGCGCGGAATATCTCCTATACAAGCGTCGTTCTTTACGTTATTTATACTGCGTGTTCTTTGCAGTTGAATGTATATAATGTTACGGCATGCGGGAGGTGCCCCCTTGGGGCATTGGTTTCTGCGAGTATGTAGAAGAATTACGGCATTTGGAAGAGTGAGGTCCATGGTGTAATGGTATCGCGTCTGACCGGCAATCGGAAGATCCCGGGTTCGATTCCAGGTGGTTACCTCATTTTTTCATTTGTTCCGTTCTCTCTCTCTCGTCTTGCGCGGAATATCTCCTATACAAGCGTCGTTCTTTACGTTATTTATACTGCGTGTTCTTTGCAGTTGAATGTATATAATGTTACGGCATGCGGGAGGTGCCCCCCTTGGGGCATTGGTTTCTGCGAGTATGTAGAAGAAATTACGGCATTTGGAAGAGTGAGGTCCATGGTGTAATGGTATCGCGTCTGACCGGCAATCGGAAGATCCCGGGTTCGATTCCCAGGTGGTTACCTCATTTTTTCATTTGTTCCGTTCTCTCTCTTCGTCTTGCGCGGAATATCTCCTATACAAGCGTCGTTCTTTACGTTATTTATACTGCGTGTTCTTTGCAGTTGAATGTATATAATGTTACGGCATGCGGGAGGTGCCCCCTTGGGGCATTGGTTTCTGCGAGTATGTAGAAGAATTACGGCATTTGGAAGAGTGAGGTCCATGGTGTAATGGTATCGCGTCTGATCGGCAATCGGAAGATCCCGGGTTCGATTCCCAGGTGGTTACCTCATTTTTTCATTTGTTCCGTTCTCTCTCTCTCGTCTTGCGCGGAATATCTCCTATACAAGCGTCGTTCTTTACGTTATATATATATATATATATATATATATATATAGAGAGAGAGAGAGAGAGAGAGAGAGAGAGCACTCGTTTCTTGGGAAAGTACAAGGATCGATTACCCGATGGTTTTACCTCTCTTCTTGTGGCTATAATGTTAAGCGTATTAGCAATACCTTTCGCCAACATTTTTTTTTTAAGGGTGAATGAATTGTCATACCTTATTATCACTAAATATACCCACTTACTCTGCCATCCGCGAACATTCTGAACCTAATGAATATTGATAAGTTAAGTGCATTAAAAAAAAAAAATTCACTTTTGAAATTGTCATAAAATGGATCGGATTCGCTTATCTTGTAATCGTCGCCTATTTAATGAATATAATTCTTTGTAAATATTAAATATTAGAGAGTAAATTTTAAACTTATTTCAGTACTTTATCATTATAGTTTCGTCAATTAAAGCAATTTTATATAGTTCTATTTTTTATACAGGGTGTGTCTAAAATAACGCGAGTGAAGAGACAAATCCGATTTGAATTATATTAACGCGAGAGTGAACATGGACGAGTAATATTCATTAAACGTACGTTATAACAACTGTATATTCCATAGTAAAGTTTGTTAAGAGGCGTTGAAAATGTTTTTACGAGTTAAAAACGAGTTGAAACTAGTTTAAACCAGTTCAAATTGGATTTGTTTCTTCACTCGCGTTACTTTATACACACCCGTATTTTATATCACGCAATTTTTCCTCATGCTTGCGTTCCTTTGGTTTGTATATGACTTGCGTTACTAATTAATTTTTTGTTGTAATTTTAGCTATTGATGATGGAACTCTTATTCTGAAAAGTCTAGCTATTAAATCATATTGGTTTATGCGTTACTCATTTTTTTTATCCTTATATATATATATATATATATATATATATATATACAGGGCGTCCCAAAAAAATGTATACACACTTTAAATAATTATAAAGGCAGTGTTTATTAAAATACATTTCATTTTCAAAATGTAATAGAATCTACAGACATTATTTAATTGTTTTGTCAACGCCTGTTTTCAAACTGACGTCCGTTCTGGTCCAGGCACTGCTGATAACGCGAAGCAATGGAATCGCAAACATCACGAAACATTTCGTTTGGTATTTGTGTGCATTCTCGTTCAATGGCTGCTCTCAATTCAGCGACTGTTGCAGGTTTTATAGCGTAGACTTTGTCTTTTAAGTATCCCCATAAAAAAAAGTCTAGTGGTGTGAGGTCTGGTGAACGCGGAGGGTATTCTACGAAACCCCTTCGTCCAATCCACATCCACATCGTGCCAAGTACCACTCGCAATACTCCACTCTTCGGTCCGGATCATCATCATCATCTTCATTAATAGCATGGACTAATCTTGGAATGTAACTTTTCCATTGACAGCGCTTCAAAATGCGTTGGACAGACGATTCTGAAATTCCTACCTCACGACTCGCTTGCCGCACAGATTTTCTTGGACTTTGGTGATACGTTTCCAGTACTCTTTCTCGCTTTGTGGGGCTTGTCGATGTCCGTGGTCTTCCGGAACGCTTCTTGTGGACATTCTGAACAGTTCCATCGGCTTCAAACTTATCTCTAATTCGAGTGATGGTAAGTCGCGTTGGTGGATCTGTTTGAAACTCCCTCCTAAACTGTCTTTGCACTTCAACTGCGTTTTCACACTTCCAATAGCATTTTAGAATGAATTTCCTTTGTTCAAAGCTTAGTCTGACTGCCATTATTAATTCTAATGGGTTTAACTTGGAAAGAAAGAAACATCAATTGAGCTATCAGTTGTTAAAGTGTGTATACATTTTTTTGGGACGCCCTCTATATATATATATATATATATATATATATGATACACACAGACAGTGCACTGTCTGTGTGTATCATAAAAAACTCAGGGGACCATTCTGAGTTCATTCCCATATATATATATACTTTATATATATAATATATATATATATATATCCCCGCAAGGGGGTTCTGAGCTCGTGCTCTTGAGTGCTCTTTGTGCTCGTTTGTACGTGCTTGTTCCTGGAGGTTTCACGTGCGCCCTCCCGGCCCTAGCACCCAAGGATGATGGGGCTCGACCCTGCAGTCCTTGTCATCCTTGGTCTTTTTCCACTTCGACTGTCCCCTCCACCCTTTCTTTTTCCTCTGTCTTTCCTCTCACTTTTTCTTTGTTTTTCCGCTGAGATATGCCCTTTAAATAGAGGCGAATCGGTTCTTCCGAACTAAAATATATATATATAATATATATATATATATATATATATATATATATATAATTTTAATATTTAATATTATTTCAAATGTCTTTACATCTCAAATGTCTTTTAAAGTTAAAATATTCTCTCAATGGGCAAATTTTATATTCGAAAATTGGGCAAGAAACTTGTTACAATTTTACGGGTACATGAAAGCCATTGTTCCCGACATCATATTAAATGTTCCTCTCTCTCTCTCTCTCTCTCTCTCTCTCTCTCTCTCTCTCTCTCTCTCTCTCTCTCTCTCTCTCTCTCTCTCTCTCTCTCATACATATGCGCATGCGCCTCAGTGGTGTAGTGGTTAACATCGCTGATTACAAATCCACCGCCCCAGAGTTCGATTCCCGGCAAAAGCATTCGGCGCGCAGCATACCCAGCTGTTAATCCTTCCAGAAAATTAGGTTGGTAGATAAATGGGTACCGTGGCCTATTGGTTAAGATGCTGGTCTGCCGATCGGAAGGTCGTGAGATCGAGTCCGGGCAAGGACTTTTAATTTCTTACCACCCGTGGTGGGTCGTGGTTCGGTTCCACGTTAAGGTCCAAGGTGGAGCAACAAGATTGACCTTCGTCAGAATGAACATTTCGGGAGGAAGCAAAACCAAAATTAACCAAGGTGTGTATATAGTATATGACTCTGAATACAGATTTTGTTTTGAATTTATGGTATTTTTGTGTAAAACTTTTCCTTCAACTTTTAAATTAGCAATAATTAACATGATATATATATATATATATATATATTATATATATATATATATATATATATAGAGAGAGAGAGAGAGAGAGAGAGAGAGTTACAAGAAAAGAGGAAGGCTCAAAGACCTTCGGTCCACTGGGGGAGGTTCCTGTTATTAAACTGTTCATTTTTGACTATTCTAGCAGTAGTAGAAAAAGGGATAGGAACACACAAGGCTCTCCCCCCACCCTCCGCTCCCTCCCTGCCAGAGAAAAAATATCTTGATCCTGGAAAAGTAGTCAACGAAATTTTACAGGAAAGAGGAGAATATAATTGAGGGGTCCCGCGTCTTAAGGTACCTAAGCGCCAACATTTTTTTAAAATTCGCCAGAAATCGCCTCCAAAGTTCAGCAATATTCTGGCAATAGTATCTCTGTTATTAATTGAGCTAGAACGTTCATTTTTGGCTAAATTAGAGTTCTAAGTATGCTAATGAAAATGCTGACGAGTTTTTGGAATAGATTTTCATATTTTATGTTTTATATATATATTTTTAAATTTTTTTATTTTCTTATTATGCCGAACTTTAGGTGAACTTTTGGCTGGCGATAAAGGTGAAAAAAGTAGTTCGCTTCATAAGGTTTTCAACCATACTTCTAGTGTCGTAAGGTCATTATAACCCAAACCACGCGATAGAGGAAGGGTGAAAATAGTGATATCCATCAAAAACACATTTTCGCCTGTGGTGGCGCTTAGGTACCTTAAGACGCGCGACCCCTCAAATTTATTTATAAGCTACAGTATAGTTCTATAATTACGCTATGCACACAAGAGGTTGTTTACTAGATAACACCGCTGTATAAACTAACGAATAATATACTTGTGTCGATCGCGCATCAAGAACTTGGTATGTCACAAAAACCTCGAAAATATGGAAACAAGAATTAAGAGTAGAAATCAGATTTTGCACACCATGTCCTCACCCGTCACGCGCATTCAGGAAACCAAAAGAAAAAGAGTTGTGTCGAAAGAAATGCAGCTCTACTTCACCTAATCCATGCTTTGCAGTTTTTAAAGTTTTTCGGTATGAAATTGTTTCTACAAAATACATTTCTACTCTATTCTTAGACATATTAACAAGGCAGGCAAGTGTGTGAGCGTGTTTTCTGTAATTGAATGTCTGTCCTGTGTATGTCTCTGCCAACTCTTTGAATGTCGCCGAGTTTTAATTTGGGTGTCCCGCCGTGAAAGGTGTTTATATAGCAAGTAATATATTGAGCCGTTCAGACTTCGCGTGGTGGCGCCACCACGAAAGTAGAGAAAATCTCTTTCCGGCGAGGAATATCAGTGGGAGGTCCTGTATCTATCCCCGTGTTTTTGTCCCTTATGGAGAATGAAAGTGTTTCGTAGGTGATCACCTGTTGTTGCTACGTGGAATTCAAGAGTCTCCCACTTAGAGGTGTTTATGAGGCAAGTGATAAAAAAAAATGAGTTGCTCGATGGTTGATCATGTTATGTGGGGAAAAATCAGCCAGAGACGTCTCTCTAAAGTAGGAGGAGAATGTGGGAGGAAATGTTTAAACAAACTCCCGCGCCAGTTACGTTACAATATTATTATTTTTAATTATATGTGAGGATAGAGAGAGAGAGAGAGAGAGAGAGAGAGAGAGAGAGAGAAACGGTTGTTTTACACGCATATAACTGGATACAGCTGCCGTTTTTAGCATGTATGAGAAAAGCTTTCATGTAGCTCTACATGCAAGGTTTTGCTCTCTCTCTCTCTCTCTCTCTCTCTCTCTCTCTCTCTCTCTCTCTCTCTCTCTCTCTCTCTCTCTCTCTCTCTCTCTCTCTCTCTCTTCATTAATTATACATTGATATCACACAGATAAGGTGTTCTTCCGCAAAGCAATAGCCCTCATTTAAATTTCTTGGAGACGTAATTTGAATATGAAATGGAAACTGTCGTATTTATAATCAAAATCTATTTGAGAAATCATCTCATTTAACCTTCGTCTCAGGCAAGAAAGGACGTCTCTCTAAATTATATTAATCGGTCTCGGTTCGCGCTCAAGAGGTAAGTGTCTCTATAATATCTCTTTTTATGATGTCTCGAACGGGGGTATCTGACATGAACCCGCTTCGTAATGATACGGGGAGACCTATATAACATCTAAATATGAGTTACGGTTAACTCTGAAAAGACGATTCTTGCTCGATTTCAAATTCTAGCATGAAGAATTTATTCCATTCACATTCCACACAGACAGTTGGCAAATTAACGGCAATAGTTGTTATATAGCTTCCGTGGCAAGGAGATTTATGTGGAAGGCGTTAGGCCTAATAAAGAGAACGCTAAGTCATAACTCTCTCTCTCTCTCTCTCTCTCTCTCTTAAATGAAGCAAGGGTAGATATAGAATGGAATGGCTATATTTTGGATCTGACCCAAACCACCCCAATTACGAAAGAAACCTAACTTAAAATAGGAATTTATATAGTGGCAAAATGGGAATGAACCGCTTTGAGAATTGCCTTCTTTAAGCTTCTCACTCTTGGGGGCATGGAATGAAATGAAAATCATATTGATTGGGAAGAGTCTCTCCACAGCACGGAATTTTTTTTTTTATGTATTCACTATTAAGCCTCTTTGGGTTATTTATCCGTTTCCCTTAAACCATCGACTCCGAGATGTGTAGGTGACAAATGTCACACCATACTTATAGCTGTATTTCAAAATTACTGCTAATACCTTTTGGTTTAATCACAAATAAACGTTTTATTAAATGAGATTCGCCTTCCAAACTTTTACACTATATTTCCGTTTCACTTAGTTTTATCGCTCGATAAAAATTACACCTGCCAGTTACGTATCAGTGTGTCGCACGGCAGCAGTTCAGCGACGTAATAGGTTTAGAAGAGGATATGGCATTTAAGCCGCTTTAAAAGTTGGAAAATCGTCGACTTAAATTATTGCATAATTTTTTCTTTCTTTCTTTTTTTTAGTAATCTTTACGTAAATACCTTTAAACTTCTCTCTCTCTCTCTCTCTCTCTCTCTCTCTCTCTCTCTCTCTCTCTCTCTCTCTCTCTCTCTCTCTCTCTCTCTCTCTCCCAGGAAAATTTAAGAATATAATATTTTAAAATTTTCTTTATATATATATATATAATGTTAAACACAGACCGTGCATGGAACAAGGAACTCTTCTGGGAAAATTAAATCCACTATAGTCCGAATAAGTAATGGTAAATGACAAATACCATAGTTTTTCTTTTTCATGATGCTAACCCGACGTGGGCAACGGGTCTCTCGCAGAGAGGTCCCATAAATATAGCTTCCCTCACCAGCTATCTGCAAAGCAGACAGGATCCAGCTTTGGGACATGAATCTAGGGTTTAAAGCAAGCCTAGTCCCACTACACATTTAGAGCCTCTATATAAGTAAAAGACTCGTTGCATTCACGTCGGATTGAATAAATCAAAGAAAAAGGGGTAACTATTGTATTTTTAGCCAAAAAAACCAAAACTTAAACCTCAACCGGGACATTGAGCGTCCACTTTTCAAGGCACGTAACACGTCCGTTTAATATTAAACGGACGTGTTACGTGCCTTGAAAAGTGGACGCTCAATGTCCCGGTTGAGGTTTAAGTTTTGTTTTTTTTGGCTAAAAATACAATAGTTACCCTTTTTCTTGATTTATTCAATCCGACGTGAATGCAACGAGTCTTTTACTTATATAGAGGCTCTAAATGTAGTGGGACTAGGCTTGCTTTAAACCCTAGATCCATGTCCCAAAGCTGGATCCTGTCTGCTTTGCAGATAGCTGGTGAGGGAAGCTATATTTATGAGACCTCTTTGCGAGAGACCCGTTGCCCACGTCGGGTTAGCATCATGAAAAAGAAAAACTATGGTATTTGTCATTTACCATTACTTATTCGGACTATAGTGGATTTAATTTTCCCAGAAGAGTTCCTTGTTCCATGCACGGTCTGTGTTTAACATATAAGTTTCTCAGGGGACCATTCTGAGTTTGTGTTGTGTGTATATATATATATATATATATATATATAATACACAGACCGTGCATGGAATAAGGAACTCTTCTAGGAAAATTAAATCCACTATAGTCCGAATAAGTAATGGTAAATGACAAACACTATAGTTTTTCTTTTTTATGATGTTAGCCCGACGTGGGGAACGGGTCATTCGCAAAGAGGCCCCAAAAATATAGCTTCCCTCACCAGCTATCTGCAAAGCAGATAGGATCCAGCTTTGGGATAGGATCTAGGGGTTACAGCTACACCTAGCCTACTATATCCAGAACCTCAATATAAGCAAAAGACTCGTTGCATTCGCGTTGGAATGAATACATCAAAGAAAAAGGGGTAATTATTGTATTTTTAGCCAAAAAACAAAACTTAAACCTCAACTGGCAAAATTGAGCGTCGACTTTTCAAGGCACATAACATGTCCGTTTCATGATGGCATTGAACTGAGAATGGTCCCCTGAGTTCAATCCCATCATGAAATGGACATGTTATGTACCTTGAAAAGTCGACGCTCAATTTTGCCAGTTGAGGTTTAAGTTTTGTTTTTTGGCTAAAAATACAATAATTACCCCTTTTTCTTTGATGTATTCAATCCGATGCGAATGCAACGAGTCTTTTGCTTATATTGAGGTTCTGGATATAGTAGGCTAGGTGTAGCTGTAACCTCTAGATCCTGTCCCAACGCTGGATCCTATCTGCTTTGCAGATAGCTGGTCAGGGAAGCTAATTTTTTCTGAGTTTCCAAAAACCCATAGATTTTCTGTCTAACTATTCTTTCAAATATTTTAGTGAGATGAGATGTAAGCGACACTGGCCTATAGTTTTTGGCCTCAGATCGATCTCCTCCTTTATATATTGGGACTATGTTCGCGCTCTTCAGGATGCCCGGTATTTCTCCCGTGTCTAGTGATCGTCTCCATATCCAATATAGGGGCTCAGCGATTGCATTCTTGCAGTTTTTGAATAATGTTGTGATCCGATATTATAGTTGGGGATATTTCTACATTATCAATTAGGTTGCTGTTGTTTGTGAACATCAAATCTAGGCAGTTGTTTTTTCTTGTGTTTTCTGTTATTTCTTGTGTTAGCATAAATTCATCAGCCAGAGCTAGTAGCATTTTTACCTGCTCCTGGTCTTCCCGTGTGCCCCCCTTGTCCTGGTGTACACATATTTTTTCCTACCCTTTTATATTTTATGAATGGAAAGTTAAAATCACCACAGAGAAAAATATTTGGGGTTGGAGAGTGTAGATCTTTTACCCAGTTTCTTAGGTTGGTGTGTTCGGGGGTCTGTACATTATAATTCGTACTATATTTAATTTTTCAACTTTTGCTGCTACACATTCTACGTAGCTGTCTGAGGTACTTATAGTCATTTCTGCCATTATGCCTTTGGCGTGTGTAAAGAGCACATCCTACTTTACATCTCTCTGTTCTGTCGGTTCAGAGGATGTTATAGTTGTCAATTTGTATTTCTTTTTTATCAATACAACACACAGTTTTCACAGTTCGCCTGGCAGTCCTTTGGATGGGTTTCCGTGAGGCATGCAAAGTCTGCTCCGGTTTCTTGCACGAGTCCAGGTATAAAACTTTGTCCAGGGAATGATTTGATTTAAGGCCCTGAATGTTGGCTAGGATTATTTTTATTTTTTCTCTATCATTTTCATATACATTCGATTCGTTTTCCAATAGTGGTGCCGGTTTCGTTGTTTTGTGGCCCTCCGAGAATTTGCCTCTCTTTATCTTTGTCGGTGTGTGTGTGTGTGTGTGTATAATATATATATATATATATATATATATATATATATATATATATACTTATTTTATTATCTATAATAATAATTTTGATCATCTGAAGACTAGAGCCCTCATGTATTCTTGTTTTTTGCTTTACAGTACCAGATATAATAAACTGTTAAACTGAATGCCCGGTTAGGTCAATTGTACGCCCTTGACGATTGGTTAGGTTAAGTCGTGATATTTTCGTTAGTTTTAATGAAAATATCACATTGGAGGTTTTAGTTTTCAGTGATCCGATAATTTTATACAAAAAAATAAATTATATAATATTTGGTAGTGTGTAAACATAAATTTTGCTGAAAAGTACACGATTCAATACAATTTGTAACTTCACAATTTCCAGCCAGTGGCTTTTAAGTTTTGAATGTGAAGTTCAGAATTTTGATGGTGGCGTTCGTATCCCAAATTAAAATAATTAAAATGCTAACCAATTTTCCTGGAACACTCACGAGTTTGCGAAGGGTAAACATACTGATTATTTTCCAACTAGTGTACCCGTGCCGTCAAGAATGACGGCAAAATATAGATGAACCACGAAAATGGAGACTGCTGCAGAAATAAGACGACGATTGGCAAGAGAACGACAACGTAGGAGAAGAGCAAGCTTATTAAGTCAGGAATGATGATACCTTGAACACTGTTAGTATAAAAAAGGATAGGATCATTATAAAATATATTTATTATTATTCCCGTCGCTTCGCTGACGGTTAGACAGGCTAAACTACAAAAAAAGAACCCAGCCGTGAAAATTTTGAGCTTCACATTGTGTCAACATTTCTGAATCTGGTATCTCCCAAAACCTCCTCACCATTCATACAACTTGGGGGCTAACCCACTCCCCCATTACCCCCACCCCTCCCCATTACCCCCACCACCACCACCCATCCCCCCTGCTCCCCTTCCGCCCACCCCAACCCTTCCCCCCACCCCCACCCTTCCTCCCACCCCCACCCTTCCCCCCACCCTCACCCTTCCCCCATTGCTAAACTACAGAAAGAACACAGTCATGAAAATCTTGAGCTTCACATTGCCGCCCGTAATACAATAATTCATAGCTTCTAATTATTCCTATCTAATTCCTTCAGAGCGTGACACAATTCTGCAACAAACAGACAGACATATAAACAAACAAACAAAACTTGGCTATTATTATAATGGGGATTGGTCGTATTCCTATTCCCATTCTCATTCGCGTTCCGAGAATGGGGAATGAATGCGCGTGGAAATGGATCAATTTGAGAATATTGGTTCCCTTGATAATCCCACTTTCACATTTCTTGACTTAAGACTGGAATGGGAATGATCGAGATTGAGAAGCGATCAGACGAATTACAGTACGTGTAGAATTTGGTAGAATCAAATAAACCGGCAAATATCTACCTTTCTAAGGTCTAAAATATTTAAGCCTGAAAAGTCTTAAAAGTTACTGGAGTTAATCTGGGATTCTCAAGACCGAAATTAAAAAAGTTATACCAAAGTTTATGGATTAACGCAGTCTGTTCACACCGAAGAGAAACTCAAAAAAGGGTCAAGAAATTCACAAAAGACCACGACCATAAAAATTTTGGGCTTCGCAATCAAAATCAGTGGATCAAAGTTTGAGAAATTGCATTTACAATTTAAATGTTTCGCGAACTCAGAATAAAAGATCTCTTTGGGTGAAAAAGTTCTGTATAAAATCTTTCGTACAGAATTATGTTATAAGGCTAGTGTGGACTGACTAGATATAATAGGCTTTGGCTAGACTTTTGTTGTAAATGAAAATACTTTAGGAAGGTAACAGGTAATACTCAGAAACCTTATTATAATATATATATATATACTGCAAACCACAAGGAAAAAGAAAAAACGATTCCAGGGCCTGGAATCGTTTTTCTTTTTCCTTGTGGGTTTGCAGCATTGATTCATTTCACGTGTTTAATTGTGAAATTCATCCCATATATATATATATATATATAAAACGGGTGGGCAAAAAAAAGGGAGACCTCGAACTTTGGCTGTTATAAAATCCAAAGTTATGGTCAGATTTCAATATTTTTTTCAAACCCCACAACTAAGTAAATTTCCTATACGATGAGCGGATCTCAAAGAAAACTAATGAAAATTACAGATTTATTGAACATTTCTTTATGCCACTGGAAATTCTCCATTTACACTACTACTGCATCGTCGGGTAGGCAAAAAAAAGGGAGACCTATTAAATCCTTCATATCTCGGTAAATACAGTACATAGAACCATGAAATTTTAGTATGTTAGTACTAGGTAATTTTATGGTTTGAATGCCATCTTCTATCATTTTAGCTGAGAAACTGGATTTATGGCGAATATTCCAGAAAAATCTTGCTAATCATAGGTTCAAGTTGATAATTAAAGCGATTTTAATTAACGTAAGCCAACTGCGGGAGTTTTGGACAAGCTTCTCAAGAAAATCGATAAAACAGGAGATATCAAAAGAATACCAGGTAGCGGTATTAAATTTGGCCACCAAACAGTCCTGATTTAAATCCTGTCGATTACGGCCTTTGGGAAAATTTGTCACAGAGAATTTTTGGGTCAAAATAAGAAATGTCCTTCATTTACGACAGCTTCATCTGGAAAAATGGGGTGAGCTACCACAAGAATAAATCAATAAAGCCATATATGAGT
Source organism: Bathynomus jamesi (assembly GCA_023014485.1). Taxonomy (NCBI): domain Eukaryota; kingdom Metazoa; phylum Arthropoda; class Malacostraca; order Isopoda; family Cirolanidae; genus Bathynomus; species Bathynomus jamesi. The sequence goes on along the minus strand of JAJOZX010000549.1, from coordinate 1,055,572 downwards.
TCCGCCCTAGACTGAAAAAGGTGGTAGAATTTCGTGGTAAACATATCGAGCAGTTTTTTAACATCAAGGTAGACCATATATGAGTACTTTGTAATTTTCTATCTGCACATACAATGCAGTAGTAGTGTAAATGGAGAATTTCCAGTGGCATAAAGAAATGTTCAATAAATCCGTAATTTTCATTAGTTTTCTTTGAAATCCGCTTACCGTACAGGAAATGTACTTAGTTGTGGGGTGTGAAAAAAATATTGAAATCTGACAATAACTGGATTTTACAGCCAAAGTTCGAGGTCTCCCTTTTGTTTGCCCACCCCATATATATGATGCAAATCCACAAGGAAAATGAGAAATGAATAATTTTTCTTTTTCCTTGTGCGTTTACATCATTCATTCATTTCAAGTGTTTAATTGTGAAATTCATCCCATATATATATATATATATATATATATATATGAAAAGAAGGATCAACACAACGGCAAACATTTTCATTTATTTGTACATCAGACGTTTCGACAAATCTTTTGTCATCATCAGTGAGTTAAGTCTTAAAACCTTAAACCAAAATTGAAAGTGAAAGTTACATCAATACAATATTAAGACCATTAAAATTAAAACCTTAAAGCAAAATGAAAATTGCATCAATACAAAATTAAAACATTTAAATTTCATCACTATAAAAACTAAAATTAAATAAATTTCATCACTATAAAACTAAAATTAAATTACCTCAATAGGTAAATACACAATGTTTACATCCACCTCCATACTTGGCAAAGTCTAAGAGACCACTAGGTGGTCAGGGGATTAGAAAGGGTATATCTGTGAAACACGGTTGGTTGTCAAAAGAGTCTTAATTTGTAGGATGAGCTATTATTATTAAGGGGGGTGTTTGTTTCTATAGATGTACAAAGATTCTAAAATTCGGAGTTCTGTAAGGTTATTGGATCTAGTTAAAATTTCAAACTGAGTTTTGTGAAGGGGATGGTCGTTTTCATTACTGTGGTTTCTAATTGCGGATTGTGGAGGGCTACTGAGGGGACGGTTGGTACGGACTGACAAGCCCAAATGTTGAGAAAGGCGCACCTCCAGTTGGAGTTGAGTGCTGCCAATATACGCAGCCTTACAGCTGTCGCACGTGTATTTGTAAAACAACATTGGGCATACAGTTTTGGGGAATTCATCTTTGAACTTTAAAAAAATTTGATAATTTAAGTGGGTTGACGAAGGCGAATCTAAAATTTATTTGGGGATAACTAGACTTGAGTAGTTTGGACAATTCACCTCGAATACGCAATGATAAATAACCATAAAAAGGTAATTTAATATATCTGGTTTCTTTTTGTACTGTAGTTACGGGGAGTTTAGTATCAAAAGTGTTTATTTAAAAATTTCTTTAATTGGTTATCGAATAGATGAGAAGGGTAGTAATTGTTAATAAAGTACTGTTTAAAAATTTAAATTTCTCGTTTAACGAAAAGTAATCCGAACAAATACGGTAACTTCTTGTTAATAATGTTACTATAGCACTAATCTTATATTTATAAAACATACAACTTAAATAATTGGTTCCCAAGCCAGTAAAAGTTTGTTTCCGAAATAGTGAAGTATGGAACTTATTATGGGCCCGTTTAACTAAAACATCCAGGAAAGGTAAACTATTATTTGTTTCGTTTTCACACGTGTACTTAATATTACTATGTTGTTTATTAAGATAATCACGAAAAAGTTTTACGTGTGAAGGATGGTTAAATATTAAGAAAGTGTCATCCACGTATCTTCTGTAATATATGGGTTTAAAACTACTAGGACAATTTTTCAACCAAATTTCTTCGTAATGGCAAAGAAATGCATTTGCTAGTGTTGGGCTTACCTATTGAGGTAATTTAATTTTAGTTTTTATAGTGATGAAATTTAATTTAATTTTAGTTTTTATAGTGATGAAATTTAAATGTTTTAATTTTGTATTGATGCAATTTTCATTTTGCTTTAAGGTTTTAATTTTAATGGTCTTAATATTGTATTGATGTAACTTTCACTTTTCAATTTTGGTTTAAGGTTTTAAGACTTAACTCACTGATGATGACAAAAGATTTGTCGAAACGTCTGATGTACAAATAAATGAAAATGTTTGCCGTTGTGTTGATCCTTCTTTTCATCTGTAAGCTCCGGTTCCCTAAGGAGAAGTCAATAGCTTTGATATATATATATATATATACGATTACTTCGTCGCAGAATTACTTCACTTTCGGAGAAAATAAATTCGTTTTTATATTATTTATTTATTTATTTATTTATTTATTTATTTATTTAGAGAGACAAACCCTCCTAATAAAAGGCCCACTGATTGAATAGGCAGAATTTTGAAAGATGAGTGCGTGCGAAGGCCATTTCTCAAAGAGTTCCATAAAGGAATCTTCCAGGTGATTTTTCGTTTTCTGGCCTAGAGAGCTCTTAAGAATATGCACTGGATAGTGGAGGTATGTTATTATACATAATGGATATTGATGTATAAAAATATCTTCCCATATTGACTGCACAATTTTTATACAGAATGAAAATGAAAGTGAAAAATTTTATTGGCCGAAAACTAACTTCTATATACTACTTATTGTAATAATAATAAAAAAAATAAAACAAAACTGGACTAAAAATAAAAATACAAGTACTGAAAATAACAACATCGATTTTAAATGGAGCTACAGACAAACGCTTTCATATCATCAAGCCCCGTAGTTTAAAAGATAAAAAGCCGCACTGATGAATAGCTTGGATTATTGGATTATCTGAGTTCTGATTTCAAAACGTCTTGTTGCCATTACGGTTAACAAATATTTGCAAGCAAGTGTATATACACACACACACACACACTATATATATATATATATATACAGTTTTATACACACTACCGGTCAAAAGTTTAAGTACACCCTGAAATATTCATAAATTTCAAATTTTGTTTAAAGTTTTTTATTTATTAACTAAGTTATCATGACACAAATCATAAGTACAAGTACAAACGTGGGAACTTAACAACAAATCAGGACAATTTACCAAAAGCAAAGTCTAAATTTTAGGTTCATCAAAATAGCCTCCTCTTGCAGCAATTACAGCAGAACAAATTCGAGGCATGCGCTCAACAAGAGAAAGAAGATAGTCTCGTGAAAGCTGCTGCCAGCACTCTTGTAAGAGTTCCCAGAGCTTCTGAGCACTGGATGGCTGCTTGGCTTACACTCGTCGATCCAGTTCATCCCACACTAGCTCGATGGTGTTCAGATCCGGGGACTGTGCTGGCCATTCCATAACTGTGAGCTGATGTTGCCGTTCTTTTTGCTTCAGGTAATTTTGACAGCTTGGAATTGTGTTTAGGATCGTTGTCTTGCTGCATTATGAACTGTTGGCCAACTAGTCGCAGTCCAGATGGGATGGCATGGCGCTGTAGAATGCTGCGATAGCCACGTTGGTTCAGTATTCCAGTGACTTTGTGGAAATCTCCAACTTGCTCCCCTGCAAAACATCCCCAAACCATCACACTTTCTCCACCGTGCTTCAGTGTTGGCACAACACACTGCTGTGTCATTCTTTCACCCGCTCTGCGCCGCACAAATACTCTGCGTTTGGATCCAAAAACTTCGAACTTTGATTCGTCAGTTCAAAAGACAAATTTCTACTGCTCAATAGTCTATTTCTGGTGTTTTTTAGCCCAGGCTAGCCTTTTCTTTTTGTTCTGGAGTCTCAGCATTGGTTTCTTTGCTGCAGTTCGTCCTTTTAATCCTGCCTCTCTTAGTCTTCTCTGAACAGTTGATGTTGCAACTGTTGTACTTCTGGAGTTGTTCAGCTAGGCTTTGATTTCAGGTGCTGTGAGACGTCTGTTGCGCAGACTGGTAACTCGGATATACTTGTCCTCTGAGTCTGTTGTGGTTCTTGGTCGCCCCTGACCTTTTCTGTCCTTATTTTGACCAGTTTCTTCGTACCGTTTAATGGCACAAGCAACCGCATTCATAGAAACTTTTATTTTTTTTCAATTTGCCTCAGTGATTGGTCCTCATTTCTCAAAGTTACAATCGACTGTCTTTTTTCTGTTGTTAACTGAGCTTTGGCACCCATTTTTGCTTTTTGAAACACATAAATATACCTTAAACTACACAGTTAGCTCCTCTGCAAGGATTTTATATGTAAAGACATGCAGCGCATGTTAATAACTGAACACATGTATTAACATACCCCTGAAGAAACACACTACCCCAGTAAAGACTTTTAAACTGTTTTTGGACGTTTGTGCAGAGCTAATGGCATTAATTTTAGGTTGCATGCTAGACGTCAATTAACACATTTTGAAGGCTATGTTGAAGAAGTTTGTGTGTTACAACACACTGCATAGGGCAGATGCCCTACAGTAGCGGATTATAATGGGGACAAAGGGGGCAGTTTTCCCCGGCCCCAGATGCTGACCGGCCCCAAGAAACTATGTAAACGCTATAATCTACCGTTGAAATAATTGGTCGACCGTGAGGAAGAAAAAAAATTCTAGATTCCGCTTCTACAAAAATAGTTTAGTATCCCATTTATGTGAACAAAGTATACATTTTCTGTAATCACATCTTTGTTTTTGTTTCGTTTTCTGTTGATCGATCCCAGTCAGCTGATCACATCACTCATGTATGATGTATTGTGTTTTTCTAGTGACACCGGCCCGAAAATATTCATTGCCCCGGCCCTAACAATGCTTAATCCGGCCCTGATGCCCTAAAGCATACAATATGAAAGCCAGGTAAGCAAACTCATCTCTAGTACCTGTTAAAATTACATTTAAAGTTTATGTCATGAGCTAAGCAGCAAAACATTGGAAATTAGTAGGTGTACTTAAACTTTTGACCGGTAATATATATATATATATATATATATATATATATATATATATATAATATATATATAGTTACGATAGAAATGTTCTTCGGGAACCTTATCCTCAATAGGAATATGAAAACAAGAGATACGACTCTCAACTAAAGTAAATACAAATGTCAAACTGTACGATAATAAAATCTAACACAAAAAAAGTTAAAAAATTGTTAAAAAACTATCTGGATTATAAAACAAAATAAAAGTAAAATTAAAAACAAACTAAAATTTCAAAAATTAAAAGTTTAAAAATGTTAAGTTTAAAATTTAAAAATTTAAAAAGGACTAACCTGGATGGTAAAAGTTACAAATAACAAGTGGAGAGAAAGGAAAAAACAACTTAAGTTAGTGCGTTGGTTGCGTTTAAAAGGTGTTGGTTGGTTAGGAAGTATGTAATTTTATCGAGGAAAGGCTATCGTTTAGTTCAGGATTTAATTTCTTGATAAAAAGGGATTCTAAAATTTTAAGATCAAGTGAATTAGGAGCAGACGACAAAATAGCAAAGGAGTCCTGGGGGCACGGGTGGTCATGGGTCTCTGAATGATGCCGAATAGCAGAGGATTCAGGAGTGGAAAGAGGGCGAGAAGTTCGATAAGAAAAACCAAATGCTTCGAAATCCTAAGTTTTAACTGTAGGGCAGTCTGCCCCACATAACGACTTTGGCAGGTCGCACATGTATATAAATAAATAACAAAGGATCTCAAAAGCACGGGGAGGTGATCTTTATGGCGAAAAAAGGATTGCAGAGAATTGGAATTAGAATTAATGATTATAAAGTCGCATTGAGGGAAGTGTCTGTCCAAAATAGAGTGGACATCTTTATTAAGTTGAAAAGTTAGTTGGTCTAAAAATGGAAGCTTAAGATAAACCTTCTGTTTCGGAACCGTGGAGTGAATTATTTTAGGTGAATATAGGTTATTTAAAAATTTAGAAATTAAAGCCTCAAAAGTCAAAGTACAATAAAAATTAAAGTTGAAAAATCTCTTAAGATACTGAATTTCTAAGTCAAATAAAGACCAACTTGAACAAAGGTGATAGCTCTAAAAATACGACTTTTAATACTAGCCAGCTTAAAACTAAGTGGAATATTGCTGAAAAAATGAGTACCGAGTTGGGTAGTAGTAGTTGGTTTTCTGTATACTTGTGTTGAGAAGCCTATACTGTGTTTATTTATGGTAACATCAAGAAACGAAATTTTATTGTGTTGTTCTACTTCCATAGAGAATTTAATATTAGGATGCTTAGTATTAATGTAATTTAAAAATAAAGGGGCATGATCTTTATGCTTAAAAGTGACAAACCAATCATCTACATAACGTTTAAATAAAATAGGTTTAAAATCAAGCGGGCAATCCCTCAGCCACTTTTCCTCGTGAAAACAAAGAAAACTGTTAGCAAAGGACGGACCAAGGGGCGAACCCATTGCCATTCCCTCGTGCTGGTGGAAAAGTTCCTTATTAAAAAAGAATATAGTATCCTGGACTGATAACTTTAAAAGTTTTGAAAACAATTGTCTGCTTAATCCCAAAATGTCATTAGTAGAACCAAACAAAGAATTTATAATAATATCACAAGTTTCTAAAAGAGGTACATTGGTAAACAAAGACTGAACATCAAAGGAAGCGATGAAACAATCCTTAAACTTCAACTTGGTGACACAATCAACAAATTCAAATGAATCTTGCAAAGTGAAATGAGAACGTGTGAGAGGGTCTATAATTGGGACCAAAAATTTTGCGAGGTTATAACTTGGTGTGTTTATGGCTGCTAGAATGGGACGAAGCGGAACTCCAGGTTTATGGGTCTTAGGTAGGCCATAAACAACCCCTGGGCTAGTACCTGAAGCAAAAAGCTTATCGTAACTACTCTTCGTAAAAGATATAATGAAGACACTGTACGACGATTCCGTGCCCTTGAAGGGGTTTCAAAGAAGCTGGAGAAGGCAAAATTGGACGCTCGTTTCTTAACAATTTGCAAAGGTTACGGTTATGTGCCCCAATTTATTCGCTTTAAACTATATAAGAAATCTTTGATGCATAGTGAACTCTATCATTCTTGGACTAGTAAACTTCTTTCCCTCGAATTAGCCTCAAAACGTAAACTTGTTTTAAAATTGGGTAATCAATTGTTCATATTGTCACAACATTTTAAGTCTAATGTGTCTCGCCTTGATTTTATTATTTTAAATAGTTATATTTCGAGGTATGTATCAAAATTTTATGTCTCCTCATTAACTCGTCAAAATTCTAAGCTTCAACAGTTGGGTTTAAATTTTGATCTTAATCTTAACAGAGATGAAATTATTTCTAACTTTTCCAATAAGGTTTTATCAACTGAAGAAAAAAGAATTTTATCCTTGGGATTGGATTTTAAACTTCCCATTTTTAAGCTTGACTTTTGTCGTTATTTTTTATGTTTTGAAAAACTTTACCATCAAATTAGTCTTTTTCCCGCTTTCCTTCAGCACTCTAGTCCAGTGGAGGATATTAAACTTTTGGCAAACAAGTTCTACTATAAGTTTGATGGGTTTAAGCTTTTTTGTCCTCTTTTTAGTTTTAGTGATTTTAAAGTTCTCACGAACTTGGGGAGGGATAAGAATGTAATTATTTGTAAGCCTGATAAAGGTAAAGGTGTTGTTGTCTTAGACAGACAAGACTATTTAAATAAAATGTATAATTTACTTTCTGATTCTACTAAGTTTTTGAAACTGCAGACTGATCCATTTAAATATATTGTGAAACTGGAGGACAGAATCAACAACTTTTTGCGTTCTCTCAAAAGTCGTGGGCTTTTGATTGACTATTACGATAAGCTTTTTGCTTCAGGTACTAGCCCAGGGGTTGTTTATGGCCTACCTAAGACCCATAAACCTGGAGTTCCGCTTCGTCCCATTCTAGCAGCCATAAACACACCAAGTTATAACCTCGCAAAATTTTGGTCCCAATTATAGACCCTCTCACACGTTCTCATTTCACTTTGCAAGATTCATTTGAATTGTTGATTGTGTCACCAAGTTGAAGTTTAAGGATTGTTTCATCGCTTCCTTTGATGTTCAGTCTTTGTTTACCAATGTACTCTTTTAGAAACTTGTGATATTATTATAAATTCTTTGTTTGGTTCTACTAATGACATTTTGGGATTAAGCAGACAATTGTTTTCAAAACTTTTAAAGTTATCAGTCCAGGATACTATATTCTTTTTTAATAAGGAACTTTTCCACCAGCACGAGGGAATGGCAATGGGTTCGCCCCTTGGTCCGTCCTTTGCTAACAGTTTTCTTTGTTTTCACGAGGAAAAGTGGCTGAGGGATTGCCCGCTTGATTTTAAACCTATTTTATTTAAACGTTATGTAGATGATTGGTTTGTCACTTTTAAGCATAAAGATCATGCCCCTTTATTTTTAAATTACATTAATACTAAGCATCCTAATATTAAATTCTCTATGGAAGTAGAACAACACAATAAAATTTCGTTTCTTGATGTTACCATATAAAAACACAGTATAGGCTTCTCAACACAAGTATACAGAAAACCAACTACTACTACCCAACTCGGTACTCATTTTTTCAGCAATATTCCACTTAGTTTTAAGCTGGCTAGTATTAAAAGTCGTATTTTTAGAGCCTATCACCTTTGTTCAAGTTGGTCTTTATTTGACTTAGAAATTCAGTATCTTAAGAGATTTTTCAACTTTAATTTTTATTGTACTTTGACTTTTGAGGCTTTAATTTCTAAATTTTTAAATAACCTATATTCACCTAAAATAATTCACTCCACGGTTCCGAAACAGAAGGTTTATCTTAAGCTTCCATTTTTAGACCAACTAACTTTTCAACTTAATAAAGATGTCCACTCTATTTTGGACAGACACTTCCCTCAATGCGACTTTATAATCATTAATTCTAATTCCAATTTTCTGCAATCCTTTTTTCGCCATAAAGATCACCTCCCCGTGCTTTTGAGATCCTTTGTTATTTATTTATATACATGTGCGACCTGCCAAAGTCGTTATGTGGGGCAGACTGCCCTACAGTTAAAACTTAGGATTTCGAAGCATTTTGGGTTTTTCTTATCGAACTTCTCGCCCTCTTTCCACTCCTGAATCCTCGCTATTCGGCATCATTCAGAGACCCATGACCACCCGTGCCCCCAGGACTCCTTTGCTATTTTGTCGTCTGCTCCTAATTCACTTGATCTTAAAATTTTAGAATCCCTTTTTATCAAGAAATTAAATCCTGAACTAAACGATAGCCTTTCCTCGATAAAATTACATACTTCCTAACCAACCAACACCTTTTAAACGCAACCAACGCACTAACTTAAGTTGTTTTTCCTTTCTCTCCACTTGTTATTTGTAACTTTTACCATCCAGGTTAGTCCTTTTTAAATTTTTAAATTTTAAACTTAACATTTTTAAACTTTTAATTTTTGAAATTTTAGTTTGTTTTAATTTTACTTTTATTTTGTTTTATAATCCAGATAGTTTTTTAACAATTTTTTAACTTTTTTTGTGTTAGATTTTATTATCGTACAGTTTGACATTTGTATTTACTTTAGTTTTATGATTATTTTTAGATGCTTCTATTTAGTCACTGAAGATGGCCCCTGAGTGGACCGAAACGTTTGGCCAATAAATGTTGAGAGTCGTATCTCTTGTTTTCATATTCCTATTGAGTATATATATATATATATATATATATTGTACAAATACAAAGTTATAAAAAAGTTTCAAAAACTGCAAATAATACTAAACATGTTAATGAAAACAGGTAAAAACGTGTCTGAACGTGATTCTTCGTTATTCATCGATAAACACAAATAAATTCTTTTGTTCGTTTGAAGATTTTTTTTTTTTTTTTTTTTTTGAAGTATATTTTGGTTTTGTTCGAAATTTCCCTTTAAATCGAGCTGAATTTTTTGATGAAAAGCAAAAATGTTTTTTTGAATTAAATGAATTAAAGAGCAAAGTTGGTCATTATATTTCGATATGAAGATGGCTTTACCGCTTTGATTAGTGTCATCAAGGTCTCAAGTTAGATTCGTTTCTGAGACACTTTCTTTTGACATCTTTATCTCTTATCAAATTCCCTGTTTCCCGGCCTAATTTACAATAGATTTTAAGGGCTTTGTTAGTTCGCAGTCCTGTAGTTCAAATTAACCCTACATTTGATTAGTATATCTGATATATATAATATATATTTTTTTTTTCAAGGTATATCGTAAAGTGCGTTCCTAATTGCGGCTATTTTTAACTCTTTACGCCGGAATCCTTTGTTGGGTTAAGTTACGAATGCGTGCATTTGAAACGTTGCCAATTCGTCCTTTTCGGCGGCAAAGGGTTAAAGTTAAATCGAGAATGCTTAAAAGGTATGGTTAAAATTTACGTTTTTAGCATTTTAACTTAATCTTCAAATTTAATGAGATGTTCTCTCTCTCTCTCTCTCTCTCTCATCGAGAGTAATATTGAGGCGACTGATTTGGAAAAGGACTTGGGTGTGTTAATTAGCAGCGACCTTAAGTTTATGAAACAGTGCGTTGAGGTGGAAAAGAAAGCCCAGAAGCTGTTGGGTTATATCAGGGCAATTTCAGTTTCGGAACAAGGAGATTATGCTCTCTCTGTACAATTCCCTGGTTCGGCCGCACCTGGAGTATGCTGTGCAGTTCTGGTCGCCCACCCTCGGGAAAGATATTGAGAGGCTGGAGCGAGTGCAGGCGAGGGCCACAAAGTTAATCCCTTCCGTTAGGCATATGGGCTACAATCGACGCTTGCGCGCCCTGAACTTGTTTTCGCTCGAAACTCGGAGGCTGCGCGGTCAACTCATCGAGGTTTTGAAGCTCTTACCGGGTTCAACGATGTCGATTTTAGAAGCATGTTTAGTTTAAATGATAACCCAACTCGCAACAATGGTTGGAAGTTGGATTTAAAACGGTTTAGGACTAGTGTGTGTGGGAATTACTTTACCTATAAGATCTGTGACACGTGGAACAGGTTAACTTCGGATGTTGTGAACAGTTCCTCTGTGGATCACTTCAAGAAAAGGTTAGACCAAATCTTGCACATTACACCAGTACACATTTGAAAACTTGTCGATCGATTTTTACAAACTAGTTGGTGATTCTATATAATTTGAGTGCGCTGATCTCAAAATATAGTTAGTTTTTCCCTATCACGTATGGTTTTCTTACTACAGGGTGTGCCATAAATCCCCATTTATCCCCAAATGTGAACCATCTTATCGAGACCAACATTGGATTGCGCATGCTAAACCATAAATTTTGTTGTTATAGACTAAGTAACGCTTACATAATAATGTAGGGTAAATATATATAACAACCAGTCCCGTTCCCAGCAAAATACTCTCTCCCCTCCCATCAATGGGTGGTTAACATTTGGGGACAGATGAGGTATTACAACACCCCTTGTAGCACGAAATCTTTAGGTGATAGAGTAAAACCTAATTAAAGCAGAATTAAATAGCTCCTAGCTCTTGGACAAGCATATTGCTTGTTTATGAAAGAATAAAAAAATAACTGAAAGAAACAAAATATATTTACCTTCTTTACCAAGCGAAGTATGTGTTGGATGCCAATAAATTGTTCTCCTGCAATCTAGACCTCAAAAGTTCTGCAGAGTCCTTAGGCAGATTCAAATCCCTGACTAAGTCATTTAGTTCGGCTTGGGTTAATGGTTTAGGATCTCGGTCAGCTGTTGGCTGTTCATAAACATCATCGTTGTCTGGATTTGGAGCTGAATCAGAATCTGAATTGTATTGATCCAGACTCTCGGGTGGGCGGGGAATAGGAACTTCTGGACCATGGGGTACCGGCCTTATTGCAGATGGAAGACTTGGGTATTGAAGGCTCTCTTTATTCTTTGCATTATAACCTTTAACATTGCAAGAACAGAAGTAGCAGTCGTCGGTATGGTTTCTAGGCTCGCGCCATACCATAGGGATCCCAAATGGCAAACTTTTCTTTTTACCTTTGCTCCAATTCCTTAGTGCCGCAACACACGTAAGACAAACCTTGTGTGGAGCCCAACTTTTGTCTTGATCTCCTAATTTAATTCCAAAATAAGCATGATAAGCTCACTTAATGAAGGTCGTTACATTTGTCCTTTGTTTTACAACATACCGACCACAAATATAACAAAATATGTCTGGACTATGGGTACATCCTCTAGAAGCCATTATTAAAATTTTAAAGACGTAATGTTAGAATTATCTATCTGAAAAATATGAAAAAACGAAATTAATTAAAGATAAAAAAGGTAAAAAATTACAAAACGCCCCAATTTTTTTTTGCTAATAACTTTAAAACTGTGGGTGATAGAAAACAACTGGTAGCATTTTTGAATTCAGCGCAGCGAACTGCTTCAGAATCACAACTCAAAATAAAGAAATCGATTTTCATGCAGACCGGTGTTATTTGAGGGTGTAGAAAATTTTCCCTGGTACCCGTTGCCATTGGTACCTCCTCGGTATGGGCCGCAAGGCCTTTTGAGGTCCTTTATTTTCCTTGTAACTCTCTCTCTCTCTCTCTCTCTCTCTCTCTCTCTCTCTCTCTCTCTCTCTCTCTCTCTCTCTCTGTTCCAAAAGTTAGAAAATTTTTAGCGTGTCTTTCATATTAAAATGACAATCATTACTCAATAAGAAAGAAATAACTTATTTAATTAACCCATTGAACGCCAGAACTATTTTGTTTTGGTATTTCTTGATATTTTTGTAGTCTATTCAACTTCAGAGACTTCAGATAAACGCCGCGAAATAGGTATGTCATAAAGAAAAATTAAAATATAAAAATTAAAATATAAAAAAAAAAATTACAATTTAAAAATTAAATTTTTGAGTTTTAACTTAAATTGTATTGTTGAAATACGTTCCCAAATTGGACAATGGGGGGGTTAATGGGTTTGAGCATTTAGGAAAATAACTTTTTCTTCAAAAGTTTTAATGCTAAAAAAAATGAACAGAAATTCCTTTTCAGCCTATAGCGACAAGAAAAAAAAAAGAAACGACAGCAACAACATTCTCAAGCCAGGAGTAATTTAGGAATTTTGCATTTTCACCCCATTTTTCAGGTACAAAGTGTCAAGGACTCGAAAATTTTTCTTTATTTTTTTACCACTTCAACCCATTGTGTAGGAAAATTCTCTGACCTTTGGGAAAGAAATAATTCCTAAACGGGTGTAGATTAAACATTTTTAAGTTACCCCTAGCATTAGAAAGCATTTTCATTATTTTTATCATGGAAACAAAAATAATACACTGTATACGAGTATATGTTACACACAGACCGTGCATGGAACAAGGAACTCTTCTGGGAAAATTAAATCAACTATAGTCCGAATAAGTAATGGTAAATGGTAAACACTATAGTTTTTCTTTTTCGTGATGGAAGCGCAACGTGGGCAACGGGTCACCCGTTGCCCACATTGGGCTAACATATGAACAAGAAAAACTATAGTGTTTGTCATTTACCATTACTTATTCGGACTATATGGATTTAATTTCCCAGAAGAGTTCCTTGTTTCTTGTTTTCATGTTTCATATATTACTGAAAGTTTCGTGAGGGTCTATCACGTGCGAATTTTAGCATGAGGTATGTCCTACTTTTGTAGGAGGTGTTTGAACTATAAAAATCCTTTTGCTCCTATACTATTGCATCAGGTCTGTTTGATATGACACTGAATTAGGATATACTGTTTAGTTTAGTTAGGTTAGTTTATGCTAGGTTAAGTTAGGGTGTACGGTACTTGTAGGTTATCTCCCCCCCACCAATTTTGACAGAATATTTTCGTTAAAACTAACGAAAATATTCCGACTTAACCTAACTAATTATCAAGGGCGTACAGTTGATCTATTAGTAAGTAGTAAATACTATTCCAGAAACAAACAATGTTATAATTAATAACAGATCAACTGTACGCCCTTGATAATTGGTTAGGTTAAGTCGTGATATTTTCGTTAGTTTTAACGAAAATATTCTTTCAAAATTGGTGGGGGGAGAGATAACCTACAAGTACCGGGTATACTTAGATTAGATTAGGTCCGGTTAAGTTAAGTCTGTTTAGAACAGATTACACTTGATAAGGCCGAAGTAGGAGCTGGTGTTTGACGTTTTAGGTATATATATATATATATATATATATATATATATATATATATATATATACTCCTAAAACGGCCTTACCAAGTGTAATCTGATCTAAACAGACTTAACTTAACCGGACCTAATCTAACCTAAGTATATCCTAACTTAACCGGACCTAATCTAACCTAAGTATACCCTAACTTAACCGGAGCTAATCTAACCTAAGTATACCATAACTTAACCGGATCTAATCTAACCTAAGTATGCCCTAACTTAACCTAGCATAAACTAACAACTAAACTAAACAGTATGTCCTAATTCAGTGTCATATCAAACAGACCTGATGCAATAGTATAGGAGCAAAAGGATTTTTATAGGACAAACACCTACAAAAGTAGGACATACCTCGTGCTAAAATTAGCACAGGGTAGACCCTCACGAAACTTTCAGTAATATATATATATATATATATATATGACTCTTCCTTTATGGAGAGCTTGCAGTACCAGACTTTCAATACATTCTCATCCCTTTTCTGTCCAATTCTCTAACGCAAGATTTAATCGTATTCTCAATCTTTCATCTATTCAACTGGTCATCTCTGGAACAACCTTCCTCAATCCATCTTTCCCCCTGTCTATGACCTCCAATCTTTCAAACGCAGTGTCCAGGCACCTCGTAAACTCTGAACCTTGATTTCGGCTCTCTCCTTCTCCTTCTATAGGAGAAGCATTTTTGCGGAGGTTCTCTCTTGGCCCCTCCTTCCTATACAAAAAGAAAAGATAGATAGATAAATAGATAGATAGGAGTATATATTAAACTTTCCATTTGTATGGTATATATATATCCTTCTCTGTCGTATACTTCCTTCCGTCTGCTCTTGTCTCACTTCCGGAGATAGAATCGTGAATTTATCTGCTCTAAAATTTATAGCGTAATGGAAGAGGGACACTTTTACAGCTTATACACGACACACAGCCGATGCCTAACTTTAAAATTTGTTAGAAAAATAATATATATATATTAAAGGAGGAGAACGATCCGAGGCCAAAAACTTAAGGCCAGTGTCGTTTCATCTCATCTCACTAAAATATTTGAAAGAATAGTTAGACAGAAAATCTATGGGTTTTTGGAAACTCAGAAAAAATTAAATGATAGCCAACATGGGTTTCGGTCAGGCAGATCATGCCTATCACAACTAATGGAACACTGCAATAACATTATTGATGTACTTGAAAGTAATGAAAACTATGATGTAATATACACAGACTTTGCCAAAGCGCTCGAGAAGTGTGACCATGTAATCATAATACATAAACTGAAGTATATGGGAATAACGGGAAAAGTAGGGAAATGGATATACTGTATAATTTCCTTAGTGAGCGGCGGCATGTCGTTACAGTACGAGGAGCATCTTCATCAAAATCAGAGGTCCTCAGCTCAGTATCACGAGGAACAGTATTAACTCCACTACTCTTCATAATCATGCTAACTGACGTAGATGAGGACGTTACCAGAGACAGCGCAATAACATCCTTTGCCGATGACGCAAAGATCAGTAGAAGAATAAGAAACGCAGAGGACATAGGATCTCTACAAACCGACATGAACAGAATCTCCGAGTGGACGGAAGACAACAATATGAAGTTTAACACGAGAAATTTCAGCCGTTACGGTACGGAAAAAGAGAGGACCTAAAATCCATGGAATATTATACCCCAAATGGACAGGAAATTCAGAGAAATTCTGAAGCAAAAGATTTAGGGGTTGTAATGACTGATGATGCGAAATTTGAAACACAAAATAAGATAGCAGTAAACAGAGCAAAGAGAGTAACTGAGCAGATACTGAGAACCTTTAAACGAAGGGATAGGAATATAATGATTCCTCTACTGAAAACACTGATCATACCCAAATTGGAATACTGCTTGGTCCTAACATCCCCATATAAAAAAGAAGGCATTAGACAACTAGAAGGGATTCAGAGAAGCTTCACAGCCAAGATCAATGGGTGCAAAGAACTAAACTACTGAAAAAGGTTACGCGAATTAAACTTATATTCACTGGAAAGGAGGAGAAAGAGATACACCATTATTTATATTTGGAAAATAATGGAGAAACTAGTCCTTAATCTTACTCTGAACCCTGTAACTCTCCAAACAACGGTGGAAAGTAGAAAAGGAAGACTGTGTCGTATACCCAAATTAAAGGCTAGACAGGGAACATCCTTAACCCTGAAAGAAAGTAGTTTTGTTGTGAGAGGACCAAAACTGTTTAATCAGCTGCCCAAGAACCTAAGGAACACGATTGGTGTGACAGTGGACATCTTCAAAAGAACATTAGACGGCTGACTCAGAACAATCCCCGATGAGTCGGACGTATGTGAGGTGGAGAGTACAAGAAACCAACTTACTACTTCACCAGGCCAACTCGAGAGGAGGGGCGACAACTTGACCTTCGTGAAATGAGGAATCATCGCGCGGAACATTTGAAAGGTTGAAAAGTATATATATATATATATATATATATATATATATATATAATATAATAATAAAATTATTGGTATTATTATTATTTTTATCACCTTGCTTCAGGGTTAAGAAATATTTTATTTGTGGGTGTTTAATCGCTGTCATGATCCCTTTAGCACTCTGTTCTCCTCAAGCCTTTAGGCTTAAAGGATTGGTAATTTTATCTTAGTCACGTGACAAACCCTTCCCACTACTGTCCTCCGCATACAAGAAAAATTACTTGGTTGCACGAAACAAATGCGTGGTTTAACAATTTGGAAGCCAATCCCTTTTTTCCCTTTAGATGAACAAGGTTAAGCGACTTTAGGTCTGTTCAGTAGTTGTATGGGTGACCCGTCCTCCGTGTTCGGATGATGTAGGGACCCGTGTTGTTTATCCCGAGTAAAGTTTGAGGTTCCCTTCGTCACGTGACCTTCACCGTTACGAAGGAGGTTATAAACGACCCAAAACATTAATATTACTGGTAACCAATCTAATCATCCCACCATGAAATGGGACATTTAGTAAACGCCATATACGTTTGTGACGTTTCATGACGTTTCAGTTACATTTTACAACGTTTTATGCGTTTCAGTGACGTTTTATAACGTTTTATGACGTTTACTATAAACTTCCGAGTTTTTGCTGGGATGCTTCTTACTTTTTGGCACCAAACTTACGTAAATGATTAGTACAATAAATCCATCGTTTGTTCAACCATTTTTTGGTTGGTTGCCAAATAGTTATCTATTTATCTGGTTGGTGCAACTAGGAATCTTCTCGAGTAACCAATAAACTTCACAAAGGGCCGAGTAACGACTATACAATTTTGTGTATTAGTGTAAACTTGTTTTCACAATATTTTGAAACGTTTCTGAAGGAAACATAATTGCAATGTCATTAATGAGATTAGGAAGCAAAGGTAGACAAGTAGATAAGTAGATAAAATACTCAAGAACGTTTCCTGCTTCTTTTTTTTTTTATTTGTAACATTTGCTGTGACATTCTGAGGAAAATCTAGATTTCTAAATCTAACTTCAGATATTGAAAGTCAATAAAATAATATTACAAAAAAAAATAGATACAAATTTATAAAATAGTGTCCTACGGTCCTTGGCATTTTTGAAATATTGGATATTAGAAAGGTTGTTTCTATATCAGAATAAAAAATTAAGGGTCTCTCTCTCTCTCTCTCTCTCTCTCTCTCTCTCTCTCTCTCTCTCTCTCTCTCTCTCTCTCTCTCTCTCTCTCTCTCTCTCTCTCTCTCTCTCTCTCTCTCTCTCTCTCTCTCTCTCTCTCTCTCTCTCTCTCTCTTCACGAAAGTCCAGGGAACTATCGTCCCATTAGTCTCACTTCGGTTGTAGGTAAATTATTAGAGGGGATAATAGCGAATAGGATTGTTGACCATTTGGATTCCTACAAGCTGCTTGGGGACTTCCAACATGGGTTTAGACGGCATAGGTCGTGTCTCACCAACTTGCTCGAGTTTTTCCACGTCATGTTGAGTGAGTATGATAAGAGTAGGGCGATTGATATATTTTATCTCGACTTTCAGAAAGCCTTTGATAAGGTACCTCACTGCCGGCTAATGGCCAAAGCGCGCGCGCTGGGTATTGGTGGGGAAGTAGGTAGGTGGATTGAAAACTGGCTGAAGAATTGGCGGCAGAGGGTTGTAATTAAAGGGGCTAGTTCGGGTTGGGCCTCGGTCACTAGCGGGGTTCCTCAAGGTTCCGTTTTGGGGCCACTGTCGTTTATCATTTACATAAATGATATCGACGGTGGCATCGTCAGTCGGATCGCCAAATTCGCTGATGACACCAAGCTTGGGGGCCAATGTTGGGACACCAGAGGCGATCGAGCAACTGCGTGCGGACCTACGTAGGATAGGAGAGCGGTCCGAAAAATGGCAAATGCCGTTTAACTTGGGTAAATGCAAGGTGATGCACGTTGGCTACGCCAATCACAAGTCGGACTACTCGATGTTGGGGAGTAATATCGAGGCGACTGATTTGGAAAAGGACTTGGGTGTGCTAATTAGCAGCGATCTTAAGTTTACGAAACAGTGCGTAGAAGTGGAAAAGAAAGCCCAGAAGCTGTTGGGTTATATCAGGAGGCAATTTCGATTTCGGAACAAGGAAATTGTGCTCTCTCTGTACAATTTCTTGGTTCGGCCGCACCTGGAGTATGCTGTGCAGTTCTGGTCGCCCACCCTCAGGAAGATATTGAGAGACTGGAGTGAGTCCAGGCGAGGGCCACAAAGTTAATCCCTTCCGTTAGGCATATGGGCTACAATCGACGCTTACGCGCCCTGAACTTGTTTTCGTTCGAAACTCGGAGGCTGCGCGGTCAACTCATCGAGGTTTTGAAGCTTTTACGCGGGTTCAATGATGTCGATTTTAGAAGCATGTTTAGTTTAAATGATAACCCAACCGCAATAATGGTTGGAAGTTGGATTTGAAACGGTTTAGGACTAGTGTGTGTGGGAATTACTTTATCTATAAGATCTGTGACAGGTGGAACAGGTTACTTTGGGATGTTATGAACAGTTCCTTTGTGGATCGGTTCAAGAGGAGGTTGGACCGAATCTTGCACACTATTTGAGGGTGTAGAAAATTTTCCGTGGCACCCGTTACCATTGGTACCTCCTCGGTATGGGCCGCAAGGCCTTTTGAAGTACTTCTTGTCCTTGTAACTCCTTGTAACTCTCTCTCTCTCATATTAATTTCTTACCTGTGTAGGGACGGTTTGCATCCACAGGCGTTTGGGAACCATGAGAAGACCGCTCTGGGGCATCTTTTTACGTAACATCTTGCTGGCTGAAATTTAGCAAAAATGAAATAACTTTAGAGTAAAAATTGTAATTATATTAAACTACAATTAATTATAGAGTCATTTTAAATATTAAATAACTGTATTTGAACTCTGTAAAGAACAGTAAACATTCGCGTTCCATTAAGTGTATTTTCATTAAATATTGTTTACCTATTTTCACTATTTAGTGAATGACGTAAAAAAATATATAAACTGTTTCTTCAAATAATATTAATGCAGAAATAGAATAAACAATAGTTTTGTAATAATTAATTAATAACTAACTTAAAAGTTTAAAGAAAATTATATTTATTGCATATATATATATATATATATATATATATATATATATATACACACATTTTAACTGTAAAGAACGACGCTTGTGCAGAAGAACGTTCCGTACAAGATGAGGAGGGAGAACTAACAAATGAAAAAAAAAATAAAAAAAAAAATATATATATAATTCTATTTCTACATGCACAAGGAACATACAGTGATTGCATAATAATAATAATAATAATAATAATAATGTATATTTCTAACTCATGATAAAAAAATGGCATTTCGGAATCAGAAATGCGGTGACGTTTTGCATAAAGATTTGAACGTGAATTGAAAATATGAGAAGAGCTTCCATCAAATTTGCGATCAAATCTAAATTAAATGCGGTCCCGACTGTCGAAATTCAAATTTTCACTCGTGATATCAAAAGAAATTTCATTCGGTTCATTATAGCGTGCTTGCACAGATTTCCGCTATCATTTCATTACACGTTTAATATATGTACGTGTATATATATATATATATATATATATATATATATAATATTAGGTACCTTTATTCAAGTTTTGTCAAGTGCCTTCAATGATCTCAGATTACCCACTTAGACATCATATATATATATATATATATATATATATATATATATATATATATATATATATATATATAATTACTTTCTTCATTTCCAATTTATATTATTTCGTTAAAACCATATAAAGCCCGAAGCTATGAACACTTGAAATCGCTTCACGCTATAATTGACGTATTTTGTGTACCTAAATACGTTCCGAAACGGAACTGCGAACAAAGGGCTTAGATTATTTTAAGAATTATATTATTCATTCAGTACTTCCTTTCAACTGGAAGTCACACGCTAAGTGATGCAAAGGCACCTCGAGTTGGTGAATCCTTTCTACCAAACGGAAGTAACGCGATAATAATGTCACCACCTCATTTGAATGATGTAGAGGACTTTCGTCTTTTCGAATATAAAAGGGGCTCAACATCCTTAACTCATATTCTTGCGTGCGGAGGTCAGACGCAGATCTCCGGATAGGTCTAGATGCCCTACCCGTTATTACCTCCCTTCGAGGAGAGGCCAACAAACAACTTTCGATTAAGCAGTTCAGATTAAGCCTCGCGGTAAGAAAGGCAGGAATTGCTCGTAAGAAATCTTGGATAAAATCTGAGTAAGTCTAATAAATAACTCTGATTTTAAGTTAGATTAGAGATAAGTAACTTGATTTGAAACGATTTGACTTCCACTTGTTATTTCAATATTAAGGCAATCTGATTCAAGCACATTAAACGAAAAACTTCGCCAAGCTTTTTCTTGTACCCCCAGACCCGCCAACGCACACAGTCTCGAGTGCCTGAGTAAGTACGAAATCGCGATGTCTTCAGGTCTACTTCGCCTCCCTGTTACACGGAAACGCAGAAGAAAGAAATAAAAGTGTAACATATATATATATAATTGTCGTAGATTGTCACGCTACGACAAGGCAAAAGGTAGTACAACATGGCGTATATTTCGATACCCGAGGGAACATATAACGCTTTCACATTCACAGGTGTTTTCCGTACTAATCCTCCTGGCGTCGAGGCAATAATAGCTTTCACTGAGATCTCTAATGTAACACTGGAGGGGGGGGGGAGGTCTAGTTTGGAAAACACTTCTGGATGCGAAGGCATTATGTGTTCCCTCGGGTGTCGAAATATACGCCAGGTTGTACTAACTTTTCCTTGTCATAATTAATGACAAGCGCCTTTGCCTTTTACTCAAAATAGGTTCAATCCTGGTGAGTCTATATATATATATATATATATATATATATATATATATATCGAGTGGCCCAAAAACCGCCTTGAGATTTGAACATCAATAACTTCAAAAATATGCAGTTCACACTTCCAAGATTTATATAACTTTTTCCTCAATCTATTGATAAGCCATCATAAAAATTTCAGACCCCTACATTAAATACTTTTTCCACAGCTGAGGGAACAATGAGGTATGGTGAAAAAAACGAATATCATAAATCCTAAATGTGTATAGCTGTACCTGGCAACTATTCTAAGACTTGTAGTAGTTTCCTTAGCCTATGGATAATCTGTTAGCCTCTGGAAAACGTCAGATGATATAGGCTATGCCCATCTTAAATACTGTTTTTTAAACTTACCCTTCAAATTATGGTTCTAACTAACGGTGAAAAAGCGGTGATTGAAAAGTACTTCTTGGAAAGAAGATGGACTGGGGCAAGAATTTTGAGGGAATTTCCAGGAATAACTTGTAATGTTACGTCTGTGAATAGAATAATTAAACAACTTAAAGCAACCGGTTCGACGGCACGGAAGCGTGGAAGTGGTCGGCCTAAAACAGTTTACACTCAAGACAATACAGCAATGATCGAAATGATGAGTCTCTCTCAAGAGGATCGACCTGGGTCACACTGATCTCAGAGGAAAATTGCAAGAAATTTAGGTATCAGTCGAAGTTCCATACAAAGAATGCAGAGAACGGTAGGACTTAAAGCATTTAAAAGGATCCGTGTTTCAAGACGTGACAGCAGTGTAAGAGCTAAAAGAAAAACTCGTTGTAGAAAATTGCTTAATAGATTTTCGTTCAATGATGTTAAAAAAATAGTTTTTACAGATGAAATAGATTTCACCATCGCGATTGCTCGAAACTCCCGGAACGATGTTGTTTATGGTCGGCGTAAGAAAGACATTCCACCATCGAGACTTTACTACCAGACAAGTCGGTTTTCCAAAAAGATCATGGTATTAGCAGGTGTATCGTGGAATGGAAAGACGAAAATTCATTTCATTTCAGAAAATAAAAAAAAAATAAATTCAGAAACCAATGTAAATCTCTTAGAGGAGAATCTTTTGCCTGATTGTCGGCGTCTGTATTATGGAAACGATTTCATACTCCAACAAGATGGTGCTACAGCTCATACTAGCAAGTTCACACAGGATTATCTACAACAGAATGTAGTCAACTTCAGTGGCAAAAACGACTGGCCCCCCCCGCAATCACCTGATTCAATCCCATGGATTATTGCATATGGAACACTCTAGCAGAGAAGATTTATGAAGGCCAAACAGAAAAGTTTACAGAAATGCAATTAAAGCAGTGGTCGGGGAACAGGGGTAAATTACCCAAATGGGGTAAATTTAAAACTTTTGGGGGTAATGTGTGCGGTATGAGAGACACTTTGTGCTGATATTTTTTTCGTATATTTTTATTTTATTTTGTTACATAAATGTGGCGTTATTCTAAATTTTAGAATATTACGAATTTACGTCCTGATTACGTCCTCAAATATATTTTGGGGTAATACCCAAAAAAGTTCGCCGACCACTGAATTAAAGAAAAAATACTCGAATGCTGGAACAAAATAACATTAGCATAAATCAGAAAATGTATCATGTCGTGGAAGAAAAAGTTAAGATTAGTTTGCAAGCAGGACGGCGGACATATTGATCATATTTGTTGATAAGATGTGAATAATAAAATTTTTTCAGTTTATGATATTCGTTTTTTCACCATACCTCATTGTTCCCTCAGCTGTGGGAAAAGTTTTTTATGTAGAGGACTGACATTTTTATGATGGCTTATCAATAGATTGAGGTAAAAGTTATGTAAATTTTGGAAGTGTGAACTGCATATTTTTGAAGTTATTGGTGTTCAAATCTCAAGGCGTTTTTTTTGGGCCACCCGATATATATATATATATATATATATATATATATAATATATATATATATATATATTATATATATATATATATATATATAATATATATATAAGAGGAGGGAGTGTGGTAACGAAATTCTTTGTTTAAAGGTACAGGCAATACCTTATAATTTAAACAATATCGTATTTTAATTAATCAATTAATTATTATAACTTATTATAATTAGTATAATTTACTATTAAATTTCATTATAATAATTAGCACTACGAAATATTTTTACAAATTTAATTATAATTTAACATTTAAATGAATTTTCGTAATAAACCTTTTGGCAACTTAAAATTCGACAAATTCACTCCGAGTACGTTAATTAACTCCAACAAAGTAATTACAGAAAATATTTTTCTTTTATATCTTTTAAAAGTAAAAGTGTCGAAAGAATGTCTGTTAAATATTACGATAATGTAAAAGCATTATTATTTATTTATTTATTTATTTATTTTTTAGGTTTATGCAGCCATCTTTAAGACGGTTAAATATCCCACCCAATTAATTTAATTCAAAGTTTTTCTGAAGAGATCTTACGTACCATTGTTCAAATTTTGTCAAGTACTTTCAATGACCTCAGATGACCTAATTAGACATCATATATATATATATATATATATGTATATATCGTGAGTCAAGAGTCCTGCCTCAAAAATAACTATACAATAAATACTTTTAGAGGCAGGATTTTCGACTCACCCTGTACGTATACAGAGTGTCCCATAAGTTCGGTCTCATAAGAAAATTTATTTTAAATTAAATGTACAAAAGTAATACATTAAAACTAAAACAAATGTTCAAATTTATGTCTAGTTTTGGAACTTTTTTTTAGTTGCAGGTAAAATAACACGCAATAGCTAATATGGAAGTGAGTTACACTCCTCCTCCGCGGGCCTTTTTCTCACGAGTGTAACTCACTTCCATATTAGCCATTGCGTGTTATTCTTCCTGCAACCAAATAAAGGTCCCGAAACAAGACATCAATTTGAACATTTGGTTTAGTTCTAATATATTACTTTTGTAAATTTGAAATAAAACAAATTTTCCTATGATACTGGACTTAAGGGACACCCTGTATATATATATATATATATATATATATATATATATATATATATAAATTAATACCTAACAAAATTAAATTACCGAAAATAACAATTTCTAAACAGAGTCCAGCATTCAGTATTTAGTGTGACCTCCTCGGGGCGCAAATGATGGCTTTATATTTCGAAGGCATCGAATCAACCAGAGATTGTAACCTTTCAGTAGGAATTGATTACCATTTAGAATTGACAATACGCCAAAAGTCCCGTATTGGCTTCTCGGTGTTACTTTGAAACGTCATTTTATTTATTTGTTTTCGCAAATACTCTTCGGTGGGAGTTTCAGCACTTGGACCCTTTCATTCTACCCCTGCCTGTCCGAGTAAGCCTTGTTGAATAATGCAGTATGCTCGGGGTCGTTGTCTCGCTGAAAGGTAAATCTCTTACCAGTTTAACGCACTCCACTCGGTGGTACGAACTGAGCCAAAATTCCATGGTAGCGAGTCTTATTCAGATTTCCATCAACTTTTACGAGATCATCCACACCAGTTGAACTGAAGCAACCCTCATACTGTAAAAGAACCACCACAACCGTATATCATACCATCATACTGACATACACAATAAGCTTAGGTTGAAAGTTTTAACGCCTACGTTGACCCACAAACGTAACCATTTCAGTTTTGTTCTCTTCACTTCACGAAACATCTTCCATTCCTTGTGCCACTTTTGATGTTCCTTCGCAAGCGCATTCTTCTTCATTTCTGAAGGCAACTTTTACTCGTAGATTGTCTTGAAGCCTCTTTTTCACAGTGGATGGACTTACGGTAATTTTACGTGGTTATCCTGAGTGGGTTGCGCAAATTTCTGCAGTTGTCTTAAAACGACTCGCTAAGGTGGATCTTTAACTAATACGATCCTGTCTTGTCACTAGTAATTGGGCTGTCCTTGTCTGCTACAAGTAGTCAAACTGCCATTTTCTCGCACCAGCTGTACGATTCCTTGAACTGCTTCTCTAAATGTTTTGAATTCTAATGACGGATGAACAGCGAGTATTTGGACTTAATTCAAGCATAAACTCTGTTTATTTCTTCGTGGAGAGGATTATCAGACATTTTCTTAGAATACCTGGAAAAGATAATTACTACCTCTTAGACCATTTGATGGTATGTAGCAAATGTAAGAATTCTATCAAATTTACACAATGGCACTAATGGCTGCACGAGAGACACTTCACTAGATTTCTGTACGCCAAATGAGTGTTAATGCGGATATAACTCATAGTTATGCGTGTATAAAAGGTTTTCACTCAAAAGATTAGTATACCATATATGAAAACTATGTCATATTTGGCTGGTTTGTTCTGTAGATCTGTCTCACTTATACATTTTTCTACGTATTAAAAACAAACTGGACTCAGACTTATGATTGAAACTACTCTGTGTGTGTGTGTGTGTGTGTGTGTGTGTGTGTGTATACATACATACATACATACAGAATTCAGATTATTCCTCCCCTTGAAGAGAATATTCCTTAATGTAACTTAATCATGTAGTGAAGGACGTTCAAGAAAAGAATGACTATTTTTATTTCTCTGCGAGTTGGAGTAACTATTTTTTATGCCAATAAATAATATATTTTGGATATTTATTTTCAATGAGAAACTATTTGATGAAGAGCGGCTTCAAAAAAATTTGATTTAAACGTGCTCTGAAATTTTGGACAGTTGGTGCTAAAGTAATTTCTAAATGTTACCCGGGAAGATTTGGTTACGGCTGGCCTTGTCCCCCCCTCTCCCCTATACTCCCCTTCATTTTCGCGATTATTTTTTTGTGGTGTTATTTAATAGACAACATCTACAAAAATAACCGAAGGACATATGATCAGATAAAGAATGAGACCACAGTCGTTAACAAGTGGAATTTCAGAAGATATTTTAAAAAAGAATCCTTCAAAATTTCAGAGCAAGTTTGGATCAAATTATTCACGTAATGTAATGATTATGGGGATTGTTTAACTCCCTTCGCAACATCTGAGGTCACATAACGGACGCAGACGGCGGTCACCCATCCAACAGCTCTCCAGACCTAATGTCGCCTTGACTTCGCTGACCGACGGGAAGCGGTGTTACGACACTGGCCACGTTGTAGCCCTGATGAAGGTCAATGGTGATCATAAATGTTTTTATTATAAAAATAACCAAACTGTATACTTTACTTGCATAAAAAGTGTTTGCTGTAACTAACACACACACACACACACACACATATATATATATATTCAAACCTGTAACTTTTCAACCCAAAATGCGGGGGTTAAAAGGCATTAAGAGCATTTGAGATGGAAACAACATAATGGATTTTCAAAGCTGGAAAATGTCCGATTATTTCAGAAGTTTGGAAAAAAGTTCTGAGGTGTTGAGCGAAAATGAACGTGGAATAGTTTACAAAGCATTCTTTGGGATAATCTATGAAGATAGACAGATAGATAGATAGATAGACAGACAGATAAATAGATAGATAGATAGATAGATAGATAGACAGACAGATAAATAGATAGATAGACAGACAAATAGATAGACAGATAGATCTTTATTTCGTATTAAAAATATATATGTTCACAATTTTTACAGTAAATGAAATATTCACAGCAAAAATAAAAAAAAATTACAGTAAGTGAAATATTCACAGCATAACTTTCACAGCAAATTATATTAAAACAGTTTGTTGAAGTTCAACAATCGCTCAAAGAATAAATGAAACAAACAGTTAATCTCTCTCTCTCTCTCTCTCTCCAATCGATGGTTACGCGCCCTGAACTTGTTTTCGCTGGAAACTCGGAGGCTGCTCGGTCAACTGATCGAGGTTTTCAAGCTCTTAAGCGGGTTCAACGATGTCGATTTTAGAAGCATGTTTAGTTTAAATGATAACCCAACTCGCAACAATGGTTGGAAGTTGGATTTGAAACGGTTTAGAACTAGTGTGTGTGGAAATTACTTTACCTATAAGATCTGTGACAGGTGGAACAGGTTACCTTCAGAAGTTGTGAACAGTTCCTCTGTGGATCACTTCAAGAAAAGGTTAGACCAAATCTTGCACACTATTTGAGGGTATAGAAAATTTTCCCTGGCACCCGTTGCCATTGGTACCTCCTCGGTATGTGCCGCAAGGCCTTTTGAGGTACTTCTTTTCCTTGTAACTCTCTCTCTCTCTCCAAACGTAATGCTTAGAAAAATTGCATCAACATTATTTTCTATAATTTCCCATAAATATAAGAAGCAATACCAGACACTCTACCTATAAAGACAGACACAGAGATACATAAATAGACAGATATATATGTAAGTGTATTTGTGTATATGTGCAGAACTGTAACAAAGACGGTACTCATAGTTGGAAAATTAATTTTTGGAGAAACCTATAACTCTGTTTGGAAATTTCAATTTTCTAAACCAACCCAGCGTGAAAATATTCAGTGAACGAGCGCTCCATGCAATAAGTGATTATTCAGATATTCTCCTTCTCTCAAAATAATATTGAATCTTCTCCTGGTTCACTCTGTATCGAATTTTATTGTATCTTGCTTTAATAAATATTTTACGGTTTATCCAATCTGCTTTACCCAACTACCCACACCAACACTATGCACATACATACATACATACATACATACATACATACATTCACGTGTTTAATTGTGAAATTCATCCCATATATATATATATTATATATATATATATATACACAAATTCAGAATGGTTCCCTGAGACAATTATATGTTAACACAGACCTTTGCCTCTAAAAAGCTTTTCTAAATGACATTTCGGAATTAGCGGATTTCATTTGAGATCTCGAACGAATTCAGAATCACTAATGAAGATCTCAGGAATTAAATCAGTACACAAAAATACCATAACATAAACCGGAAATCTGGACTTGGTATTCGTCGAGAGACGTCTGAATCCCAGGAAATATGTATGCATCCTTAAAAAACCATATTTTCTCATTGTTACACAAGAAAAAATCCGATTTAACACAAATTTGTTGCAAAAAAGACTCCAACCTGTCACACCTTAAAAACACAACTCAGTGTGAGAAAGAGAAAGACAGTGCTTCTTGACAAGCTTGACCTTCGTGAAATGAGGAATCATCGCACGGAATATTTGAAAGGTTGAAAGGTGTATATATATATATATACAGTATATATGGGATGAATTTCACAATTAAACACGTGAAATGAATGAATGCTGCAAACCCACAAGGAAAAAGAAAAACGATTCCAAGGCCTTTCGTTTATTCAGAGCTACACCTCGTCAGGGAATCATTCCCTGACGAGGTGTAGCTCTGAATACACGAAAGGCCTTGGAATCGTTTTTCTTTTTCCTTGTGGGTTTGCAGCATTCATTCATTTCACGTGTTTAATTGTGAAATTCATCCCATATATACTGTATATATATATATATATATAATTTAGTGGTGGACCGGATATCCGCATCTGCAGATATCCGCATCATTTTTAACATCCGCAACCACATTTCTGACTGCGGATGTTATGCGGATATTACCTCTAATAAATTATGCAATTTACAATTAAATTAGCTTATAAAGTAGCTTATAAGGCCCAGTCATGCACATTTCATGTAAAGTATTAATTATTTATTATTAATGAACAAACAAATATGATATATAAACCTGAAAATATAAATAGCTGGTAACAGAAAATTGAATGAAACTTGTTTCACTGAATTTTCTGTGGCTGAAACTCTTGAGAAAATTATTATTTTTATCATAATGAAAACATTAATATTAATTTTAATTCTTATGCATTGCCTGCCATAATAGTAATATCACGAAATTTGAAAAATTATGTCATATATTCATAATTCTATATTATATTGATAGATTAACTAAATATCCGCATCCGCATCCGCGGATATTGAAATTAAAATTCGCATATGTTGAAAAACTGACATCCGGTCCACCACTAAATTATACATATATATATATATATATATATACAGAGTGTCCCAAAACAACGTATACATTTTTTAAAAATTTATAACAGGAGAACCCACTAACAGATTCAGGTGATTTTTATTTCTTTTTATAGCCTATAGCCTAAGGAGATACAAAAGCGAAATTGTTAACAGCCTTGGCTAGCCTAAGGAGATACAAAATCGAAATTATTAATAGCCTTGCCTGCCTACAGTAAACATGGAAAATGGAAGTGTGCGCTTATCATTTGAGCAACGAAAATGGATACTAAAGTCGTATTTTAAAGTTGAGAAGATATCAAAGGTTCAACAACAGTGGAGAGACAATTTTGGAACTAATCCTCCAACTCGACTTACCATTTCACGTATCTGTGAGAAATTTGAAGTATACGGTACTGTGCATGATGTGTACAAGCAGCGACTGGGCGTCCAAAGACATCAACAGATGCTAACACTTCTGATGAAGTGCTACAGGTATTCAACCGATCACCAAGAAAATCTGTGAGACAATGTGCTCGTGAAACAGGGAAAAGTAAGACAAGTGTCCACAGAATTCTGAAGAATGCTAAATGGAAATCTTACATCCCGAGATTATTACATGCCTTGAATGAGGATGATCCGGATCGCAGAATCCAGTTTTGCGAATGGTTTCGAGTAAAAAAACACAGAAGATGGCCAATTTGCGGACAAAATTGTGTGGTCTGATGAGGCTACATTAAGTTGAATGGTATAATTAATCGTCATAATTGCACATACTGGTCACAAGAAAATCCACACATTTATGTGGAACGACATGTAAATTTACCGGGTATAACTGACTGGTGTGGTTTTTTCTTCCAAAGGTTTGGTTGGTCCATTCTTTTTCGATGGTACAGTTACCGGCCATAGCTACCTCAACATGCTTCGGGGAAAAGGTTTTCCTGCAATTCGACAGTTATACGGAGATGAGGACATTTACTTTCAACAAGATGGAGCACCTCCTCATTACCATCAGGATGTCAGGAACTACCTTGATGAAACATTTCATTATCGGTGGATCGGACGACGAGGTAGTATCGAGTATCCACCACGTTCACCAGATTTGAACCCACTTGACTTTTTTTTGGGGTCATTTGAAAAATGAAGTATACAGTAGAAGACCTACATCACTTGAACAACTAAAGAGCACAGTTGAAGAAGCGTGTAGAAATATCCCTACAAACATTTTTGTTGAAGTCTGCCAATCAGTGAATCAAAGAGCGCAGTGGTGCATTGATGTCAATGGTCGACATTTCAAACACTTACGTGTTTAAAACAAATTAAACTATCTATTATTCGAAGTTGTATATTTTACCTATAAAAAGAAATAAAAATCATCTGAATCCGTTAGTGGTTCGCCTGTTATAAGTTTTTTAAAAATGTATACGTTGTTTTGGGACACTCTGTATATATATATATATATATATTATATATTTATATATATATATCCGAAAAGCTGTAATCAGCCAGCTGATATAAGGTTTAAAATGAATGGTGAAGTAATTGAGGAAGTACAAGAGTTTAAGTATTTGGTCAAACTATTACCAGCTCCTTGAGTGATGACTCGGATATAAGAAAACAATCTCGAAGCCTGTGTGCTAAAGCGAATATGACCATAAGGAACTTTCGTTTCTGTACAAGTGAAGCTAAAGACACACTCTTTCGTACTTTCTGCAGTAATATATACGGACAGCAACTCTGGGTGAATTATAAAAAAGGTTCTGGCAGAACCCTAAATTTGATGTACAACAGGTCTTTTAGACTCTTACATAAATTACCCCCGAGATGCTCAGCTTCGCAAATGTTTGCTACCCGCAATGTCCCGAGCTTCCCGGAGGTAACAAGACGTGCTCAACACAGTCTAATGCAAAAAATTAAAAAATCAACCAACCCGATCATCCAAGCTATCCATGAGTCCTGCCATTTATCCTCTAAGCTATGGACTTTTTGGTACGAAAACGTCTGTCTGTAGCTCCACTTAACTTCGACAGTGCAGTATTATTTCTAATCACTTGTATATATTTCTATCCTTAGTGTATGAACTGTCATTGTATTAATAATATTTGTCATATGGACTATAGTCCGCCAATAAACCTTTTCATTTTCATTTTCATTTTCATATAAAATTTATTTAAACAACCCAGCTGAAATTTATTCTAACCATTTACCATTTGTTAAATAATATTGAGGCAGTTTATAAAGAGAGAGAAGAGAGAGAGAGATGGCGCATTTAATAAGAAATTATTTTACCATACTTTCCATCGTTAATCAAGTTTTAGCAGTTGTGACGTCAAGGCAGGTAAATTAAATGGAAATTAATATGACCAGTTTTGAAAAAAATGGGAAAGATGAGGAAACGTGACGAGAATGATGTTACAACTTTTTTGTGTGTCTCGATCATACGGCTTTCCAGCGTGACGGAGTCTACCTTCCTATTCCTCTCGGTGCAACACCTCTTCCCGTAGATCAGCGAGGTTAAGCGCGTTGGGTCTGTTCAGCAGTAGTTGATGAGTGGCCGTCTCGTGTTTAGATGATGTAATGATCCGCGGTTCGGATTCCGCGTGAAGTTGCCTCGATGTTCTTTAATTCGACGTCGTTTCGACGTTCTTTCGTGGTACTTTTACGTATTTTGCCGTCTTTCATATGTCAATTTAACGTCCTTTCAATATCCATCCGCTTAACCCTTTATGTACAGAATATTTTCATGGGTAATGTTATGAATGCATTTGTTTGACACTTTATTATTTCGTATCAGTCGTCCAAAGAGGATTGCAAAATCAACAACAGAAGAACGAATAATAAAAAAGAAGCGAACTGTGGAGAAATCTGATCGTGAAATCCGGACACTTCTCGCTCCATTCACAATTATCGAATGATAGAGAGAGACTAAAATACCTCAAATTGAGGTAAAAAAAACAAGAAATAAGGTTTTATTTTTAATAAATTCTAAAAATAAAATAAAATATACGCAAACAAAATAAAAATAAAAATTTAATTAAAATCTTTTGAACTTAAAAAATGTGTAGTTTTTTCAAAAATATTTTTATCGATAATAATTACGGCACTGAAATTTAAGTAGATGAATGAAAGTCTTTGATGTTTTTTCATGTACTTTCTTTTCCCAATTTTATAAATTAAACTTAATTTACTTTTTTAAAAATCTATTAAATTAAGATTTGTTTTTGTTTACCCTAAAAACAAATAAAGAAAACGTGAAATAAAACAAATAAAGAAAACGTGAAAAGAATGAAACACTGAAAAGTTTATGAAGAAATTGAAAATAAATTAAAAATTAAATAAAATGAGCAAATATTATTATTAGTCTTACTTTCATGAAATGAGTTATTGAAAAATAATGTAATAAATCGACCTTAAAATTACGAACTGAGGAGAGGAGTAGGAGGTTGACGGTTTCGTCTTTCGCTTTCCTTCATCTCTGGTGTTTAGCGCTTGTCCATTGTATGCTGTATATACACAATACACATCCTTACCGAATAGTAATAGAATGTCGTCTGGATATGTTTTTTACTTTTATAGAAGTCTCCACCTACGGAGGTGGGGCTTGTACGTCTCTCACTAATGCGTATTCAGATGATGTTGTGTTAGAACTATATGAGTTGTCCAGTCAGGCGACTATGTTTCATTTCTTCGACAGAAACCACTCGGAGGA